>QEPC01000282.1:635363-659086 GCA_003113815.1 Sphenodon punctatus
CTCGCCTCTGGGTCTTTTTTTAAACAAAAATCCAGGCTGGGCAGGGTGGGTGGGGGGTGTCCCCCCTTCCTGGGAGGGGAAGTGAATTAATTTATTTCATTGGTTTCAATGGGGACACAGCGCCCCATTGAAATCAATGAAATAAATCCGGTACCGGTATATCGGATTTAATCCGGGAATCCGGTTTTCAGAGAACCGGTAACCGGTAAATCCGGTAGCCGGTAATAGGCCCGGGGTCCCACCTCTAGAGGCCACACCCGCCACCATTTCCTATGGTGGGCGGCCACTTCCAGTGAGTGTCAACGCACCCCACGCAGCTTTTCCCAGCGGCATGTTGAAGAACGCGCTTCCCTGGCCACTCGTGTAAAAGCATCCTGAGTCTCTATTAGAGAAGGAGATATTTCTTTGAGAGGGGGTGAGATTTCATCAGATCAGTGTTCGGGAACCTTTTCACTCCTAAGGGCCACTTTGAATTTAGTGCAAGTTCTGAAGACTGCATAGAATTTGCCTCTATCCTTGTGTGCATGCTCTCAGCTCTGCGTCCTTACCCTGAGCTTAGTCTTTCAGTATTTGGGGTATGACATGGATGGGGGAGGGCAGATCCAGGAACTGAAAAGGGGCCAAATAAAAACTAGCCATGGCCCTAGGCCTGAGTTCCCCACCCCAGGTCTAAACTGAGGAGCAGGGGGTTTGGACCAGAAGTGGGTTGAATATTGCCTCCTCGCCATAAGAGATAAGAGCGGGGGTGGGGTGTTCCGGGGTACGAATCAGAGTAAACCCACCTCCTAGGTCAAGGGCTCTCGCAGAGGCAGAGGCACCGGAGCTTGGGCGAGTTTTGTCCCCGGGGCGGAGCCTGTGCAGGGGCGGTGCCTGGGCGTTGCCCGCGCGGGCGCTGCGGGGAAGGATAAATTCTGGGCGCAGCCAGACAGCGGCTTTCAGTTGCTGTGGGGATTTACAGAGAGTGGAGCTGTTGTTGAAGTCTGCGCCGTTATCAGGAGCTGGGCACCCGGAGGTGAGCGCGTCGCCTGAGGGGGCAGTGGGAGGAGATCGGTCCCAGGCAGGACTAGTTCCGTCTCTTCAGCCTGCCCAGGAAAGGCGACTGCCGGGGACGCGGGGAGTCCTTCCCCGGCTCTTCCCGGTCCTGGGATCCGCGAGGAGAGCCTATTTCTCCGGGATGCCTCTTCCCACAGGCTCCCCGGGTCCCTACAGTCTCCATGACCCCTCTACCTCTTCCGTAGTGCCTGCCCCCGATTCCCTGCCTGTAGCGCCTGCCCAGGGTCTGCTGTTTGTAGTGAGGGGGGCAAGATGCTGCAAACATTCCTGCTGTAGTGCCTGTCTCTGCTTGCTCTCCGACCCCCGCTCTTAGCGCCTGCCTAGCTCTCCCGTATCTGCTGTTGGAGAGGAGGGAAGATGCCATGGACCTTTAGTGAGTGCCTCTCACCCGCTGCCTGTAGGGATGAGACCCCCGTGAGTCCCCCTCTTGTGCCTGCCCCCATCTGCTCGTGCCTGGAGAGGAGGGGGGGGGAGGGAACCTCCCAACACCCCTTTTGTAATACCTGCCTCATGACTGGGGGGAGGGGGAGCGAGAGGAGAGAAACCCTCCTAATATTAGTGCCTTACCCCTCTCCCTTGTTGTCTGTGGGGGTGAAATCCCTGCATGGTGCACCTTGCTGTAGTGTCTGTCCCTTGCCTGTTGTCTTGGGGGTGGGAAGGGACCTCACCTGTGACTGCAGCTGGAACCCTCTGATACATTCTCTGTTGTGCCACCCCTTCACCTGCTGTCTATAGTGGTGGGACCCCCCCATGAGCCTTCCTCTTGTAGTGCTTGCCCCATGACTTTTGATGAAGTTGCGGGGGGTGACCTCCATGAACATACTTTTTATAGTGCCTGCTCCTCACCTGTCCGTGTGGGTGAGACTCCCTTTTCACTCCTCATGTAGTGTTTGCCTCGCATCTACTTCTTGGGGGTAGGAGGGCTACCCCATGCCTGTTACCTGTGCATCCATGATTCACTCTGCTGTAGTGCCTGCCCTTACCTGGGGTGGGGAGGAGGGAGAGACTCTTGGGACCAACCCTCCTGTAGTAGCACCTGCTGCTGGGGTGGGGTCCTATCCATGTCAAATCACCTCTGTCTGCTCTGGGGGGGGGAAGAACTGCCTTCTGAAGTTGCTCTCCTCTCTTCCTGCGTGAAAGCTTTTGTGATGCAGACTTTGATGCTTTCCCTTTTGATGCTATCCCTTTCACAGCTCCATCAGTGGGAGTCCTGCAGTAGTCAAGGTGCCTGTGGGTGTATCTTATTTTATTTTAAAAATTTGTTACCCCGCCCCTGCCATCATTGTCCTATGGACGGCACTTGTTCAAATAGCAAGGCTGTTTTAATATTGCCAGCAGCTACACAAAGAAAGCATCGCTACTGTTGATACTGTCTGTGGTAAGAGTAGGACACCCCCACCCCCCCTGAAAAAGCCTTGTTCAGGCAAACCTCTGTGTCAGTATGACTAATGTAGAGAAAGTAAGGTTGCTGTGTTGGTCCTAAATATAGGCAATAAAAAATAGTACAATACCTTTTATTGGCCCAACTACGGTTGGTGGAGGTATGCAAGCTTTCAGAGTCATCATGGTTCCTGATGGAGGACCCTGTGGGGTCTGAAAGCTTGCATACCTCTACCAACTGTAGTTGGTCCATTAAAAGAGATCCTTGTACTAGTTTGTCTTTATTGTATAATGGATGTGATACTGACCACAGAAAGGACGTGAAGAGAATGGACCTGATTCTGCTCTTGCTCCTTATTGGTGTGAAGTGGGAGTAACTCCACTGAAGCCAGTGGAGCTGCACTGATGTGAACTTCAGTGGACTGGAACCTTGCATTGCTATAGATAGACATAAAAGACCTCATGCCTTTACCCTGTAGTCAAAACTCCCTACAACATAGCTTTTGGCTGTGTTTTATACTGCATTGTTGAAATACTATCCCTGTTAACAAAGAAGATCTGTGAAATGAAAGTGGTGAAAATTCAAGTGAAGGGCCATGGAAGAAAGACACCTTTTATTGGGTACTTCACAATACTCAAAATCCATGGGTTTAGTTTTGATTTAATTATATCGGCTGATGGGCATAGTGTGATGCCATGTATATTTGTGAGGTTTTTGCATTTGTCTGTTTTTGTTTAGGCCATGTGGCCAACAATAAACTTATTTGATTTGATACTCAAAATCTGAGGAGATGAGAAGTGGATCTTGTCAGATAACTATCAAATGAATTGAAACACCAATATTTATGAAATTGAAGGCTTTAGAGACAAGACAGTATAAATTATTTCCCCCTAAACACGTCTAGCTGCAACGCTGGGCAGCCACCTCTTCATTGTGCATGTAGGAGGAGGAACAAGAGTGAAACTTGAGGCCAACAACATAATGCATAACTTTCTGAAGTGCCATGTGGCCACGAATACAGCACAGAAGAGAGTGCCTTTTGACCTTTTTTTTTAAAAGCTCTGTTAATACTACTCCTGTGCTCAGCTGTTTAAAATTCCCTGTTTCCTATTTCAGTGACTGAAACATTTTGTTCTTTTGTAAGGAGAGTAATTAATAAATATACCGACTATGCAACTCTTTAACTACTCTGACCAAACTACATAGAACTGTTATTTGCAAATGGCTTTATAATAAGATTAATGTTTGACCAGCACTCTAAAAATATAAAGCATTATATGAGTTAAATACTGTGTAGTTCAACTGAATAGATTTTCCTAATCTCTAAAGAACTTTCCAGTGCACTTAGTGAATCCCACTTTCATAAGTTATTGCTCAAAATAGTAACAGAAAACAGCTGGATAGTGACTGGGTAGCTTTTTAATTCTTTTAAAAAAGATATGCAGACAGCATGTACATGGAAAACAAATTCTTGAAAAATCTAAAACAAACCTTGAGGGCCCAGTGGCCTGCATGTTCGTTCTGGTTTTATGCCAGTTCCTTGCTTCATGAGCTAGAAAATGCTACAAGTCTTGTCCAGTGATGGATGAAGTGCTTTGACTTGTTCAGTAGCAACATCTTGTACTGAAGAGACTGTCTTCCTTTCTCTTGCATAAAATGGTGTGATGACAGCACAGAATTTATAGGATTATCCAGAAATTGGGTGGATGCTTGCTTCTGTCATGTTTGCCCAAGCATTTGTTCTTAAACTTAATAAGCCATTCAGTCGTCTGTGAGAACAACATCACAAAGGGGAATAAACTAGGTCAACTACAAGTCCTTCTAGAAGAGCAACTTTCTTCCCCAAAATCACTTAAAAGATGTCATTCTTAACAACCAAACTTCAGTATATGATATGGCTCTAGGGAATACAAAGAGTTAGAGTCTGATAGCTAT
Organism: Sphenodon punctatus; assembly: GCA_003113815.1. Taxonomy (NCBI): domain Eukaryota; kingdom Metazoa; phylum Chordata; class Lepidosauria; order Sphenodontia; family Sphenodontidae; genus Sphenodon; species Sphenodon punctatus. Next base: position 639,733 of record QEPC01000282.1, read on the forward strand.
AGTTATGTAAATAAAACTACTATTTATTTGTATAGCACCAGCTGTGTACCTAGTGCTTTACAGAACAATGAGACATGGTCCCTGCTTATGGCTTACAATCTAATAGACTCGAAGGGGGAAGACAAGGAGAAGGGACATAGGGAGAGACAAGGGATAAAAACATTCAAGCGGATGCGAAGTCTCAGGTGCACGTGCTTGGCTTGGTTGCAGTTAGGCTCCTGCCAATGGGGAGGGCAGACAGTAAGTATTGAGAGGGAAGTTCTAACAGGCGTCAGGAAAGGCGGTGAGGAAAAGGTGGTTTTGAGGAGGGATTTGAAGGTGTGGCGGGAGGGGGTGAGGCGGATGTGGACAGGGAGGGAGTTCCAGGCATGGGAGGCAGCAAGGGAGAAGGGACGAAGGCGGTTAGGGGAGCAGGGGAGACGAGGGAGAGCAACGGAGGAGACAGAGGAGGAGCGGAGACTGCGTGCAGGAGTGTGTAAGGAGGTAAGGGAGAGCCACGTTGTGAAGGGTTTTGTAAGTAAATATCAGGAGTTTGTGAAGAATGCGTGCGGGAAAGGAGAGCCAGTGAAGTGAGGAGAGGAGAGGCTGCACGTGGTCGAAGCGATGGGCCGAGTGGATCTTAGCAGTGGAGTTTTGGATGGAAATAAAGGGGGGACAGATGAGAGCGGTGGGGAGGCCAGCAAGGAGGAGGTTGCAGTAGTCAAGGTGAGAAATGACCATGGCATGAACAAGGGTTTTGGCTGAGGAGACAGAGAAAGGGGTGAATCGTGCAGTGTTACGGAGGGCAAAGCGACTGGACTTGACAACAGAGTCGATGTAAGGTTGAAGGAAAGGTGAGTGTCTAAGACGAAAACCAAGCTACGGGCTTGAGGGACAGGACAGATGGTGACCCCATCAATAAGGATGGAGAGGGAAGAGGGGGAGGAAGGGTAGGGAGGAAAGATAAGGAGTTCAGTCTTAGCCATGTTGAGCTTGAGCTGATGTTGGGACATCCAGGTGGTGATATCAGAGACAGTTGATGAGGTGAGCTTGGAGAGAGGGGGTGGAGAGAGAGGGTTGAGTGTCCTCATTATAGAGGTGATATTAGAAGCTGTGGGAGGCAATCAGTTTGCCAGGGGACAGGGTGTACATAGAGAAGAGGAGAGGGCCCAGGACAGAGCCTTGGGGAACCCCTACCGAGAGGGGGAGGGAGGAGGAGTTGGAATTCGGTAGAGACACACATTAAAAGAGTGGTCAGAGGTAGGAGGAGAACCAGTCAAGGACAGAGCCGCAGAAGCCTAGGGAGCGAAGAGTCCAATAGGAGTGAGTAGTCGACAGTGTCAAAGGCAGCAGAGAGGTCAAGGAGGACAAGAATGGAGTAGAGGCGCTTAGATTTAATGACCAGTAGATCATTGGTGATCTTGGCAAGGGCCATTTCCATGGAGTGAAGGGGGCGGAAGCCAGATTGGAGAGGGTCCAGGGAGGAGTTGGCAGAGAGAAGATCCAGGGAGTGGGAGTAGACATCACATTCTAGAAGCTTAGAGGCAAAGGGTAGGAGGGTGACTGGCCGGTAACTAGAGGGGTCAGAAGGGTCAAGGGTGGACTTTTTGAGGATGGGAGAGACAGTGGCATGCTTGAAGGTGGAGGGGAATGAGCCAGTGGAGAGGGAGAGATTAGTGACATGTAGAAGGGAGGGAGGGGGGCTACAGTGGGAGCAATGGAGGTCAGGAGGCGGGAGGGGATTGGGTCAAGAGGGCAGATGGAGGGGTTGGAGGAAGATAGCAGAGAGATTTCCTCAAGGGAGGCAGGAGGAAAGGAGGAGAGTGAGGGGGGGAGGGAGGGAGGGAGTGGGGAGAGGAGGCGGGTGGGAAGCAATGTCCTGGCGGATCTTGTCAATCTTTGAGGTGAAGAATGATGCAAGGTCCTGAGCAGAGGGTGGAGGGGGGCTTGAGAAGGGAGTCAAAGATGGAGAAGAGGCGGTGAGGGTCACGAGAGTAGGATTCAACCTGGGAGGCATAGTAGTGTTGCTTTGCCAGGGAGATAGGGGAGGAGAGGGAGAATTTACAGTGGAGGAAGTCAGGGTGGGAGCGGGATTTGCACCAGAGGCGTTCAGCAGCCCAAGAGCAGGAGCGGAGGTAGCGGATAGTAGGCGTGAGTCAAGGACGGGGGTTTGGGCGTTGAACTGGACAGGAGGAGGGGGGCACGAGTTGAGGGTCAAGGTGAGAGAGGCGTTAAGAGAAGAGATGGCCGCATTGGGGGGAGGAGAAAACTTGAGGGAGGAGATGAAGTCTAAAGGGTTGACAGCCTGCAGATCACAGAAGGGCATGGAGCTGGGAAAGAAGATGGGGGTTGGTGGGAGAGGTTGAAGGAAGCGCAGTGATGGTCAGACATGGGACAAAGGTCAAAGGAGAGGTCAGCAACAGGACAGTTTCTGGAGAAGATGCGGTCGAGAGAGTGGCCGTCAGTGTGGGTGGGGGAATCGGTCCAGAGGTGGAGATCAAAGGAGGTGGTTAGGGAGAGAAAGCGGGAGATAGAGGGCTGGGAAGGTGCGTCAACATGGATGTTGAAGTCACCGAGAATGAGGATCCATGTCTATACAAAACCTTTTGGTTCTTTTTCTCTTCCTTGCCACCTTTGCTGTGAATGGAGCCATAAGCTGCTGGAAGCAGAAGAGGTGGGATATAAATAAATATGCTACAACAACTATTGGGCTGAAGTAGCTCATGCAGAGACTGCACTTGTGTGGAGTGCATTAGTATCACTGTGGAAAACTTAACACCTTGAGATCTAGTTTGAGGTGTGCTATTAAGTGAGAGTAAGAACTTTCTCACTAATTCACTGAACTACTTGATTTTTACAAATAAAATGAGGAATAGCAAGACTTCCCTTAAATAGCTGAAGTAATAGAGTATAATGATCAATTATTCATGTTTTCTCAAACTCCTACAATTGTACTTCAAGAACACTGTTCTGGATTCTCATCTAATGCCATTGGAACTATTAAAATGTCTGACTACTAGGTATTGGCCTTCAACCTAAAAGCATACTACTGCTTTGTATTTGAAAATTATGGTTAAACAATGAAACACTAATTTGTGGAGAGATGTAATGTGCTTGTCTGTCATTTGGCTGGAGGAAGGTAGTCCTGTTGGATACAATGTCCAATCAAGGCTCTTCCTCCTTGTGGCAGACCCCCACATAGAATATGAGAAAAAAAACTTATTTGCTGTTCAAGCCAATTGTTTGTCTTGACTGGCTCCAGGTCCTGAAGAGTCTCTTGTATGGGACTGATAACTTGCCTACCAGGAATTTAAGGCATTCAGAGGTCGGTGAGCAGCCTGATGATAGTTGGGTTGGGTTAGTGAGCAAGAGACCTTGGTTTCACCTTGATTCTTCAAGCAATAAATCAAGTCTTGCACTTGTATCTAATAGAATATTAGACTGCTCAGACAAGAAGGTAGTGTTTCAGTTGAGGTGTCTGTCTTGTAGATCAAGTTAGTCTAGATGCTTTGCTTAATCACAGACATACAGAACATGTCTTCACCCTCTCCCCTCCCCTGAATTCTAGAAAGATGTTGTCAAATTGAATGAATTCTAGGAGAGAAGTTAAGAGAGACTTTTGGGGCTGACATCTACCTTCTGAAGAACTTTGTGTAGCTTCAAAGCTTTGACCATTTCCGAAAGAACAGAATAAACCAAATTAATAAATGAAAGTAACTACTCCACTTTGGTAGCACTTGGATGAATAGCATTTACTGCAGCAGTACTGTACTGTGGCAATCTCCTCCCCACTCCCGCCTGATGCTTGATTGAGTTAATGATTACTGAACCATGGTTGCCACAGTCATGCAAAGTTTCTGCATGAAATATAAACCAAAGAGGAATATGTACTCTTCCCCTGGAGGAGTTCATGTTACTTCCCACTCCTGAATAACATTGATTTAACAATTGTTTTTGCTCCTGAAGTGTTCACACAAACACAAAAAGGCTCAGCTACATTGAATTAACTGTTTGCTGAAATGTGGCATTGCATACACTCCAGCAGAAGCTGATCTAATAAAAAGGCATTGGTTGAATGAGTCTTCTTGTTTTGGACCAACAAAACTACTATTTGATGAACATAAAAGAACGTTCATTTGGCTTACTATACCGAGTAGTTGTAGTACTTGGGTGCTGAGGTTCACATCCTCTGATAAAGGAGTGATGATAGAATAAGCATCTTAAAGTGTTACTTTTCCCTGTTGCATAGCTTTGTACATCTCTAAATAGGATTGTTACCTGCAGCAGGCATTGTCAAGTATTAATTTGTAAAACTACTGTGTAGCCAGCTGGTATTGATCATTAACAATTCTGCACAAACAAGCTGAAATTTGTTTTTAGATTCAAATAAAATGCTATAAAACACAGCATATTCTTCTGGCTTGAAGTGGGAAGCATAAAGAGCTTACTCCTATGTGCCTTTTGCAGTAAGTCTGTTAGTGAGACAATAACCTAATCTTTATGAGATTAAAGGTCTGGATGCTTTCTATGTGTGCAACACCACTGAATATTCAAGTGCACCCTCTGCTGGCTAATGGACAAACAGAATTTGAAATGACTTTTCTCATTCCTTATTAAGGCTGAGAAATATTCCAGTTGCCTTCTAAATGTAGCAGCCAAAACTATTTTGAAATCTACTAGAGCATTTGGTTTGTAGTATATTGTCACTGTTTTAATATCTTTCAGTGTCCATACAAATGGTCTTCTAGCATATTTGCAAATTAGAGCACAGTCCTGTGTACCCTTGAACTCATTAGGACCTCTGTCTAAATATTGGTAGGTTGGTACCTTTAACTGTATCCATATGTCCAGTCAATATATGCATCTTGAATTTCAGCAGTGTGTATATTGTATCCTGTTGCTACAATAAGTTGAAGTTCAAGAATGACTTGCTGTGTAATCTGTGAATAGCATTAACATTAGTATAAATTATGTTTGCAATAAAAGGAATTCTTAATCTTCATGCAGAAAACTTTATATTTGTAGCCTTAGATGCTGTTTTTCTGCTCTCGTGTAAAAATAGTATAAAGTAATGCCGAGGCGCTCTTGCTTGAATTAACTCTTCTAATGCGAGTTGTAGTGTAGTAGAGAACTTTCTGTAAATCTTTTTCCTTGAAAACAAACTGGTGGTACACTACCTGTTAAGCATGTGTGTTCGCACAAGCTTAGGACCATTTTAACAGGAGACATACTTGCGCATGCCCACGCAGGTTGGTTGCGTGGGTGCCTCCCATGTGAATAACTTGACCACTGGGTGGGTGCGCATACATGCTCATACAACCAACCCATCTCCAGCCATCATCCACACATGGAGCAATTGGGTGAAACGGCGGTTGCTACGTGTGTGGAGATGGCTGTGCATCACTGTACTTGTGCACCCACAGCCTGCTCCCCCCCACCGGCACTTACACAAATTCCCCCCCCCCCCCCCCCCCCCCCCCCCCCCACCCTTCAAAACCCCCCCCCCCCCCCCCCCCAGTGTTTAAAAGGGCCTAAGTCTAAGAACATAGATCACTTCTCTTCTCTAGTGGATGTCCTGCGTTGTGGGTTAGTACTGACAGATCTCAAGTAAAAACTTGATGGAAGCATCCAAGAAAACATTAATACAAAATTGGTTAAATATTAATACAAAATCAGAAAAGTTTTCCAGTTAGGGAAAGCTTGTATAATTCTAGTTCCATTTAAGCAAAAAGGGAAAATCCAATGCACTCTAGGTATAGATAGATCCCAGTAAAATCAAGTTGCTTTACCTAGACATTCAGCTTACAGCTGAAGGCCTTGTTTACAATTAGGAGTGTACATATTAGTTTTTGTAATATAACTGATTTTGCCATTTTTTGGGTAATTATAACTATGAAAACAGCCTATAAAAGTATGGTCATCTGTGTTTCTATTCAACCTTAAACTCCTGTTCCCATTTGTTTTTAAAATGGGATTATAATGCTATTTTAAACTTACTATTTGTTACCCCCTTTTTTTGTACATTGGATATAGGCTTATGCCTTATGTTGTATGTATTACATTGATTGCAATGGCCTATGGCCACGCATAAATAAATGAACTGAACTATGAAAATGAATTCAATACCAAAATGAAATTTTGGAATTTGTAATTTTGTTTTCTGCCTGTGGGCCACATACCTTAGGCTGTAACTTTTTTTCTGTCTGATTATATTAAAGCTTGGAATGGATGTACCTCTCACCCAAGGAAACATACCTGCCAAATTTCAGAAGGATTGGATGTAGGGTCCAGATTTTATAAGCATTATGGTTTTAATCCATTTATGGCTGTAACGTCCTTTCTGCCAACCCAGTTTGGATGCAATTTAGATATAGTATACCCCTAACACAAAGGATCATCTGTGCTAAGCTTCAGAAAGATTAGATAGGTCCAGATTCTATAAGCAATTTGTGTTTTTGTGGTTTGCACACACTTCCAGCTGTGGAAACCTTGTTGTCCATCCAATACAGATGAAACTTGGACTGTGTACCCCTCATACAAGCGATCATCCCTGCCAAATTTGAGAGAGATTGGATAAAGGGACTCAATTTTATAAGCAATTCAAATTTTGTGGCTTTTAACAGAAGTCATGCAAATATAAGTTCTGAAAATCTTGGGATAAAAACTAAAATTTCAGGATAAAAGAGAAGAAGGACTTTAGGCAGCAAGGCGGGGGGAAGTATCCCAGCAATCAAGAGACATGATTGACACATCCAGTCTGGCCAACTGGCATCCCAAACAAACCCTGCAGCACTGTGACACAGGATATAAGAGAATCTCTTATTGGCTCTTTCCTAAGCAGATGCTTTCACTTCCTAGTAACCAGCAGGGAACCTTGGGGTGGGCACAGCACAGAATGAGGATACATGATTGACACTTCTGCTGGCCAGCTGGCATCACAAACGCATCTTGGAGCACTGTGACAACCATGTATAGGTTCATTCTCTGCAGTTGTTTCCCAGGCTTCCAACTTGCCAGTAGCACTGCAATCAGGAAGGCTTGGGAGTGGACACTGAGGAGTAAATATAAGCCACGCTGCACAGCTCCCACCATGGCTAGACCTTGTGCGGCTCATAGGTTGGCTCAGGGGCATGTGAACACGTGTGCTGTAGCCTTCAGCCTCCCTGCTAGCGCTCAAAAAAGCAGAACTCTGCACCTACGTTCCACCTTTTAGTGGAGAATAAAAAAGTTGCAGACAGAAATCATTTTCCCACAGAAATTGATGAAGAAAAACAAAGTTCAATAATGAAAATAAAATTATCTATTATGAATTCCAAAACACAATAATGAATTCAGTATTCCCTGGTACACACCCCTAGTTACAATAGGTATATGACTGACTGTGTTTATGGATATGAACAGGAGGCAAATGTGGATATTAATTACCTCTGTTTGCTTGAGCAATACCAAAGATGTATTGGAACCACCAGAACAGAAAACATGTTTTCATAGCCTAAACTGAAGAAACAGGCTTTGTAACCTGTTTGACCCACTCCAGTCTTTCAGAATGAGTACAGAAGTACATCTTTAGTGTGTTATAATTGTGCTACTAGAACTCTAGGTAGCCTTTAACATAGTTGATCACAAGTAAGGTGCTTGCTTGGCAGTGCCTTGTTTCTAGTTGAGAAGGATTCTTGGTCACAAGCAACTACTCCTTTCCAGTTAGGGAAAGCTTGTATAAAACTTTGCAGGGCTTGTGCCCCATGTTCTTTTTCAGTGCTTCAGGCTACGTGCAAAAGTGGAGATGGTATGATCGTTGGTACCAGTCATGTATTATGTAGAACCTTGTGTTTCCAGGGAACAGAACCTTGTAACCTCTATTGTCAGTGCAGCCCCCCAAATAAAGATGAGGACACGCTCAATGGGATTAAATGGCCACACTCTTTATTGAATATTAACAAACAAGAAGGGGGGATGGGGGCACCCCTCCTGCCTCCCCCCTTCCTGAACTGGGGTCCTTATCTGTAACTAACCTTACTAACTACTAATTAAAAAAACACTTTTTTAGGAGGTCCCCTCTCCTCCCCTCTCAGTCCCCGCACACTGTGTGTACCTCTTCCCCATTTCTCAATTAAATCGAGAGGGTAACCTCCTGTTCCTTCTTTACTGTTAACTTACGCCCTGCCTCGTTCCCCAGGCCGGGCGGGTTGTTCGTGCCTGCCCCATCTCTGGGGTTAATTTCAGCAAAGGTGGAGAACACTGTTACCCGCTATTTGGCAGATGCTCCTCCCAGCAGGTGTGGCCGTCCGTCTCTCCCTTTGGGTTGGCCATACAGTGGACCGCGCTGTGGTGACTGTCATGGACCTTCCCATCTCTAAAGGAGATGCTGCTACCCATGCTATTCTAACTTCCAACCTTGGGCTTAACTCTGCCCATCACCTACCCCCAAAAAGTGTGACATTTAGAACATACCACCCTCAACTGCTTCCTCTCACCTCCTGCCGAATCAGCAATTCACTCTGGGAAAGGTGAAAAACCCCTTTGCCCTTTCTAGCCAATTTGGGTTCAGGGAAAATTCCTTTCCGGCTCTAACTCGCAACCAGCTGCAAGCTCGGAGTGGTGCCTTTAAAAGAGGGAGGGTGCATGGGTACACGTCTTTTCCCTTGCTCTGGCAGCACGGAATGCTGCGCCAGAGCGGGGATCTAAGATGGCGCCCGGGATCTCGCTGGTCTCGCAAGAGTCCGGGCATGTTCTTTTGCCCCTGTTGCTCAGCAATGAGAGGCCCCTCCCTTCCCTGATGGCCTGGCGGCCGAAAAAACCCCGCCGTGTCTCCGTCTTTCCCCGCTCGGGGGAGTGGGGGGGGGGGAAGGCGGCGCCAAACCCCTGCCGTGGATAACGCGGAGGGGGGATTGGGTTGCAATCCAGATTTGGACCTTTTCAGCACTCCCTCAATGAACACCGCTATCTTGCTGCTTTTCAACAGATAGTCAGAGCTATTATTCAAATGGGCCTTAAATTATGGTGGTGACTCCCTGAGAGCAGATTCATCTGGGGCAGGGCCCTAGCTACACTGCCCCTCTCCTTCATATGTATATAATCTGTTTTTCACATATCACTTAAGTCAGTCACTTCTCAAAAGAAGTGGTGGAGCATAAAAGCTTCAAAATATAATTCTGTTAATAAGCTACATGATACAAGACAATTTCCCCTTCTATAAATCAGGTACTCAGATGCATGCATATTTGGAGAGTTTCTGCTGGCCTAAGTTTCTTGTTTCTATCCAGAGGAAAATGTTGCCTAGGAAGCTTGTTTTTAATCAGAAAAACTAACTGTGGCCAAAGTTAGCTTCACAATGTAATTTGATTTTCTGCAGGACAAACCTGTTTTTGATATTCTCTGAAAACTAGAGTACAAACATAACCTGCAAAAGCCATTTTATATAATTTCTATGTTAGCATAAACTTTCATTTAAAAACTCTCATCACTGCAACAGCTTAAGAAAACCTAAATGAGTTATTACTCCCCCAAAGTGTTGGTCATTAGAGCTTCTGCATGAGCATCCCCTCTCTTAGCCTTGTTCATACAACAAGGGGTTGCAGAGAGGCATTCTTGGTTGCTACCCCAGTGCTATGGAACTCTTTTCTCCCAGAGGCTTGCTTGAGTCAGGTGGCATGAGCATCTTAGAGGTGGTGTAAGACTTTTTGTTGCTGAGCTATTTCTATGGGTGTGCACTCAACTGCCAACAATAGCAGACTTGTGGCAGAATCAGGACTAGAGCAGAGAGCCTAACATTGAAGGCATACCTGGAGGTCAGCTAAAGGCAGTGGGGACAAGATCGGGAGTAAGGACTAGGGCAGATGAACAACACAGCTGGAGTTTAGCAGTGCAGAAGCTGGACCAGAACAGGAGCAAGAATAGGTGGTGGGGCAGACAGGATGGAGCTATTGACAAGGCCATTGGTGGTTTTTGGTGGTTACTCAGGTATGTGTCTGCTACCTTGAGTTGATCAGGATGTGAGTCTGCATAGCCAACCAATCAGGGGCTCCTGCAATATAACCGGTTCAGTGGATAATATTGTAGGCTTCTGTAGGTAGGGAACAAAGGAGTGAAGGTAAGCTATTTAGGATCCAGCAGTCCTGGGTTCAAGGCCTGTGCTCCTAATGGATCCTTACTGATGGCCCTTTAAAATCTCAACATAATAAGCAATGAAATAATGGACAAAGAATGGAAGAAAAGAGGAAGAGCACAACCTGCTGTAAATGGTGCTTGTTTTGATAATTTTTACTTGGTTGGTAAAACGTTGAGTACCTTAGTAAAAAACTGGCCCTTTATTTCTTGTTTGGGTGTGGGAGGTTGAATTTCAGGCCTTCTGGCTCATTTGAAAGGTAACTTGCAAAGTTGTATGGGGCTAGGAAGGAAGAATGATCTTAGTGCTTTTCTTAAAGAAATCCTGTAATATTTGAGGGTGGAGAAGGAAGGGTGAATTTATAAGCTGGAAATCCTGGTTTTGCATATCCATTTTCCTTGGAAAGTGTTAGAAAACTGAGAGGACTTGCATCATTTGCTTGTGTTTCTACCAAATTAGATTAAGAGAAAGGGAAGTGAGTTGGGAATCATTTTTGTTTTTTAAATAACTGATTCTATATATTTTGAGACAGTGTTCAGTTAGCCACATCTAATGGTTCCCTAGTTGTGCTGGCAGACCCAGATTTGCTTAAACTTCTGAGGTAAAGAAAAGCAAATGGTCCACTTCAGGAATACCTTTGTACAACCCAAAGAAACTTAGCCTGCCAACCCAATTTTTAATCTACCTGTGTAGGTAACCTTAAACCCCCGAGCTCTGCTAGAAGCTAGTTATTTCAGCTTTTAGGGCTTGACAGCTCTCGAGTCCCATGGGCTGTGCTGGTGGAGCTGATTACTTTAGTGAAGCCTGCAACACAGTTCAATAGCTATCATCCCACCAGAGACTTATCTTTGAGGCTTCTCTGCCTTTAAAAGTTTTGATCACAGTGAAGCTAGTCTGGATATCTTCATGTATTCATATCTTGTCTAGCAATTCTGCAAAAAATCCCTGTCTTACAGAAAATGGCTTTCTTATCCCTAGCAGTGAAAAGACTTGAATGTTCACACACAGGTCTCTTAGTTTCTTGAATTGGAGCTTTTAATAAATAGCACATACTAACAAAAGGCAACTAGGTGTGACCAACTTCAGAGTTTAAGCCCTCACTAAAAAGTGGGAAAAGACATGGGTGAAGGAGGACAAGGCTACTTCTTCACAGTACAAACTATGTAAACTGGTGCAGGTGTTTCCTAAGAGGGAGGCCACATGAGCTGCGGTGGCCTTGTGGCAGGCAATCGTCATGACGACCCTCTGCAGTCAGCACAGGGAGCTGGGCAGACAATTGTGGGGAAGCCAGGCAGGCCGGCCCCTGTCAGAGCTGCAGTAGGCTGTAGCACTAGCCACACAAGTGGGCGCCCAACCCTGCCTCGCCTCCCCTGGCCTGACCAAGATCCTGGCCTGACCATGATGTAGCTGTGCACAATGGGCAACAGCGCCCACCACTCAAGGCCCCACATTGGTGCTTCCTGTGTGGTGGAGCAAGTGTGGCCCCTCCACACAAGTAGCCCCACCTTGGGCAGCCTTACCCCAAACAGAAGTTGCCCAGGCACCATTGTAAACAGTGGTGCTGGAGACTCCTACATGTTTGGAGAAGCGGACTTGGTAAGTTCCCATTATTAGAGGACTTGCCGAGTTCACGCCTCCAAATGTGGGAGTTGCTGGTGCCGCTATTTGCAATGGCACCCAGGTGACATCCAGTTGGGAGAGCATCTAAACTCCCCATGCAGGAGTTTTCAGAACCTGGACTCTTAAGTCTAAAATTACCTACATCAATAAACACAGCAGAATTAGTTGCTTTATACAACCGCTGGAAGGTAACACTTTTTTCAAGCCTGGTTTTAAGTCTAAGCAGGATTGGGAGGGTGTGTGTGTGTGTTTTGGGGGGGGTGTAGTGCAGTGAATTCTTGGCATGGTAAGAGTAGTGGCATTCTTCAACTAGGAAGAAGATTGTAGGTTTCTAAATAACAAAAGTGAAAGGCCTTGATTAGTGCTAAACCTGGGCAAAACTTGCCTTGCAGCATTTTTTATCCACTTTCCAAAGGCTTATTTCTCTTCAGTCCGCTTCTCAGTTGGTTATAGTACTCAAATGGGAAGACTTTAGTGGAGATGATACTAGATCAGTTTCCTTTCCAAGAGCTGGAAATTTCATTGAATTCCTGGGGTACAAAGTTATGAACCATATGCTTGGCACTTCAAATCATCATTTGCCTGTCCCAATCCATTACTGAATGAAGGCTTACTCATGTGCTCCTATCCCTTTCTGTTGCATTCCTGCATGCTTCTTGTTTTCATTCATCCAAAGGGTAGCTGGTACCTTTCTTGATCCTTTTGTCTTTGATCAAGGATTTGTTTGGTCCATCATTGAGCCATTTTTCTGGCTATATGGCCTGCACACTGTCACTTCAATGTTTTGCCCGTAAGATACTGCACATTTGTGCCTTGAGATCTTGGCCATTCATTCCTTTTCCAGGCCTGAAGAGTTATGCCCAGGGGCCCATCTTCACTGCGTTATCCCCCTTAGCTGCAGTGAGGAAAACCCAAGGGTTCTTGGATGCCCAGCATACATCTTGCCATGCTTCTTGGTGCACTTGAATGGTTCTGTGGTTTTTTTGGCACTTCATTGCCAAGTTTCACATCCATAGCTCAAAGCTAACAATGTACTGATCCAATATTTCCCTCTTAAAATAAAGGGATATTGTGCACTTGAAAATTGACTGTTTCCCAAGGGAACTACATCCCATCTTGACCCTTTCAATTTCATTCAATCAACTTGTTGTTGTCACTAGCTGACACCAAATATCCCAAATATTAGTTTTTGGAGCAAGGCTTCACAAAGAACTACTTTTAAAAACAGATATACGTAGAGTGATAACATAAAAGGGGTTACGTGTGGTGACAAAGTGGGGAAGAGATAACAGACTAATATGAAACTGTGCCCATGTCACCAGTCTGCATTTGGACCACCTCTCAAAGACTTGCTTGTTTACATTACATGTGGTGAATCAAACCCAAGAGACTAGACTTGCATTAACTTCAGTGGTCTTTGGATTGGGTCCTAAGTTCTTAATTATAGTTGTGTGAATTGTGTTAAACTCATTTAATCATTTTATATAGTGCCCTCCTGCCATGACATTTGCAGTGCTTTACATAGAACAGTTTAACACCACTTTTAAGCCTTCCCCCAAACCCTTTAAGGTAGGTTACGCTGAGAACATTGTGACTGGCCCAAGGTTACCCAGTGAGTTTCTGACAAAGGTGAGACGTACTGGGGCATCCCTCTACCTCCTGGTGCATGTGTTCCCTTACTAAGCACTTAGCCACCACACCAACATTCTCTTTTTAAAGATGAGCTAGTGTTTGCTACTATACCCTTTGATTTATGTTTTTTAAATTGGCTCTTCCTAACATTAATCTGCCCATTAAAACCCATCCACATGCTTGACACTAAACTGGCATTACTTTTTGAAAGACAGTGGGCACAATCCTCATTTGTAAGGTGCACAGCAATATTGTAGGTTATGTACACTGCATGCCAAAGTGCCATGCTAGACTTAAGGGGTGCCACATCCTTCTTCCCAGCAAGAGGCAGCATAAGCATGGCTGATGGACTGCTGCCTGCAATGTGGACTGTACCTCTGTACCTGGAGCATACTTTCCAGTGGTCAGACTACAGTCACATCCTGACTAATCATGTAGAGGGATATTGCTGTGCTAGACTTTTGGGGAATGGTCAACCGTGCCTCTTGATGTGAAAAAGGACTTGACATCCATAGAAGTCTAGTGTGGTACATATGTATGCATAACCCTGTTGTTCACTTGGCAAATGAGGCGTCTGCTTAATAATCAAAATAGAGAACCCTAGAAAGTCATGAAGGACTTCTTGCGGTTTAATTGGAACTAGTTAAAAACTAAAGAAGAAATGACAAAATCCAACTTAGTTTTGGCAAAGGTTTTAACACTTGGACATAATGGCCACAATCCCATGCCCCGCAGATCACATGCACATGGTTTCCGCAGGGCATGGGATCGAGCCCAATGTGTTGAACACTTAAAAGTTTGAGATGCCAGAGGTCAACATTTAACTCCAGAATGCCAATGAAACATTGGAAAAACTAGGATATTTTAAGCTACTCTTGTAGGAATTTTTCAGTAAAAATCTTGAACTGCCTTTGATTCTGGGTTCTTGTTTCATTCTCATATTCCCCTCAAAACTAACTTCTTTGATTCTACAAGAGAAGTATGTCATGTGGGTGACTCTAATTTGAGGCATGTTAAAAGGGTTGCATGAAAGCTGACACAAACACAGGAGAAGGAGGCTGGGCTGGGCAACACCAGCAAGTGAAATAAGAACCATATTTTGGTAAAAGGGAGGTGAATGGCCTTGAACTAGGTCTACAAAAGGCTTGCTAAGAGGATGTAGGCTTTTTTAAAGACACCAAGAGGTGGTGTGGTTGCCATGTTGGTCCCAAGTGACAGAGATGGAGACGAGTGGTTTGAATGCTATGTTTTATTGGACCAACTGCTGTTGGTGAAAATGAGCATGCTTTTGGGCAAAAGGACCCTTCCTCAGGCATGTAGCATAGCCAGAAATATGACTGGCATCTTGGGCGGGGGGGGGGAGGGGGAGTGAAGTTCTGCATCATGGATCAAAAATTTTGTCTTCTGCTTTGGAGGAACAATTGTGTTTTGTTTAAAATGGGATAACCACTAATATATTTACAACTTCTGTTCAGTGTTTTGTTCACTGCTAAAGAATAGAGGGCTATTAAGAGTCAGCTTTCTTTAGCTTCAGGCCCTTGAGTGTTTATAAAATAAATGATTTGGAAATAAAGTCTTGGGATGCTGGTCAAAAGTAGTAAATATTTCTAAATTGGAAGGTATTGCCCTGAAAAAGGAGTAAGCAGTACTTTGTTGCAAAGTACGGCGGCGACGGGGTAATGGCTGAGCCCCCGCCTTGGATCCAGGTGGGAGCTTGGGGGGCAGGCCAGCAGAGCGTGGTAGAGCACCAGTGCTGGCAAAGGGGTTGCCATGGCAACCAAGAGTGTGCATGCGTGATGGGAACCACACATAGGAGGACTGGCGGGGCCGTTGAAGAACAGACACCACATTCAGTATGCAACACAGGGAAGTCGGCCCCACCCACCTCACCTCTAGCGCTGTGGTTTTACTGGTTGCCGTTACGGAACTGAAGGGGAATTTTGGTGACTAGCCTAATTTGAGGGTTGCTTGTTTCACCCCTTCAACAGTGCAGAATAGGTTAAATAGGTTGTTTGGTAACAGGGAATCCAGAAACAACTAATTATAATAAATACCAATTAACTTTTAATCATAGAAGGAGAGCATTGAAGAGAAGGCAATTATAATTGTAGTAGTCGGAATTTGGTAATTGGAATATCTGATTTAAAGGAAGACAACGGGATTGATTGTTGCACTTGGTGGGGGTCCAGTATGCTATAGTAGGATAAATAGGTAAGAATAGGATAAGATGAGTCCTCTCCTTAGGAGATGGGGAAGTGACACCCTGTGCGAGGGGAAAGCAGTACACACTGGGGTCATCACCCTGGGAGGCGTACCAGGCGAGGGCAGTAAGTACATGCACGGTCTGCTGGCTTTGCTGGTACTCACCTCCTTACTCAAGCCCATTGTTGGGCCTGTTCCCCTTCAGCCAGAGCCAGGGTGCTGTCAAAGGGGGAATTTAGTTTTAGTACTGGCATGGGAGGGTACATCCCGGTCAGTACACCTGAGTTAATAAGAATTAAGTAGCTAGCATACTGGACCCAAATTGCTTGTGCAATCACCCACTGGCCTTGTTGCATCTGTTTGAATAAAGTACGGCCAAGTTTAAACCAAGGACTGCCTCTGTGTCTCATTGGGGGGGTGTGCTGGCAAATATAATAGTTTGGTTTATTCTTTGGACTCGATTGCTCAGTACTATAAGCAGGACTCCCATAGACGGAGTTGACCTGTTGTTGGAGGGACCAAGCCTCTTGTCATTATATAGGTCTCCAAGGATTTGAGATTTGTTGTAAAACAAACAAAGCTATATCATTACAGCGCTGCAATAGAGTGGGAAGGTTCTTTTCCAGTAACCACTACCCCTTTAACTTAATGTCCAAAGGGATGATACATTGAGCTTTGACATGTCAGATGGGGAATTTTAGCAATGGGACTTCTCCTTAATACAGCTGTTCTGTTCAATTTGGTACCTCCATTTCTGCCTCTGTCCAGCTGGACTCTGTAGCTGCAGTAAAAGTCTTGGTTAATAAAGAAGAAATACAAAGGGTACTTGTGTTGCCCAGTAAGATCATATTGCTGTAACATCTCTAGCAATCTACTCTAGTGATGGTCAGCTATCCGACTTCTTCCTCTAGGTGCTGGCTTACTACCTTGAAGAGTTTACTCCTTGAACAGTTCATATATACATGCTCAGTTGCATGCCTGGCCCCAAAGTGACAGTTTACCTGATGTCCCTGAAAAGGGTGCATGCATAGCCTTTGAATATCTGTAAAAATTTGCCATCCTCTAGGACAGAACTGAAAATGGGTGGTAGCTGATGGGGATAGCTTTTATGGACTACGCATATACATGAAAATATACTTTTGTTGGATGTCTCTGTATTTTCAGCTTTATAGTAAGTGTGCAATATTCTGTTATGGATTGTTGGCTTCTTGTTTTGCATCTTGCATCCTGGGGAGAACTATATTTGATCGTATTGGCTTCTCTATTGGGATGTGCATTGTCTTGTTCCTAAACATTGTTTAGGAGGTGATGTGCTGCAATTCAGATCATATGCATTCATAATAACGTATTGGAATAATTTCTTGCATGAACAGAACTCTTTAAAACCAGCTTGTCTGTTTGCTTTGACTCAATCTGAGATTTTTGCAGCAGGATGGGTAAAACTACTAAGCATACCATTTGAACCAATATAGTCCATTATCAGGCTCTCCCAGTATCCCAAAGCATTTACTTAAAATGATTACTTTCCATCGTGGCTGCAAGGTACCAACCATTCTGACTTAATGAGGACCTAGTGTAGGGAGCCAGAGTCCAGTCCTTGAGTCACATGTTTCCAGGGTTGAGCCAGGATGTTATCTACCCATAGCAGCCAGAGAGGACTGGGTTTTCTGGTCCTGTGGCTCTGGGCTTTTGAGCTGAGTTTTTGGCTGATTAGGGCACATGGCTCAGAATATGCTCTAAGAAATCACTGCATAACAGCCAGAGCAGCATCCAACATTGCAGAGGCTTCTAGAAAAAAACAAGCTGGCAGCCTAAGAGGTCGGAGAGCAAGCGTTACAAGTAGGAGACTTGGATGTATCCATATTTACCATTATTGTTCACTTTGGGCTCTTTGTAGTCAGTTTCAATTCAGTAAACAAGACATTTATAACCCTTTTCTTTAATATTCGGTTTGCATTGTAGAAAATGTAGTACGCAAGACCTTACCTGGAAATTACACACCTCTTCAGTGGAAAACTACATTTTGGTAAAAAGTTTCCGGTTCTATCCGTTCTCACCAGGGATGGGAATTATAGTTTCTGATTGCTCCATAACAGGCCATTATGGTCTAATACGAGATGGAAATTACCCTCCCAGTTAACGGATCCTGCATTTCAGTTATATTTCCTCCCACTCCCATCCCCTGGGGCCATGGAATGTTACTTACTGGCCTCGGACAGCTTGATTTGAAGTACTGGCATTGCTGTGGGGGCTCTGGTATGCTCTCCTGCCACAGCATCCTTCTTGCCCTGGCTTGTACATGTGTGACATGACCACCCCTCTAACCAAAATGGCAGTGATGCAATTTTGGCTGCGGTGAGAGCCTGCCAGAGCCTCACAACAGTGGCAGTGCTTCAGTCAAGCCCTTGGAGAATGGCAAGTCTACTCCAGGGCCCCCAGGGATGGAGTGGCAGGAAAATACAGGCGCACATTCACAGTAGCCTGATGGCCATTTTACATATGCACAGGTTTTTTATTTAATTTTAATGGATTTAAATATGGAACTGAAATGCAAAACTGTAATTCAATCCATAAAACCAATAAAACAAACCCCCAAAACAAAAACCAAATTCCTCTCATCTCCCACCCCTAATTCACACTCACCAGGTATTCTGGTTGAACATGCTTGAAATTTGGTACCTTAAAGTGGGATATCTGTATGCATTGCACCAAAAAATCTGAAATTCTGTAGCCAAGAGCCAAATCTTGCAAGTCCTGTAAGCAGAATAAGTATACATAACTACTGCATTTTGGAGGTTACTAAAGGACCAAGTGGGAGAGTGTTTGGGCATTGGTCTTGAGCAATTGCATGGAAAGGGTGTGTGCTTGCATGTGTATGTAGCATGGGAGTTCCCCCTCCTTTTTCCTACTGCACCAAGTGGTGGAGGGGAGTGGGCTGACACGTAGGCCGTTTTTAGATGTGCGTGGCGGTGCCTGTGCTTGTTTTCCAAAAGACCCGGCAGCTCGATTTACATGTGACACCGCCGCTGAATATGCGCATCCATTTCTGGCCGTGAACTGACCGGGTTGGCGATTGAGGCCGGTCATACGTGGCCGGATATGGATGTGCATCGCCCATGCATGCGTGTATTCGGTGGCGGCATCACGTGTAAATCGGGCTGCCGGGTCTTTTGGAAAACAAGCGCAGGCGCCGTCGCACTCGTCTAAAAACGGCCTTAGGCTTCAACCTTGGCAGAACTGAGCATGCATGGAGATACATTGTGGACTCTTACTATCACATTTATAGCTGTAGGGGAGGGGTGCTATTTGTCAGGGTTGTCCATGGAGACCAATAGAGCTAATCTGTTTAGGGTAGCTTGGTTGTGAAGTTAAGAGTTGTAGCCTTCACATTAATCCTGTGATAGTACCAGTTTCATTGTTAGTGTCCACATACTCCTAAGCTCTAGGCAGATAAAACCTAGCTTGGTCATTGGCATACATGCAAATGGAAGACCAGAACAGTTTTTCTTCTACTTCCTTTCTCCAAATCCCAAATTGGAGTAGATCTCTCATCTATGACATTTTTTTAGTTCTTTGGGTTACTTGGAAATATTGGTACAAACATAGCTTTGACCATGAACCTTAATAGCTCAGCTAACAAGGTGAACGTGATGGATTGAAATTCCAACTTCTGATTCTCAGAATTGTTCATGGATGGTTTAGACTTTCCCTCTGCTGGTCCAGCTACAATTTATACCATGCTTCACAGAAGAATGAGGAGGTGGGGGTGGTGGGAACCTTATACTAGTGTGTGTGTGTGTGGGGGGGGGGACTTGT
>QEPC01000282.1:659145-706966 GCA_003113815.1 Sphenodon punctatus
GGGGGGGGACTTGTATCTCATTTGACAAGTACATGAGGCGTTTATAGATGTGCAGCTCGCACTCTGGCTGCATGTCCCAGTGGAGGGGGGGAGGGAGGAATGCCCCCAGCCGGAACAAGTCAGGGAACAGAATAAACATTTCCCTGGCCTTACTAGGCCAAAGAGGGTGAGCGGGGAGCAATGTGTGGCTGGCCAGCCCTGGCCCCACTTCTGTGCGGTGGCTGGTGCCCTGCTTCCTGCCATAATGGGCAGCCATGACTGGAGGCCATGGCAACCCTCCATGCCAAGGCCAGGCTGGCACAAACAGATGTGCCCCACCTGGCTTGGCTCGCTATGACCCACCTGGGTGGCCCTTGGAACAGGGCCTGCAGTCCAGGCCCTTCTGGGCCCACATTCCAGGTCAGCCGCCTACCTTGCTGGGGTCTGTGCTGGGTCCACATCTGGCAGCCTGGAAACACATGGGCAAGGTGCTGCCCGGGTGGGCTGAAGCAGGCTGACATGTTTAACACTCATTGTCATTATCATCAGCGTGTGGATGGTGTCCTAGCTGTTTCTAAAATTTTCCTTAGTGTAGACAACACTGGTATTGCCGATGCACCGAAAGGAGACAGGACACCAAGTGTTAGGTTTAAAAGGCCGCATTCTTTATTAAATCAAATTAAATTAGCAATTAGGTGAAGGAAATCGCTTAGTGCGATGTGGGTCCAGTACTTGAACATAACCTCGAACAAACAGGTGTGGTTTTGATGCACCATCGATTACCACCCCTCAACCAAACGTCTCCCCCTCGTCACGGCACTTGCTGCGTACAAGGAGGACCAAGCTCCTTGCGGAGCTGAGTAAGGAGAAATGGGTCTGCAGTCAGGGGACCATACATCTCCCTACTGCCCTCGCTGACCCGCCTCTCCCAGGGACTCTACCCCACCGGTTGCCTTACCCCTGCGTTTCTGGTAGGTGTGACGTCCCCATCTCTTAAGGAGATGACTCATGCTTATCAATTTCTAACCTATGATTTAACCCTCAGTACTGGACCCCTGCCACTAAGGGCTTGCCGAATTTACCTGGACGAACCCGACCCCCACCTTCCTAACTATACGCACAACTTGCTCTACCAACTCTCTAAAACCTGCTCTAGCTTCTCTTTCAAGGCCTTCAGGTAGTGATGGTTTCCTTCAGGTGACAAATGTACCCCAACTTGGCAGAATAACTCCTGCTGTTTATGGGTCAGGGCGTAGCTGCCAATCCGATCACCTCCCAGATGTACTAACCACCTCCCAACATCTTTATTAATGTTCTTCCAGGCCCTATCTACCTTCCTCAGGTGAACCCCCCCTTCCCCATGAAATCCTCTCCACTAGGTCTGTCCATATAATTAATGCTGATGGGAAAAGACATTTCACCTCCCACAAGTCCCCTTTTATCATTCTAATGAGATGTACCCCTCATCTGGGTTAAGTCATTCTCGCCTAAGTGCAAGACTAAGATGTCAGGTGGCTGCCCCTAGAAGGGCCTACTAAGTGTTGGCAGGAGGTACCGCCCCGACCCATCTAGCAGATCTTCGCACATTCCGACAGGCCAAGCTGTGTTCCCCATCTGGTCTGACTGGCCTTCTTGCCAGCCCAGCGCACCAGATTGTGTCCCACAATCCAAATCTGCATCCATTCGCTGAGGGGGTACACCTGGGAATAAGGTGACAAGTTTAAGGCTGAGTGTGGTGGTGGGGGCTGGCGGACGCAAGATCGGAAGGCACCAGACCGCCATCTGCCTACTGTCCTTATGCTGTGATCTGACAGCCCTGCGGCTGCCACAAAGCTGGCTGCCTCTATCCAGAACAAGTGGGTTCCATATTGCTCCGCTGGCAGACCCACCCGAGCTACTGCAACCCGCATGACCGAGGTGAACTGGTGCCTTGTTAGCAGTTGCCTGCCTGCATGTTGAAAAAGGGGGCTAGGAACCCTCGGCCGTATGGCCAAGTAGGCCTCCATTGCTTGTACTGGGCAGAGCTCCAAATTCTCAGACCGGGAAAGCCTAACCACCTTTCCCCTCGCCCTCTGATCAGTTTTGGAGCGACGAATCAGTAGGGACATAATTTCTGCCTCGATGCGTACATCTGTAACATTAAGTGCCCTACCTGTATTGTCCCTGGCTGACTCGGATACCAGTTCACTCACTTGGAAGGCCCCGAAGAAAGCTAGCTTATATGCTGTGCTAAACAGAGAAACTTAGTAATTATCGTAACAAACATGTGATAGGGCGCCACAGAGGTCCAGCAGGACAGTAGGTATGACAGGTGCTCTCTGATCCTGTGTTTGATCCCACTCCCTAGCCCAGCTCTCCAAGAGGCACCTGGCAAAGAAGCCCCTGTCGGGCAGCGGGTGCCCCTCCAGGCTGCTCCTGAAACCCAACGCTGCCAGCTTTCCAGCTATGGCGCCAGGTGCGACCCTGTTCTGCCTGAGCTGGAGGGCAAACTGGAGCATCTGTGACTCTGGGATCGGGAAACCTACTTCCCACCCTTGCACCTGCCGGAATTACTGAAATTGGAGAAACGCCCGATCGTAGGCGGCCCTTGTCCGCAGGACTAGCAATCCCAGGACTGCAACATGGAGTTCTGACGCAAGGCTCCACACTGATGGTGGCAATGGCTCTGGGTTCGCCCTGGCTCGGAGGGCCAGCAGACGGAAACGCTCCATCTGGAAGCGAGAGAGGGCATTGGCAACACCATTGTCAATCCCAGGCACGTGTCGTGCCTGGAAAAGAATATTGTGGTTTAGACAGGTGAGCACCTACCCCCTCACCAGCCTCATTACTCGCAGAGAGTGGGAGGACAAGGTGTTTATGATGTGTACAACAGCTAAGTTGTCACACCAGAACAGCACCATGTGATTTGCTAACTCCTGCGGCCACAGGTGCACTGCAAGTACGATGGGAAATAACTCAAGGAATGTCAAGTCGTTTGTGACCCCGTAATCGGCTCACTCGTCTGGCCACGGGGGCACCACCCACCTGCCCCTGAAAAATACCCTGAACCCAGAGCCACCCGCTGCATCGGAGTGTACCTGCAGCTCTGCCTCAAGCAATAGCTGTTCCTGCCAGAAGCTAACACTGTTGAAATTCACCAAGAATGACACCCAAATCCCCAAGTCCCTTCTCATTTCTCTCTTAATTCTAATATGGTGATGTGGGGGAGGGTTGCCCCCCAATTTTGCATATAGGCAGGACAGAAAGGCTTGGCCTGTTGCCACCACCCGACATGAAAAATGAAGGCTCCCAATTAGTGATTGAAGGTTACAGGCCGTCACTTTGGTGGCCCATAAGCACTCATCCACCTTTTCCCCGCAGTGATCTCAGCTTATCCTCAGGTAGGTGTGACGCTAACGTCGCACCCAGGCCATGTTGTCGGACCAGTGCCAATGCGGAGTCAAACGAAGTGTACTGCACCGACGCAAGTTCCCTTGGGATGGAATTGTTTACTGACCCGCCGTGTGGGTGGGACAGGCGGTGAATCAACTTGAACTCACCCAGGGTTGCCTTTGGTACTACCCGCAAGGGGGAGATGACCATGTTGGGAAAAGGAGGGGTTGGGAAAGGGCCTCCATTTTGGGCGTCAGCTCGCTCCTTATCGACTTTTTTTTTTTTTTTTTCACTGATTCCATTCCCACTACTGATTTGAAATTCGGGGCAACCTTCAGCTGTTGAATCTTCCCTGCTGGAATCCTGAATCCTAACCTAAAACCCTAAATAACATACTTTACCTCTTCCTGGTCTGGGTGTCCCAGGAAGGCAGCCTCTAGTCCGTCCAGCTTAATTGGTGTGGGGGCCCTTGCCTGGACCCCCATTGCCACCTCCTCCAGTTCCACCCTTTCCTGCCCCACTGGACAAGGGTTTTCCTTTGCCCCAGTTCTTCCCCAGGGACAAGCTGCGGCATGATGAAAACCTGCACGGTTCGTGCAAGTGTGCCAAAACTTGCAGGTAGCCTGGGAGCACTTGCCTGTCCAGCCGTACTCCCAGCACTGCACGGTTGAACACGCTGGGCTCTATCCCTTCTCAAAAGGACTCCATTGCGGAGGAAGCACCCCCTTTAGCTAACAAGTGGCCACGATCGGAACGGCAGATGCTGCCCAGACCACTCATGCAGTTTAGCCAGAAGTCATTTGCGTGCAGGTCCCATCGCAGCCCCAGGGTGTAAGCGGCCCTGTGTCTGAATGCTTCATCATATCTGAGCCAGGCCTGCCTCGTATGCTCTCCAAATGATGTCGGCATACTTGAGTAAGTCGGCCGTGTGCCCAGGAAAGGCCTGGATCATAGCCCCTTGATATATCAAAAAGGCAGCCATCCAATTGGACCAGTTCCTTTTGGCTTTTGGGCACTTGAACCACTCCTTTTCTTTTTTGTCGTCCTGCTCAGCGGGAACCACTATGGGATTGCTAAACAGGAGGGCAAAAATATCGAGAGTCACCTCTCCATATCCGCTCCCTGGTAGCGGGGAGAAGGTGGTCGCCTATTGGGGCAGAGACATCTGTGTACACCCCCCCATCGGGGGGCGCTGCCTGACTGTCTCTGGCGCCTGGAGCACTACTGTCACGGGAGGGGGTGCCAACAGGGGTGGGGGTGCCACCGGCACCCAGACCTGGAGGGCCTATCCCCCAGGACTGCGGCATCCCCTTGTTGCCCTCCCGGGGGGGGGGCACCTCTGGGGGTAGCCCAGGCCTCCCGCGCAAGGGGCAGGTGGCACCATTACAGCCACCCACACCCCATTCCACCACAATTGGGTGCGGCCAGCTTGATCCGGCACAGAAGGGGCACCACTTGGCACCCCCTGCCCCACCGGCCCGGCCACCCCGCTCGCTACCCCTGTGAGGGGCCCCCAAGCCCCAGTCAGGTTTGTACCTACCTCACCTTGTAATGGCTGCCCACTTGTGTGGGCGACTCTGTACTGAGCTGGTGGTTGTGGGGCATGCTGCTATACTAACGCCTGGATGGCCCACTCAATGGCCTCGACCCTTGGGCGGAGATCATCTTCCTCTCACCTCCGCTGCCTTGCGCGGCTATCCTCCTCCTCTTGCCTGGCCTTGTTCCTGTAAGAAATTAACTGCGCCTCCTCTGGCCCACCCCCCAGAGGGGGTGCGCCCAGGGTAGCCGTCACCCCAGACTGCCCCCCGATGGGAGGGTGAGCGAGTGTCCCCCCCACTGGCCGATCATGCTCCCCTGTCCTTCGCCTGCGGTGGTGGTCTGTCCTCCTCCATCCAGCCCGAAGGGCTCCATCCCGGTGACCCCTGGGCCCAGTACCCAGGGGTCCTGGGAGGAGCACCATAGAGGGAGGGGGCTCAGCCCACACAGGCCCAGAAGCCCCAGGGCCAGCTTGCTTCCCCCAATGTACCCAGGCCTGGGCTCTACTGGCCGGGCCCGGGTCTTCAATATAACGGGTGGGGGGCACTATGCTCCCCCCCCCCACCTTAGACAACACTGTGCCATGGGCTCTCCCAGCCTGGGAGACCTGCCACCCCGCCTGGGCAGCGAGAGGTCTAAAGGGGCAGTGCGGGGGGGGGGCTGCTCCCCTGTCCCCGCCTGGTCCCCAGCTGTCAGGGTCCTCGAGGGCCTCGCAGCTGGCCAGTCTGACCCCCAGCAGGGTGTCCACCCCTCCTCTTACACACCCCCTGGCACCAAACCTGGGGGCTTGCCACTCCCTGTTCCTTGGCCTGGGCCGTCTTGGCCCGGGGCTCCTGTTGTCTCGGGTGCCTCCTGCCACCACTTCTCAGCGGCAGCAGGGGGTCTTCTTTGTTTTCCCCATTTTCGGGGCTCTCTGTGTTCGCAGCACGCTCACTGTGCTGCGTTTCTGCTGGGCTCCAGCCTTCAACTGAGGCTGGGCCGTTCAGTGCAGAGTTAGCTCCACCCCCAACCAATCCCATGTGGCCAGCTTCCACCAATCCTAACTGCCAGGGCTGCCTAGCAACCCTGGCAGGGTTCTGCCTTTTCCCACGCTTCACTGCCCCAGGGATCTGCAGCCCCGGTGGCGGCTTGTAATTTCTGCCTGCCATGTCCCGCCCCCTCCCAGGCAGGCACGGCAAAGCACCCACTGCTCCCCACCTTCGGGGGAAGCGGTGGCAATTGGAGAGTTGCCGGCTGATATGTTTTACAGTTCCCACTTGCACATTTCCCCCCAAATAGTTCATAAAGCAGTCCTATTATAATGAGTGGTTCTTGAACATCTTTTTTAAAAAATTACAAAGTTTAAATGCACATGCATAAGGCTTTAACTCCCAAATTGAGACTAATAAAATGAAATTAGCCACTTTTTGTGTTTTTTCCCCATAAAAAAAAAGTACCTTTCTCCCTCCTGTAACAGAGGGCCAGTTCTTAACCCTCAGACCAATTTTATGGTCAATTGGACCTGAAAGGTTTACAAACTTATTAATAACTTCTGTTTGCAAACCTGTACCACTTCATATTCCATGTATTCCTCAACAGTAATGGGGTCAGTTCTGTGTTGGTTCCTTCTCCCACCCATCACTTTTTTAAATTGAGAATTTCACTAATATGGTATTGGGGGTAAACTTGCCCCCTATTGTAATGAATAGGAAAATGAGAGCACTACACACCTAAGGTACTGGTAGTCCTATTAACCCCAAACGTACTGTCAAAACAGTTTTTCTTACTAAAAACATTAAAGCAAGAAAGAACCTGCTCTTTCCTTTAAGTGCTGTAAAAGTAGGAGAAGGATAAAAACTTAGAATTTTTGTCTGTTTTCATAAATGTCACTTTGTGTGTACAAAATGCTATCGCTATAAGGAGCATTGGGGTCAATTATGCCACAGGGTCAAAAGTTCACTTATCGACTGTCATTTTGTTTTATGTTTACAGAGCAGTTAACACCTTCATAGTGTGAACCTTTAATACTGTTGTCCACAGTACATGTGCAGTTTTGTATTGGGGGTGGGGGGATGCACCACCTATGTATATGGGGTCATTTCCACATACCCCTCCATTTCCTCCTTCCCCCTCCCCCCCCCAATGCCTGCAGACTGTTTGACAGGGTCAAAAGCCTGAAGTTACCATTAACCTTAAAGTGTTGTGTGCATGCAGCCATTATCACTTTGAAGTTTCTGTACATGTTCCAAAAATGGGAGTCAGTTCAACCCCCCAGTACCATAATGGTGGGATGTTACTGCTAGTGCTTGGGTACTATAGACTCAGATTTCTGTACTGCAAACAATAACTATTAACGTTAAACTAGAGTCAGTTTAAAGTTTTTGTTAAACTAGTAATTTTCAAATCAATCACACTTATATTTTCCAATTATAACTTCATTGGGGTCTATTTTACCCAAATGCCACATCAATACAGTGCATTTTTCAATTGTCTGAGGGTTAAAAAGAAAACCTAAAAAAAATGACTTCAGGGTAACTTGAAGGCTCAAATCAAAAGATTGATTTCATTTATAAATCAATCTTATAATGGGGTCAGATGCATGATATTTCAATGCTTGGAGTTGGCAACCCTACATCTAAGAACACAAAAACTGCCAGAGTAGGTCAGACAAGTGGTCCATTATTATTGAGAGAGAGGGAATGAATTATATGTGCTAGTACATCAGCTTTTTATAGGAGTCTGTATTTTCTTGTATATCTGAGCAAGGGGTGCAGTGGCTTCATGTCACAGAACTGTGATTTAAGTCACGTGCAAAAAATATTTGGCTTTGCTCTAATCTTTAGTGAAATTTCCCTGCATCATAAAATAGCCATATGACTTGGGGACCACTGGCAGCTCCACTTGTGGAAGGACTTGGATTTGTTAGTTGGGAGTACTGAATTTCAGACCAGAACCTTACTGAGTTGTGTGAAACTTCACACAGTACAGCCATACATATGTCTGACTTCCTGCTAATGAACACTGTTAATCTTGCAGGGTGTTGTCAAAAAACACAGCATTTGGTTATTAACATTTCCTTTCTTCTCTTTTTTAGGCTGTTTCTGGTTAAAATCATGAACTGGATTTTTTCACTCCTGTTTGCTGCGGTGATTTTACCACATACTTACTCCCAGTTTAACCCTCTGTCTCTTGAGGAACTTGGCTCTGACATTGGAATCCAGGTCTTCAATCAGTTAGTCAAAGCCAGACCTCGGGATAATCTTGTGGTTTCTCCACATGGAATTGCATCACTTCTGGGAATGCTTCAGTTGGGTGCTGATGGCAAGACAAAGAAGCAGCTGACAACAGTGATGAGATACAGTGTAAATGGTTGGTTGACATCTGCTCCTATGCAGATTTTGTGCAGTGCATATTCTTGGACAAACTTGCAAAATGTCATGGGTAGGAAGAGTGGGAAGGATGGGTGTGGGATAGTTTGGGCAGACTTTATCAGGTGAGAAATGGGGGAGTGGGAAGGGGGTAGGTTGAACAGCTTTATATTTAGCCTTGGCCCCTTGGTGAGCAGTGGTACTAGGTGCGGGGAGGGAACTCCTGCAAGTGAGAGTTGGAGGGGTGGGGGGACCAAGGTGGAGAATGCATTTTATATTTGTATTTGAACTGACATTGGGTTTGATTGGTGGGAGGTGGGGTATAGCCACAATCCTTCCATGAGAGGGTGGGGTATAGGCTTGTGGGATAGGTGCTCTCCCGGGTGAGACAGGAGTGTCTGGGGATTGGGAACTCACTTGTGTGTGAGGCAAGGGAGTGGGAATAGGTGGGATGGGAAGAGGGGTGGGTGGGTTTTGGGTGCTTGGATATGGGGAGGAGTGGGACTGGTGGTGTATGTATGTTTTATATTCAATTATTGTAAGCTTTTTGGGGGTGGGATATTTAATGTTTTGTATATTTTCCAGAGGTAAGCTGTCCTGAATCCCTTTATGGGATAGCATGGGGTATAGGTCAATAATAATACCACCAGATTTCAGGAGATGCATCTGTGATGCAAAGATGCATCTAAAATAAGAGATGGCTATTGCTTTTCTGGGGAATACCAGTTGGTGATCTCACTGTAGTGCATATTGAATAGATGGCCACAATGCATAATTTGATACAAAGATACATTGGCAATTCCAATAGAAATGCTACATGATCACATGCATATAAAGGCAGACTCCTTAATCCTACATCATTGAAGTCAATGGTAGTCTGGCCATTGGCAAAAGATTGTATCCAGAGTGGCTTCTCATTGCTGGAAAGAATGCGACTTAAGTGCATTGCCAAGGGAATGTGGAAAGCTTGTAATCCATAATTCGATTGATGGTCCTTAACAATTTCAAATGTTTTGCAATAAACATGTTTGTATTTAGTGTGGGGTGGGGTGGTGGGAACAGCTTCATTTGATCCCTGTTCTGGATCCTTCAGTGATGCTCTTTCTGCTGTTGCAATCCAGACTCTTCTCAGAGCCCTGTTCCTACTCAAACGCTACTGCCAGTCTCTTGTTCCTGAGGATGGCATATACCCCAATTATATTCCCTTACCAATGCCTTTCTTCTGGGTGGAGTAAGAGTACTTAAAGCCCAACTTCAGCATTCTGAGTGTTTTTCCAAGTGCCATAATTTTTTTTCATCATCTTCTTGGAACATTACACTACCAAAAACTTAAAGAAGCTGTGTTTGTGGAACATGAAACCTTCCAAAAGGTGTGAACACTTAGCCCTATAAACATATGAATGGTGTTTTTTTGCTGTAATGGGCCATTCTGTTAATTGCTTCTCTGTTTAGTTTGGAGGCTTAACAGCACAGCTAAATTTATGGCTGCTTAGAAAATATTATCCAACCCTAGAAGATTCAAATCCTTTAATGGAGCATGGTTGAATTTTGGAAGTGTTTGGGTGATCTAAATATAGCTACCTGCAGGAATTCTAAAGCACTGAAACTTAGCAGATTTTTATTTGCCTGGGCTCTTTATTCTGATGATCCTGGTCATGAGTCTTGAAGTTCTCAAATTTTCCTCATAGTTCTGGCTTATATCAGTAGTATTGATTTTTCTTGTCATATTGACCACTGCTTATCCTGCTTCTGTTTGTCCAGACCCCCAGACATTCATGATTGCATAGCAAGACTATGGTCAGTATAGTAAATGCTCACATAGGGGGGGAAATAGCACTAAAAATGTGTTCTTAGCTACCTTTTTAATGCAATTTAGCAGCTGGAAGCAAAGAGGAGAGCCAGCAGCATGTGATCAGCCAGCTCTCCCCGAATCGCCACCAAATGCTCCGTGGACCACTGGTGGTCCACAGACTACGGGTTGAGAACCTCTGTTATGGTATGTTCATTAGACAATAAAACTCGAGACAGTGGGCACATATAGAGCTTATGCTAGCTAGCTAAAACTGCTAGACCATGGGCAGCCATACAACAAACAGGGGCAATTATTGAGGTTGTATCCTCAATAAAGGAGCAGAAGTTCCTTCAGTTTTGAATCTTCCTCTTCCAATACCTTGTTCTATCTGAGGAGCTGGAAGGGTGCAGTGTCAATGGATATTTGGTATAACAGAACTGGCTGTTTCCTTGGGCCAGATGTTGTTGTTGTGTGCTTTGACATGAAGCTAAAGAACTGTAAATGGTTAATACCCTCCTTAGAAAATCACTTGGGAACCTACATAGAGATCTTGTTAGATTTTCAAAAGCAGCTTTATGTACTTTTGTGACTGACACTAATATTTGATTATTATCATAAGAGTACTTAGTTGCAAAGGAACCTCCTTTGCTGGTATAACCTACCTTTTCAGATTTGATTTTTCCAATATAGCCCAGATTGGTGCCAAGGCTCTCCCTTTGTTTGACTAGTATAGAACATCCCAACGTTGTCAAGAAGAGGGGGCTTAAATAAATAATAATAATAATAAAAACAGACTACCTAGCTGTGCAGTTTATGATCAGAGGACTGACTTCAGCTCCCTCTCTATGCTTCTCTGAAAATTGTGGGTCAGATGAAAACCACATTCCTACTATAAGTGAATGTTACAACATCCTGACATCGAATTATAATGTGTGCAGCAATTTGTCTAGACTGTGGTTGTCATGTTGATCCAAAAGTAATAGAGACAAACTAGTCCAGATTATACCATTTTATTGGATGAGCTTCTGTTGGTGAGGAACATGCCAGCTTTTGGGCCACACAGAGCCCTTTCTCAGACTCGTAACCAGTCAAACTAGGAAGTCCACATCTGCTAGACATTCATACAAATATGAACACAACACATGGGAGGTGCTGGCATTTCAAATGCATCTGCTTACTGTTTTTCTTTGTATTTGAAAGAATACACCAGCATACACCCACATGTATGTACCCACCTGCCTTGCAATCGTTCATCTCCTAGTTCTGTCTTGTTACCAGCCTGAAGAAAGGCTCTGTGTGGCTCCAACACATGCATGGCCTCACCAAAAGAAACCAGTCCAATAAAGTACCTGAACTACCTTGTTTCATAAATTTTATTGACATTTTTTTATACTGATCTAACATTGACACAAGGTCAAGCTGTTGCAACCTAATTAACTAACTTGTTCTGTGACTGAAGTCTATTTGTTGATACTGCAATACCTCGAGGTCACGTGAGCATCCCTTACATAGATGGTTCTTGTGTGCCTATACACTGTAGCATATCCATAGGAAATGTATTTCCAGGTCACAAATTAATTGGATAACCTCATACTTTGGGCCTTTTCACACAGGCACCCCACCACCTCTGCACACGTGTGGGGCATCTGTAGGAATGCCATGAGTTGCTGCCGGCATGTGGGGTGCCTGTGAAAATGCTTGCTGGCGGTAGGTGGGGGTGCATGTGCACTTCCATGCTTCACACATGGAACAACGGACTCCAATGCCAGTTGCTCCATGTGTGGAGATGGGTGTGCGCCTGTGGGAATGGGTGCACACCCGTCACCAGCACACACCCATCTTCCCCCCCCCCCCCACCGTGGCCCATTTGAAAAGGGCTGTAGATTCATCCATAATGCTGACCTTGCTGTGCAGGGGACCATGATTATGAAGTAATGAACTTCAAATTTCCTTCCATCCAAATAGATGTTGGAAAATGCCAGTGTTGGGGACCATAACATATGGCTAGGTATTTTCTCTATTCCAATGCTACTTTTAATATTTGAATTTGCATGTCAACAATTGCTTGCTTAAAGAAGTTAGCTGGAATTTGGTGGCTCATAAAACTAAACTTGCTTGGTTTTTTTCTCTAACTAGGAGTTGGTAAACTACTAAAGAAGACAAACAGGGCCATAATCTCAAAGAAAAACAAAGACATTGTAACAATTGCTAATGCAGTGTTTGCAAAGAGTGGCTTGAAAATGGAAGTGCCTTTTGTTTCAAGAAACAAAGATGTTTTTCAGTGCAGCGTCAAAAACGTGGACTTTGAGGACCAAAACACAGCAAGTGATTCTATCAATCAGTGTGTGAAAAACAAAACCAATGGTCAGTCTTTTTACATAACTTATGTGCATTTTAAAAATCTACTTGGATGTCTTTGAGAGAAAAAAGTTAAGAGTTGGAATGTAATGAAGGCTGGACAAAAGCTCATCTCCTCTAAAACCAGTTTTCTTAGTCCAGTATTAGGCTTTACTTCCATAGGCAGCTAAACTTAATTTTTTGCAATTTCCCTTTTTTAATGTAAGATCTGTACTCTGGCAGTGCATCAGTTTGTCCCAGTGTCAACATAGAAGTTATAATACATATATTGCAGAGAACAGAACTAAGGCTTTGCATTACACAGAAGATTAAAAGCAGTAGATTTCTGGAGTGTCTGCCATTGCAGCAGGGGCAGCATGTGCATTGTGCACTTCTCTCACACACTTGCACTTTTTTTTTGCATTTCTAGGTGTTTAAGGTTTTGGGTAGGCTGTGGCTTTTAAGTGGCCATCAAACTACTAAATGCCTTGTTTGATGGTAAAACGCAGTGACCATCTGGTCAAAAGCAAAGCTCTGTCCAGCCACAACTATGTCAGGAGTTTGTAGAGGCCTGATCCACCTCCCACTGAAGCAGTGAAGAGCGCTTACAAATGAATCCAGTGATTTTTTTTTTGAAGAAAAATCACTGTACAAAGGAAATGGCTATTATTCTGCCCCCCCCCCCCCCAATCTAGACAGTGAAACTAAGGGTGAAAACAAGACATGATGCTAACTCCATTTTAACTGTTAACATTTCTTATGCACGTTGCCAGGCTGTATTGGTGCCCTATAACATGCATAAGAAATGTTAGTGGCATTAAAGTGGAATTCGTGTCATGTCTGCTTTCACCCTAAGGCACAGATAAGGTGACTCGGCAAGTCTCTGACTGAACTGGGGCAAGAAGCCAGATTTCCTGAGCCCTAATCAAAAGTCCTCTCCCCAAAATCGAATACCTGTTGATTCGTGAGCTGAATCCAAGGTTCTGTCCCTCAGGGATAGCTTGTGCCTTTTTTCTCTTGCTCCAGCTTTAGGTTGAATGCTGCCTGGTGAGTAAACAAACTTGTACTTTTGCTCTGTTGAAAGAAAACTGTATGAGAAGAAATATTCCTTTCTTTTGATCTTCCAGGTATGATTGACAAACTGATATCTCCAGGTGACATTGATAGTGCTTTGACCAGGCTGGTGCTGGTAAATGCAGTGTATTTCAAGGGTCTCTGGAAATCCCGTTTTCAGCCTGAAAATACAAAGAAGCGCACATTTAATGGAGCTGATGGGAAGCCTTCCCAAGTACCTATGCTGGCTCAGCTGTCTCTGTTCCGATGTGGTAAGCCTCAGAAGTCAGAACTGTCTCTTACCTTGTAAATTAAAGTCAAAACCTTCTTTGCTAGATTAGTTCCAAATTCTTTCTTTCAAAACATAGGAAAAAATTCACTGTATGGTGTGGTTATAGTATAACCATTTGTGTCAAGAACAAAAAATAGCAATATCTCTAACGTGTGTAGAAGCTAAAAAAAACTACTATAGAACTACAAACTCATTAATTAACCCACAATAAAACTTCCTCTACTCATATCTGATATTAATCATCTACTCAGTGGCCAGGTTAAGCACTTCTGCATTCCATATTTTTATTTTATTTTTTATTATAAAATGTATATGCTGCCCTCTCTTGCCTCAGGCATCTCTGGGCAACTTGCAGCAATTTAAAACCTATTAAAACAAAACAATTAAACTACAATTAAAACCACAACTCAATCCATCTCCCTCGGGAACGGCCTGGTGGAACAGCCAGGTCTTAAAGAGGGGAGGCTGGCAATAAGCGAACCTCCAACGGGAGGGAGTTCCACAGCCACGGAGAATGCCCTCATGGTGGACACCCAGGAAACCTGAGGGACCCTGAGAAGGGCACCCCTGGCCAATCACAGGGGCCGATCTAGGACCTGGAGGGTGAGGCGGTCCTGCAGGCAGGTGGGGCCCAAGCCATTTAGGGCTTGAAAGGTCCGCACCAACACCTCAAATTGGGCCCGGAAAACTTTCAACAGCCAGTGCAAAGCACGGAGTACTGGTGTAATGCACTCGCGTTGGCCCGTCCCAGTCAAGAGACAGGCCGCCGCATTCTGCACCAGCTGCAGTTTCCAAACCAGCACCAAGGGTAGCCCCACATAGAGTGCATTGCAGTAATCCAGTCACAAGATAATAAAAGCATGGATGACTGGCCAGATCCAAGTACGAGATGCATGGCCTAAGCCGATGCACCAGATGTAATTGGTAAAATGCCCGCTTTGCCACAGCCATCTGGGCATCCAGGCAGAGCTGCGGGTCCAGGAGCACCCCCAGACTCTGGGCCTGAGAAACAAAGGGAGGATGGACCCCATCAACAATGGGGGCCATCACTCCCTCAGCCCTCCCCACAATCACCTCTGTCTTGTCAGGATTTAATTTCAGGCAACTTCCCATATATTGGCCAATACATCAAAATTATTATTCTTGTAACCAAACTAGCACTATAACTGCAGGATTTCAAATCTAGAAAGCTTCCAGTTGTGTGGCACACAATACATTCAACTGAATAGTATTACTTTGACTAATCTTACTATGGAGACTCTTGGTGTAGCAAGTTGCTGTTTGTTAGGTGGATAAAATTGTCAGTTTGGGGGGGATCTGACATGGGGCTTACAGTGGAAGCCTGGATGTTCATCAAATCAGACAGTTCTCTCACTGGAAGTCATGGCATGGACCTTTATAGCGAGAGGTGTTCCTAGAATGAAAACTTCGGCAAAATCCTAAGGCAGAGATTTCTAAATGAGTTCAGGCCCCCAAATGGGGCCAGATCATCTGTGGATGGGATCAGGAGTCTGATATTTCATATATACATGCCTTTTGGTGCTATTGGGGTTACAGAATTATGTTTAAATCTCTCAGTGGGATCTCATTGGCAAAGTGCTTGGGTGCCACTACTCTTAGGAATGGGATGTCATTTTCCTTAATGCACACTAGACAGACTGAGAAGCGTTTTAACGTAATCATAATCATTTAATGTAACCATGTATTGCTTTAATCATTTTACCAGTACATTGTGGAATGGAATAGGCTTTAAAATATCAAACCGTTTTCTAAGTGATAACAAGCAGTTAAGTCTAACTGAAACATTTAATTTAGATTCTGGAGTAGTAGATAGCTGGAAACAGTTTTGCAGCCAATAACTAGGGGAGAAAGGGGCTGAGTAGCATAGGGTTCAGTATGCTAGCTGTCTACTGTTTTGAGACTGGCATTTATATTCTAAACTGGGTCACAAGTGAAATGTTCAGTGCGTTCAGCTTGGCTTCCATTTGTGTGTCAAAACAAATAGTTTAACATGATTGAAAACCTTTGCTTAAGAGGTCCAGCACTGGGACAGGAAGGGTTTTGCTGGTCAAGATTAACGTGCATGAGTTTCTTTGAAAGTTGAATCATTGAGGTATAAAACTAGAAATAAAACCAAAAAATAGTGATTGGCAATGGGATGGGCAATTGCTGTTCTGGATACTTTAAACAAGCTTTCCCCAAAGTAGGAGTTAAACACCTAAATTACTTGTCCCCTTTGAATATAGTACTATGCAGTCATAACTGCAGGGCTTTGCTAGTGAGATTAAATTTCTGGTTTGGAAATTGGACGTGTTTCAGTTGATGGATGTGGAGTTTGATCAAGAACCGGAAACGTGGTTGTACATGGCAGTTGCCTAGTGACCCTTTCCCAAGTACCTGTCTTTAGCATGCTGTGACCTCTGAAGATAGCTCAGCTATCAAGAGTTGCTTGTGTCCACTTGTGACTACTAGAAAGGAATAAAATTGAATGCTAGATTCAAAAGAATGAAACCCCCTCACGCAGAACGTTGTACAGAGTTTTTTTTCTTCCCACGTGTTGGCAATATGTTAACCAGGAGATTAGAGTATTAGAACTGGGTAAGTTGCCCCTATTTTAAAAAGTCTGACTAGAAAACTATCTCCAGAATTGGCAAAGAAACAAATTATCAAAACTATAGCTCCTAGTAGCTAGAAAAGTCCCCTTCATTGTTAATGGTTTGGGTCTGAATGCAGTTCTGATTAATTACCTAGTGAAAACATCTCTAATTTGGAGGTAGGAAACATTTCATAGAATACGTATTAAACACAAGGACCATTAAAGACTGGTCCTTACCTTGAATGGGTTACAATCTAGGAGACAAGGGGGGGGGGGGGGATGGTGGACATCAGATAGGGAAGAACATAGCAAGAGACGTGGATACATTCACAAGTTGAGAAGCCAAGTACATGCATCTGTGACTTAACAGATTTGAGTTCCAATCAAGTAGCTAATTCTCCATCCCCCCAGCATTATCATCTTTGTAAACTGGTAACCAGGCATGTTGTGCTCTGTTAATCCTGCTACAGTGCCCATTGCATTTCCATTACATGTTCTTATACTAACAATAAACAGCAAAAAGATTGGCTAGCTTTGCTTCCTGTGTCCAACTGTTATGGAAACTTGTTAACAACGTTGCCTCCCAGCAGTGAGCTATGAATAGGATGATGATTAACTCGGGCTGTTATGGCATCTGTTTCACTTCCAATAGATGGTAGAAAAAATACTGTTAGGAGCAGAGTTTTAAAGTTCTGTAATGTTGATTGAAAACAAGTTTATAGGATGTACTGTGGCTACTTGCAACACCATACCTCTCTCCTTCAGGGCTCTGAAATGAGTGGTATTTGCATAAAACTTACGTTATAAGTTTTTGCAAATCTAAAATAACCCACTGCCTAACTTTAAGGCTAATGTGAGAAACTTTTTTTTTTAGAAAAAGCAGTATTCAGAAATGAAAGGACTTGCACATCTCTAAAACAACCTCTCATAAGACTTCACCCATTGTTCTTCCAGTCTGTTTTCAAACCTCTATCATAGCATTGTCTCCAGTTGTTTGCCCCACAACCTCACTCCTAATTGAGCTGTACCATGCATGCTATCTTTCTGATAAACATTTCCCATACTCCACTTTGCCTCATGTGTGGATTCGCTGAGTAAAGACTGCAGATTCTCCAGTAGCCCAGTCTCAACACAAGACTTGAGTTTTAAGCTTTAAAAAGGAAACTTAACAAAACAAATTGCAACATTGCCCATTATAGGTGTAGATACAAACCCTTACCATCTTCTCCTCCTCCCCCCCCCCCATTCTGCTATCCATACTACAGTAGGATGTGCTAGTTACTGCTTTGAATTCTAGGAGGAGGACTCAGCATATTTGTAATGCTGCTATAGTAGCAATAGCAATGTGGTTGGGTAGCAAGTTTTGTAGCAGTCCTACCAGGAACCCTGGGTTCTAGCTTCTAACTTCCCAGTACAGAGTGGTGAAATGAGAGAATGTGAAACAGAGCTGGAGAAATTTAAGATTCAAGTTTACAACCTCCTGTACCACCACTACTTGGGGCATATTCCCCAAAGCTACATTTGTCATCCCAGTGCAGGATTTTGCTGTGCCTCTGCATGGCTGTTCTCAAAATCCCTGCCAGGTCCAGGACTTCTCAAAATACACTTGTGAGCTATGGTTTTCACTGTTGGATTTGTCTAGTTGAAATAAACAAACCAAACTAATTTGGTTGTTACAAATCCCCTTTTTGCTTTGTCAGAGTTGTAGTCTTCCTGGGTGTCATGCAGATTATGTAAGAGAACTTTTCTGGAATGAAACCACCTCCGACATGCAAAACTTACAATTTCATGGCAGTGACAGGCAAAATGATTATCCATAGCTATCTAATGAAAGTTTAATTATTCAATAATATGGCGATTATCTTTCCCATTTTAGGCACAACAAGTACCCCAAATGACTTGTGGTATAACATCATTGAATTGCCTTACCATGGTGAAAATATCAGCATGTTGATTGCTCTGCCCACAGAAAGCACCACTCCTCTTTCTGCCATCATCCCTCACATCAGCACAAAAACAATACAGAGCTGGATGACAACTATGGTACAAAAAAGAGTGCAAGTTATTTTACCCAAGTGAGTGCTTGTATTTCTCCCACTGCCTCATCCCAAAGAGACTGCCCCCCCTATTGAAATAACTACAGTACTTAGAAAATAAGTCTTCACTCTGATGCCTTTTCTGCTTTGTGTGTGCTTCCTTCAGGTTCACAGCAGTAGCAGAAACAGATTTAAAGGACCCTCTGAAAGCTCTTGGCATTATGGATATGTTTGAGCCGTCAAAGGCAAACTTTGCAAAAATAACAAGTGGGTGTCTTGCTTAAATTCTTCTTTTGGCTTTTGTTTTTCCAAAATTACTGACTTTCCCAATTATGAAGGTGTTTTGTTGCTTTGAAATGTGCCATTCAGGTCCTTGCCATTTGATAAATGTCACTTCGACAAAACTTGGCTACATAATGGGGCCTGGAGGGAAGTATGTAACATTTGCCATGGTGTCGCTTCACATGAACAGTCATGAAATGTCTTCAGTGTCAGTCTCCTCTCCCCTCTCGTTCCCCTTAGAATTTTCCTCCTAAAGTTTTTAGATTGGCAATGGATTGTGCTGACCAATCTTTTTAATAAGCTGTGGCGCGTTGTTGCTACCAAAGGACTTGAAGTTCTGTGGGAAGACTCCTGTTGACTCTAGTGGGCTTGAGCAATTTGTATCTTTTTTTAAAAAACATTTTAAACAAACATTTTTAAATGGGCTTCTTACGGGAAGAGGGAGATGCCTGCCCAATTACGATGAACCACATTTAGCAGAAATAAACCAGTTCTCAAACTCCACAGTTAGTCTGCTTTACAAGAACATTGGTGTGAAAATTGAGGGACTTGTACCTATGTTCTGGGATCCTTCGTTATTTACAAAAGAAATTGCTTGTTTATCTGATACACTTTTCCATCTATAAAGAACAAATTTGTCTTTAAAAAATCCTGTAAATTCATCTACATTTTAATAATTTTAATCTAGACTGGAACATCAAACTAAGGGAGAATTTCTGTTGCTTTCAAACTTGCTCTCAGTTGAGAAATCTTCTTCAGTTTTTGTCTTTTTAAAAGAAACAATATAAACTAAGAGTGCAGTTCTTGTTGACCCATTTTGGGAAGGGGGTTGCACGTAAGTAAAGTTGCACGTCAAAGTGTCCTGCTGGATCTAAGTGGATGTGTACCCCTTGCTCATAGCAAAAAGCATCTTTATGCAACCCTGGTCATTGGTAGAATGGGAGTGTGCAGAACATGCCTCTGTACCTGGCACATAGTAATTCTCCCCTCCTACCCCACCCCCCAGTTGGGTTTGCATGTCAGACCAATGGGGGGGGNGGGGGGGGGGGGGGAGACGACATGCTGTGCTCTGGGACTGTCCCAGTGCATGTGACTGGGAGATGGGCAATGATGCCTCTTGCTGTGAACAAGCATTGGGTGCCCACTTAAGTCTAGAGTATCACTTAGCTGACAGTGCTCAACCTACGCCGCTCCCCCCCCCCCAGCCCTTGTATTCCTGGATGAAGGAGGGTTGCCCCAAGTCAGCATTAGATATGTTGAAACTCACCCACCACTCAATTTTTTCCCCAATTCTATTTAATTTATGCTTGAAAAGCATGCTATAACGTGAGTGAATGGTACTACCAGTTTCTCTAGCACCAAGCACAGGTGTGATGGTGGAAACTTAAATTAAGACACAGCACATATGCTTTCCTGTTCAAGCGAACTTTTGTGTTCAAACCAAACTTGAACACTAGTCCCTATTTTATGCATTTTGCTGTTTGTTACCACATTTGCACTTTGGCAGTTTGTATTAAATGTGGCACACAATGATGCTACTTTAGCACTGAGTCTCATTTTAACAACCAGTATGCAGAGTTGCCTGTACAAAAAGCATTAATGTGAATGCCCCATTGGAACAAGTCCATTGCTTTGCACATTTGCTTTATGTAATGTGACTGCACTTGTTCTATACAATTGGGTCTTGTGTAATTCAGTGTGACAAAACTCGGATGCTGGGTGAAAAGCATACCCAGTTTCTGCAGAATTTGGATATAGAGTGCCTCATGAGAATAGCAGCAAAGTCCTCTCCCAAAGATCAAAATTCTGTTATAGGTAAAAGTTGAAGCAGCCTTTTCAGCAGACACTATTGCAAGAACAGTTGCACTGCCTGCTACTGTGGGTGGCTTTGCGTACAGCATAACAAATATGCAACTGTTCATTAACAGTGTTTCTATTGACCTTCTAGGAACAGAAAGTCTTCATGTGTCTCGTATTTTTGAAAAAGCAAAAATTGAAGTTAGTGAAGATGGAACCAAAGCTTCTGCAGCAACAAGTAAGCAGCTGTCCCCATGTCAGTCAAATTTAACATTAAGTATAAGTAATTAAATTCTTTGACCTAAAATACTTTTCATGAACACTGAACAAAAAGCACCTTGATCTGCAATGATATCACACAATTGGATTAATACTAGCATATTTATAGCCCCTTGGATTTTAAGCAGTGGTGAATTTTGACAAAATACGTTTTAAAAAAATAAATAAAACCTAAATCTCCTTGGTCTGTTGGCTGTCTTTGGAAAAAGGCGTTCTGCTTAGTCTGAGGGCTGGCTTCCTGAAATTGGAGATGCCGGCTTGTGCTGTTCCAGATAGCATGGTAAATATAATGGTACTCAAAGGGGGTAGCTGGGGAAAATAGCTGTGCCAGTTAGAACTTTGGGGCTCTAGTAATGCATCAATTAAAAACGTAAGACTAGGTTTTAGTATAGCTACAATTGGACAGAATGACCAAAAACTGCCTGCATTTGGGCTGTTACCTTAATTCAGACCATAAGCTGCAGTGTTATGCTTGAAGGTACTACAATGACTTTATGCACTTCACCAGAATTTTCTAATTGGTTCTTCTGCTAATTATAGTCTGATAGTATCTAATCGTCTTTTTCTTTTCCCCTCATTCACCGCTTCACTTTCTCTTCAAGCTGCAATTTTAATAGCTAGGTCGTCACCACCTTGGTTTATAGTAGACAGACCCTTTGTATTTTTCATCAGGCACAATCCTACAGGTAAGCAGTGTTGCATTACTTTGTCTAAATTGAGTTCATCTGCTAGTATATGTAAACTAGAATTCCCAGGGAATAGAAGCTAAAACAGTAATCAACAAACCCAGCCTACTGCCAGCAGAATCTCTATTCAATAAAGATATAAAAATAGCTATGCAATTTTTCATTAGTACCACCTTTCACTTCTTGAAAGTTCAGGATGTACAACTAGGGACCCCACTCCCCATTTTTTCCCTTCATCTTAATTAAAACTTCCTACAGTAGGAATTATGGAAAATGAAGGAAGTGGTTCATTTGAGATGGCTGTTTGCCTTTCTCTAAATGTCAACTGTCCCTGTTGGGTTAGCACTTTGCATGCACCCACCATTGATACAGATGAAGAAAGACCAACCTAGGCCCAGGATTTCTTGTGATCCGTGTTCCAACCTTGGCTCTGTCACTCTTAGGGTGGATTCCGACGTGCATTTAAATCGCACAGAATCCTCGGCGGCACAGTGCGATTTTAAAAAACCCCGCACTTCCGGGCTGGTGTGAATGCGCTGAGCGCGCACATTTCCACTTAGCCCGAATGTTTGGAGTGAGGATTGAAAAGTTGCTCCGAGCAGCTTTTCAAACCGCACTCCAAACATTCGGGCTAAGTGGAAATGTGCGCGCTCAGCGCATTCACACCAGCCCGGAAGTGCGGGTTTTTTTAAATCGCACTATGCCGCCGAGGATTCTGTGCGATTTAAATGCACGTCGGAATCCGCCCTTACTCTGTGGCAATCGGCAAGTCACTTCACTTGTCCTTGGCTCTTACAGTTCCCAATCTACAAATTTCCTGTATCATCAGATTCATGGGAGTGTTGCAAAGGTGAATTCATCTGTTAAGTACTCAAAGGAGGAAACACGCCCAACAAGTATTACAGTTCTGTAACTAGTATCAACCTGTTTCTTTGTTGGTTTTACTTTTTGCCCCAAGGAAATAAGTAGGGAGACTTCCCTTTCAGGATCAAAGGGCAGCAGTCAGGGTCCTCCTAGTGGACAGGAAATGGATAAATGAGGAATGGAAGGTTCTGACACAGGCTAGTTCTACTGCAGGCTGGCCTAGACCTTGGCTAACCTCCCTGATGCTGGGTCTTACTTGCTAGTGATATCTGGTAGTGCAGACAAGATTTAAATACTACACTGACAGGCAGTACTGGCAGTCTTTTTTTGGAGAAGGTTTGCTCCAAGGCAGGGCATAAACGGAGGTGTTTGGCTTTTTGTTATTTAAATGAAGGAATTGTAGAAGTCTTACACACCTAATTCTAGTTCATAGTCATATGTTTCTAACCTAAGCAAAGCAAATGCATGCAGTGAACTGCATTTAAACATTCAGCAAATATTAAATATTTTCAAAGAAAGCTTTGGGTACATGTAGTAATAGGTTTTCATGTCACCCCCCCACAGGTGCAGTCTTGTTCATGGGACAAATCAACAAACTTTGAGCATGGAAAAAACTTTCCTCCAGAAGCAAAGTAAAGACTCACTTGCTACATCTTTGTTGGTTCTGTTAAATACTTTTGTACACTATTCTGACTCATGCAAGAACTAGTTTGTAGTCAGCTGACTGGGTTCTGAAAAGGATTCATCGTAGTTCTGATTTTGTGGAAAAACTAATACACCTTAAGTTCTTTAAACTACTGAATGGTTACTTATGCGAACAAACTTTTTGAGCTTTCTGTCCCAAGTGTATTATGGATTTTGAGAGGGTTTTAACAAGAGTGTGACTGAAGGAATGTGTTACTAGCATTGTTTTTTCATGGAAAATGACTTTTGGTTTTGTAAGTGCCCTTTTAATACTACCTGTGCCCTTGAGTGTGGGCATCCTTGGTAGAAATAGATGAAAAGCTCTAGCAGTTTTAATTTTATGTAATGCATGTATCACTGAGCGTTTTAAAGAACTTATTTCTTGATGGCACAGTTGCATTGATGTCCTGTTTGTTTTGTAATGTAAATGTATCATTGCTAGTATACACATTCTATTGGATTTAAATTTTATATTTGTTTTTGTACAAAGGAGAAAATAAAGTGCATTATGAACCGTCAGAAATGCTGTAGCAGCACAGTAACTTCCTAGAAGAAATCCATAGTTTGCAGTCCTGGGAGCCACTTTTTCAAATCCTGCTACCAAACTGAAGGGAAAAGAGACCGGATTGCCCTGATTTGATGGCACTGAGCCCCTTCCTGGAATCTGCTAAATCCCACCAAGGATGGTTTATCCCTGTGCCTGCTAAATGCCTCTTCAGAGCAAATATTTTTGTCTTTGAAATAACCAAGATTGCACCACCTGGTGGATAACTTAAAATATTCCCATTTGCAGGGCTGGTCTTACCACAAGGCAACTGCCTCAGGCCCTGCCATTTTCTCTGTCAGGGACTCGGCAGTAGCCTCTGTTTTTGCCAAGGCAGGGTGCAGGACCCCCAACCACCTCTAGGGCCCCATGGAAGGTGCCCCTGAAGGGGTGGGGCCCCATGTTTAACCTTTGCCTAAGGCTCGAGGCCCTGCCTGCCTCTAGCAGAACATTGTCACTTCAGAATTGCACAACTAAATCTCACTGAGGGTGCATTCACAGGAAACAAAAACCTCCATAAATTGCTTGGGGTGAGGGTGGGGGAACTAATAATCTAAAAAGTATTAGACCACAGGATGCCTCAAGTGTGAGATGGCATCAGACTTGGGGGCAGGTAACCTAGGCATGTGCCTACAGCAGCAGACCTTTTTGTGGGTGGCAGATTGGGGGGGAGGGGGGGTTGGTAGCTTCTGTTCTCAGCTCATGCCTGCCTGCTCATGGTGCCCCCTCCCCCACCACAACCACACTGTCTCACCTGCAGCCTGGAGTCCCACCCCCTGCAGTCTCAGCCCTGTTCTGCCCCCAAACACCCTGCAAAATGCACTCTATGGTGGTGCTAATGCTAAGCATGGAGGAAGACTGATTCTGTGCTGGGCACCCCCAGTGTCTCCTTCCCTGCTTCAGACAACAGTCCACACAAGCACCAGCGCTTGGGGCAGGAAGGGGCAGCAGCCTGAGTTGACTAGAGGTCCTAAAATCCTAAGTCTAGCCCTGTGTGAGGAGGCAAACCCAGATTTAACAATGGAGCTACCTTCCTTATGCCCATTTCTAATACTAAGGGAAAGGACCTTTTCCTCTTGTCTGCTTGAATGAGGGACACATGGGACAGCCAGGCAGCACCCTGGGATTAACATGTGGTAGAGGCAAAATTCAAAGTGGGGTGGAGTGTGTGAAAAGGTGCAACTGTTCTCTGCA
This sequence comes from Sphenodon punctatus, assembly GCA_003113815.1. Lineage (NCBI taxonomy): Eukaryota > Metazoa > Chordata > Lepidosauria > Sphenodontia > Sphenodontidae > Sphenodon > Sphenodon punctatus. The sequence goes on from QEPC01000282.1 coordinate 683,816, forward strand.
ATGGGAAACTTAAAGTGCGAGAAGACACTCCTGTGTGAATGCACACCTAAGGCTATTTTTCAGAAATTGCTGTACCTGGTAAGGATGTACACAGTAACTCTTCCTTGTCTTCATTTTCATTAAAATGTCACTTTCATCATTTTGCTCATTGTTTTGTTTTTGTTTTTTACTTTTTGATTTCCATTGGCTTCAATGGAAAACACATTTCTGGCTGTAACATTTTTGTTTTACATCTGAATGTGATGAAACTTGGCAGGATTATATCCCTCCCCAAGGTTACACTATCTGCCAGATTTTAAAAAGATTGGCTAAAAGGTCCTGATACAAGCAATTTACTTAAATGCATTTCTGAGTAACTTTTTTTATTCCATTCATTTTACATGAAACAGTGCAAGATTGTATCTCCGTCCTTCAGAATCATCTCTGCCAAATTTTAGAAAGATTTGATAAAAGGTCCCAATGTTATACGCCTGCAGAGAATGAGCCTATACCAGAGGCTCTTACGTTTTGTGTCAGTGGTATAATGTGTTTTTTATGCCAATTGGCCAACAGAAATGTCAACCATATATCCTCCATTCTGTGCTGTGAGCACCCCAGCCCCACACCCTCACTTTACTGGGAAGCTGGAAGCACCTGTGTAGGAAAGAGCTAATATGGGGTGTGATTCAAATTAAAGGAGGAGTCTAGAGCCAAGGACCTTGTTAACACGACATGGAGCTGCTCCTAGCCATGGAGCCTGCTGTACAGGTAAATGCTCCTTGGACAGCAGGGGCATAGCTATGATAGGTGTGGCTTCACCAGGGCTTAAGAGCTTGGGGAGTCCTCCATGTGCAAGTAGAATGCATATTGAACAGATTGTTTTAGTAACTCTTCTTGTATTGGTTTTTAATGTATGGTTTTAAGAATGTGAGTTGCCCTGAGCTGCCTTCAGGCTGGAGGGAGTGTGGCATACGTTTTTAAATAAATAAATATGAATACTGAAGTGGAGTGCCCCACAGCAGGGGCCCCATTCTTATCTAGCTATGCCCATGCTGGATAGCCATTCTGTCCTCTTAGACTGCAGGATTTAAAGTGAAATACAGTGTCTTTACACAGGAGCTTGATAGGAGAATCCTATTGTGGTGGATGCTAGAATGAATTGGAACATCTTTAACTTTACACACCCAGAAATGTAAATAACTAGCCCACAAGGCAGGTTAATTGGAAGAAATATAGATTGAAAACCATCCAGCTAAAGAAGGGGGTTGGGGATTGGTTTGGACTGCAGTGCAGAGATCACAGCAAAGCTTGCTGTAGGGGCAAAATGGCCACACTTAAAATGTGCATGATCCCTACCTACCCTTGGAGAACTGTTCTTGGAGGGAGAAAATAGCTCAAGGAAATACAAACCCATGAGAAAACTTACATTGTTCCTACAAATAGAACAGGCTCTGTCAGCTTATATAAAATATCAAAGGAAGGTGAGGTGGGGGATTACCAAACTTCAACAGAGGGTATTCCCTTGCTTGCACTGCTGATCCTTCTGCAACACAGGACACCTCCAATCTGCTGTGGGGTCCAAAAGATTTCTTGGTTTGGCCAAACGCCTTTAGTTAGACTTATCCATAAACCTCTAACCCCATCTGTATCCTAGCCTGTCTCATTAGCATCTTTACTTCCTCTGCAAAGGAGCTTATGCCTCGTTCTGCTTTATTTTATTTAAAGAACGTGCCACAAACCTCTGGGATTACTGACTCAAGTGGTTTGGTGACCATGATCAAAGTCTTCATTCTGCAATAACAAATCTGCCTCTCGGGGTGGTGCAGTCACAAAGTGAGAAATTTTGCTTTAACATTATAATCAAACAGTGAAGTCCTAAAAACTCACTCTATATAGTAGTGCTTACTTGATAGAAAAGGCAACTTTTCCTCTAACCTGGCCGAATTTTCTGGTGGTAGCAAGAGAAGAGTCCAACCCCTTTACACAGTCAAGCAAGGATAAAGGTAGTGGGATGTGTGGAAATGATGTGGCCCTATGAACTGCCAAAGTGCATAAGACTGAAATCTGCATTTGCAAATGGCATTTTAGGATACAATATTAAACATGTGCCCAATTCTGTTCAAATAGGGCTCTGTGCATCCACATGAATGGGAGCTGCACCTGCACAGTTCAGCTTTGGGAACCTTCAATAAGCAGCTCCTCCATCACACTCCATGGCCCCTCACATCTCAGGCCATCGGCAAGCACCTAGCAAGGCTATAAATAAGAGGGGCAATGTGTGGAGTTCCTTCCAACTGCCACAGTGTTCAGGAGGGACGGCCTTCTTAGGTTCTTCATTGTGGGGAACCATTGATAGCAGTTTAAAAATTATTCCTGATACATAGTAGGAAAAACAACTTGAAAATCCCATTATCCAGGATGGGGTGCAGCCCCTCAGACTGTTGCCATGGTGGCTGCCAACAAAAAAGGAAGGTTTTAAAAAACGTATTGCCTGCCCAATTCTGATCCCTATCGTAGACCTGCATGATCGGTGTCTCATGCCCTGGGTAGGCTCACAAGCCCATGGGTTGTTCCACCTAGGCCAGCCTATTGAGCAGAGCCATAAAGGATATTTTAAAAATGCATCTACAGCTCCTGCTAATAAAAAGGTGCTTGAGGCACCGGGAGAACTCTCTAAAATGTCTCCTTGATCCTGGCTGCTATCTCCATCTAAGCCCTACTTGCCACTGCCTTCTTCCCCGGCACTGACCCTCCCACTGCTGCCATCTCTGGCACCATCCCCATCTTCACCACCAACCTCCTCAGCACCATCTCCCTCTGTACTGACTCCTGGTACTAGTGTCCTCTTTCCTAAAGCTGAAAGTCATCTCTTCCCCAGTCCGTAAGAGACCAGAAAAAAATAAATTGTGAAATCTTTTTGATGCACCTCCCCCCCAACAAACCAAACAACAACTAGAGGGATAAATCATCAGGGGCTGAGATCCCCTTTTAAAAAAAAAAAGTCAGATCATCCTTTAGCAACCCCACCACACACAGGAGAAACAAGGGGTTCTTCAGTGGGATCATCCATGTTTCCCCCTCACTCGTATCTGGACAGATGAACCCCTTCAGCGCTCTGGCACATCTCAACTGACTGTCATCTTCCCCCTTTGGCAAAAAAAAAAAAGAAAGGGATCTGCACTGAGCTCGTGACCCCCAATCTCATCACTTTACAGACAACACGCAATGCCACACTTTTCAGCATGGATGTCCCAACATCCACCCTGGGCTCTTTGGGTGTACTGGCCATCCCCAAGATACTAGTCTCCTGTATGGGAGCCTCCATAGCAGCCCTCATATCACCAGTTCTACCATCCCAATTCTGCATCTATGCTAGGCAGGGCAACCCCCTCTGCTTCTTTAGGGAGATCACTAATTCTTACCCCATTACCTTCTCTGATCATGAGCACTGGGATGATCCCTACTGTAATGGGAGTCCCAAACCCCTCTCATGCAGTTAACTGTGGTACTGAGAACCATACTGGGATCAACAAAACCTATTGCACCTCAACTAGTGTGCCTTCAAACTCCCAAACATCAATAATCTTGGTAGCTGATTCCCAACCAATTCTTTGGCACTACCGTAACCCACATTGAACCTCCCATTGATCTTGACACCTGTAATGGCACCAAGCGTGATGGATGCTATGGCTCTGGTACTCTTCACACCCACCATATCTACAATGACAAAAGCATTTATTGAGGACCAAGAGCTACTCAAAGAACAATTGTTTCCTGCAAAGACACCACCCCAATCCTAAGTTGGACACTCCCCAAAAGGATACCTTCTCATCTCCTAACTCTCCAAATACAAGTTCCACAGAATCTGAAGACTTAAAATGGCAACTGCTCTCACTTTGAAGATGGTCCCTGTTGAAGAGTAAGAGGATTATCCTATTTATAGGATTTTGCACAAACCTGCCCCTTCCAAGGTGTCACTGCTTTTCTCTCAGAAGCTCATGAAAAATTCAAGAGCTCACTGGAAGACTCCTTCATAGACAGTTCCAATAGATTTGCAGTACATCTCATTCTACCCTGTACCTCCACAGGATCATGAGATGTTTATAAAGCACCCCATATCCAACTCCAAGGTCATCCAGGCATCTACACAGCTGGCAGAGTAAATCCACTGAGAACTCACCAATGTATAAGGAAGGTTGGGGGGGGAAAAAATATTTTCAGTAGATGTGCCACCTTGTCTACGATGTTCCTGAGAGCATCGAACTATGCTTATGCAATGTCCAGCTACCAACATCTTTTGTGAGAAAATACAATGCCCATGTTCCAGCACTTCCCACCAGAATTCAAGAAGCAAGCTGACCTAGTCAAAGCAGAGGGCCTCTCTCTAGCCTAGCTGCAACTAACCACCATGACCCATATCACTGATTCAGAAGCACATGTGATTGCAAATGGCATTGCCACTGGAAAACATGCTTGGCAATGTTCCACTGATATAGCCTATCAAAACAGAAATAGAATCAAAAACTTACCATTCAATGAAGGAGGTCTCTTCGCCACTAATACTGCTGAGGTGATGGCTAAGATGATTAAGAAGAACTGTATTTGCGTTAGGGGTCACCTACAAAACAAAACGAAGGTAGACCACCACACTTCCTTACAAATCTGCTAAATACTCTTTGGGATATACACAACAGGTGAGAAAATACTTCCCCACTTCCACTCTACAACAAGACCTTACAAGTCTAAATAGAGACTTAGATAGCCTTCTAACTCCACCACGAACTTGACAAAACAGAGGTCTCGGGTTTAACTTTTACTTAGAGAGTTGTGAAAGATGTTCCCAACCCTCACCACTTTAGAATCCCCAAACCTTTCCTTTAGAATTTCTTTTCATTTAAAAATATGGTATCTCTTTACCTCAGACAAATGGGTTCATGAGATCATAGAAGTTACGCCATCCAATTGCTGTTATTCCCTCTCCCTAAAACCCCTTCCTTGTCCCTCTTCAGGGAATCCTCTTACAAGGCAATATTGGCACAGGAGGCACAAACCCTTCTCTCGAAGGGAGCCAAAAAGAAGGTTCCTCCAAGATTTTGGGAAAGAGGTTTTTATTCCAAGTACTTCTTGGTCTCTAAACGGGATGGGGGATAAGACCTATTCTGGATTTAAGATACCTCAACCAATTTCTTAAATCCTTTAAATTCAGGATGTCAATCTTGGCTAGCGTCCTCCCATGTTTACGCAAGGGTGTATGGTTTGCAGTTTACAGGACACATTTTCATATTAACATTTGCCCCTTGCATAAAAAAACCATGAGATTCATCTGCAATAAAAATGCACTATCGGTATACAGTCCTCCCCTTTGGTCTCTCTACTGTCCCAAGGTTTTTTACAAAATGTCTTGCCCTTGTAACAACCTACCTTGGGGGAAAGGTCATCACTGTTTTTTCTTATTTAGACTATTGGCTAATATTTTCAAAAACTAGGATGGAAACGAAATCTCGCAAAAGCAAGAAATCTCATTGAAAACCTGGTACTCAGTTCATTCCAAGCTATCACCACCATTTTGGTTAAGGGTGGTGGCCATCTTATGCATGCACAAAACAGTCCGGCAGCCGTTGTGCATGCACAATGGTGGTTGTTTTTTTGTGTTTGTTGCTGAGAACTCACACCAGGACCAAGAGCTTGATGACATCTCAGTCCTAGTGCTCAACATAACGAGAAATACTCACAAGCAGCAATATAGCTGCTCGTTTCACCCCTATCAAACTGTACTGGAGATTTGCAGAATGTTTTAGGTTTCTTCCAACAATTGGGATTCCTTGTTAACTTCCAAAAATCTTGCCTAACACCATCCCAATCCATTTGATTCATAGGTGCAGACCTAAACTTGATTGAGCAGAAAGTGTTTCTCCCAAAGAGATTACTTTCGACTCAATTATTCAAAACTCCATAGACAATCTCAACCACAAACCATGTCAGAGAGTACTAGCCTTCCTACAAATTCTAGGCCACATGACCTCTACTACAGTTGTCATGCAGCATGCAAAACTTTGCACGAGGCTTTTCCAACACTGGCTGGTGTGTACGTACCATCTTAGGTCCCACTTATGTGACCATACCACTGTCTATCTTCTGGACACTATACTGGGGGATGTTAGAAGAAAATCTACTACCAGGGATGCCTTCCTTCAAACTGCTCTACAGGTTATAATGACTACCGATGCTTCTCTTTTGGGATGGGGTGCCTATTGCAATGGCATGGAAGTCAGTGGTCTTTGGAACTGTGGGAACATACATTCCATATCAATCTTTTAGAATTCAGAGCAATCAGGTTAGCTCGGAGGGCCTTCCTCCCGCACATCCAGAGAAAACCAAAACAAACCAAAAAGCACAGAGCCCCACTTGAAGAAGAAACTGAAGTTTACTTGCTTGTAACCTTGGGTCTTCAAGATGGGCTCCATAACACACACCTCCCACCCTTCTTGCCCTTCGCATCAGAGCCCTGGTTAAAGAGTGGGATTCTCTGGTGTGCAGGTTGGAAGAAACTGAGGTACTTCACACTCTGCCCCTTCTATTTATAACCTTGCTATGAGTCTGCCAATGGCACAAGGCGTAAGGGGTAGGGCCATGGAGTGTGGTGGATGAAGTGCTCATAGAAAGTTCCCAAAGTCGATCTGTGCAGGTGCAACTCTGGAGCCCATCTTGAAGGATCAAGGTTACAGGTAAGTAACCTTAGGGTGGAATCAAACGAGACTATAGCCCACATTAGTCTTACCCAGGCACGTTCCTCCATGCCCATCTATTAGGCATCCATCATATAGCCCCCACAGAACTGCTGCTTATGGCAGTCCAGGGACATCACGGTCCCACCATGTGGGCAAATGGGTGCTCACTTGTCCGCATCGCATCAGTTAGTTTTGCCAGCATCCAGGTTCACCAGCATGTAGAGTCCCGCCTAGCATGCCCGGCCAGCTGAGAGGCAGGAGCAGTCACAGTGTGGCTACCTCTCAGCTGAGAGACGTGCTACAGATCTCCCACCCCGCAGTCTCCCTCCCTGCAGTCGCCTCTCAGCTGAGAGGCGGGGAGGGAGACTGCAGGGTGAGGGAGATCTCTAGCACGTCTCTCAGTTGAGAGATGGCCACGGGGAGGGAAAACATTAGCGCCACTGGTGTAAGTTGCCTCAACCACATGAAATACGGGCAGGAGGCTGTCTGTATATTAGGATGGACACACTAAACATATGATTGGGGGCTGCACGGACTGAGTAGACTCCAGTGGGCTATCATCTCATTTGATTCCAACCCTTAGTTTTTCATGGTTGTAATATGGGTTTACTCTGAGTACCGTATAGTGTCTGAATTCTGAATACAATAGCCCTAATCCAGCAAAACACTTAAGCATGCACTTACCTACAACGTTTAAACACACAACCAGTCTGTGTGAAGTCAGTTGAACTTTGAACAGGACTGGTTACATGCTTCAACGAGTGCTTTGCGGATCCAAGCACTCATTGCACTGCAGAAATAAACACCAGCTTTTGTCCTAAAGTGGACTGTGGCATAGATTCATGGAGCAGTGTCACTTTTGGTTCCTGACCTTTTTTTCTCTAAATCAGGAAAGTTTTTTAATTGTTGTACAAGAACAGAAATGCACAGTAAGCCATCAAAAGCTAACTTTGTCTCTTCACACATGAAACTATATCTGCATATCTATATTTACTTGAACATTGTAAAGTGCCCTGAGCACCATCTGGTGGAGGGGTGCTATATAAATAAAAATGAGTGTTACTCAGATCATGTTCTTTTAGAAACATTTTTTTGAGGGTAGTTTTCCGTAGGTTTTTTTTGTTTTGTTAGAATGTGGTCTACAAAACAGGCCAGACCCAGGGAAAAATAGACCCTGGGTGAAATAGTCATGTAGGTCCTCTACTAACATAGAAATGTTTGGCAAATACACTCATCCATTAGAAAAAGGGAAATGTTACTGTACTTTTTGAGGTTTGATTAAACGTAACATCCCTTTTAGGCATAGGGATCCATAGAGTTCATATGTTATTTCTAGCTTACTTATGGGTCCCAGGTATTTCAGGAACCGAACTGCAGGCCTGGGATCCATGTGAGGCTCTGTGGGCCTGTATTTTACATCATGTTGTCACTTCAGGTTTATGCATGAGCCTCAGGAAAGGCAGGCCTCCCCAGGGCATGGGACCCAGAGTTGTCACACAGTCTGCACTTGCTTGTATCTGGCCCTGGGTAAAACAAATCATACTACTACTATTTATAATTTCTATAGTGCTACTAGTCATACGTAGCACAGTACAGATACACACAACATAAAGACAGTCCCTGCTCCATGGAGCTTACAATCTAATCAAGATACGGACAACTACAAATAAGAATCTTCCTATGAATAATGGAGTACAGGATGCAGGGCTTCAGTAAGTTTATTTCAGTCAAAATGGTTGAAATCAACAAGGCTATGATATGGATACGGCCTGGCTTCATGATTTAAAAGCAATCTCAAAGAAGTGAGCCTTTAGGTGGGACTTGAATATGGACAGGGAGGCGGCCTGACTCCACCTCAGGAAGTTTGTTCCAAGCATACGGTGCAGCAAAGTGAAAAGTGCGGAGTTGGGAGTTGGCAATAGCGGGGAAGGGCACAGATAAGAGCATCTTGCCTGATGAGTGGAGGTCACGAGTAGGGGTGTAGGGGGAGATAAGAGAGGAGAGGTAGTGAGGAGCTGCAGAGTGAAGACACTTCTAGGTAAGTAGGAGAAGCTTGAACTGTGTGCAGAAAGAGATGGGGAGTCAGTGTAGTGACTTGAGGAGAGGGGTTACATGGTCATAACGGCATGCCAGGAAGGTGAGTCTCACAACTGAATTTTAAATAGACTGGAGTGGAGATAAGTGTGTCCGTGGGAGACCTGTGAGAAGCAGGTTGCAGCAGTCTAAGTGGGATGTGATGAGAGAATGGATTAGAGTTTGAGCAGTGTGTTCTGACAGGAAGGGATGGATTTGGGTGATATTATAGAGAAAGAAATGACAAGTTTTGGCAGTGTTTTGGGTATGAGCAGAGGAGGAGAGAGAGGAGTCAAAGATGACCCCAAGGTTGTGGGCTGAGGGGGCTGGGAGGATGACAGTGTTCTGAGATGGCGAGAGGGGGGAGGGGACAAGTGGGTTTGGGAGGAAAGATACGAACTTCTGTGTTGGGCACGTTAAGTTTAAGGTGGGCGTGAGACATCCAGGCAGCAATGTCAGACAGGCTGAGATTTGGGACTGGATTCTGGGTGATAGTCAATGGCGGCTGGTGGGTTTCAAGGCTGGTGGGGCGCAGGGTGGGGTCAGAAGTGGAAGGGGCCAGGCCAAAGGTAGACTGAGCCTAGCCAAGGGTAGGCGGGGCCAGCAGTGCACATGCAAACACAGAGAAAGCAAAGCAAATCATCTTAAGCCAACAATATTATGTGAAGTCCTTAGCACACCACAAAAGCATCAGCATGGAGTTCCACTTGTCCCCAAAACATGCTACACAGTTCTGTTGCAATGTAAAAGGCAGATGCTGTAACCAGAGAGGGAACATTCATGCAAAGACTAGCCATTAGTGAACCAACATGTGGCATGGTGGCCTTCTTGCAACAGGAAAGCCTTGAAACCGACATTGCAAAGGAGTCATTTTAAGTGCAGTGAACATTCCAGCAAAGATTAGAAACCCTTCCATCCAAGCCCTCTGGTCCCCCCAGCCAAAAAACAGAATCAGACAGTTTAGGTGAAAAACAGCAAAGGGGCCATTTAACTAAGAGTAGCCATGGTCAGTGAGCACCTCCACAAAATGGTCACTGCCTCTGCACATGCTTGAGAGAGGAGGGGGAACCCCAGCAGTGCACATGCAACCATCTCGTCAACAATATTATGTTAAGTCTTTAGCACACCACAAAAGCAGCAGCATGAAGTTCCACAAGTCCCCCCAAAACATGCTACGCAGTCCTTTTGCTAACTAAATTTGCAATATAGAAGGCAGTGCTGCAACCAGAGAAGGGAACATTCTGGCAAAAACTAGCTATTAGCAGGAACATAGCTAGGGTACAATGGGCCCCTGGCCAAGAAGTCAAGATGGGCGCCTCTCTCTGGCAGGCCTAGGGGCACTGCTATCAAACACACAAGACACCCAAAATGCAGCCAGCCTATTAAGCGCATTATGCCATGAAAAGAGACATATATATATAACCAATTCAGTTATGTCCCCATAATCAATTCATGCTGCTCCCACCCCATAACAATTTCATTTGTGCACCTGAGGCAGTGTGAATTCATTATATGGGGGGCACAAATGAACTGGTTATGGGGTGGGGGTTTAAAGACAGTATTCCTTTTAGCAATAACTTCATTAAGAAGAGTTAGTGAAATAGCAGACATAATAATCTCAGAACCATAGTTGCAGATTTTCCAAGATAGAATAGATATTGCTTTACATCCTAAATTTCTGCCCAAGATAGTATAAGTAAGACAGTTGTGAGAATGTGGCCCTTTTTACATGGGCCTCTCCCCACCCATGAACATGCACATTTTCTGCTCGTTCATGGGTGGGGGAGTCCTGTGTGAATGATGTGGCGTCCATGCCCACAATGACTGGGGGTGCCTGCACGCGTCCACCTAACATACATTTCCACCCTCCCCCCCCAATCTGGTCTGCACGCACAGAGCAACCGGGGGGAAAGGCGGTTGCTCCGTGGGTGCAGATGAGTGGGGGGTGAGTGGGGATGCGTATGCAGCTGTGTGCATGCTCCATCCATGCACTGGCGTGCTCATGGACCCCCCACCCGGCTGAGCCATGTAAAAATGACCCATGAGGAGCCACTCAAAGACAAACAGAAGGTTGCTGCCTTGTAAACAAGTTCTTCAAGATGGCGCCAAACATTCTCACAACACCCACCCTTCCAGTCCTGCATGGAATTTTCTTATATTCCTAGAAAGGGTTGGAAGGAACTGTCATTCTGAGGAGAGTGGTTTTTATACTAAAGGAGCTCGAGACCATCACGTGGTCTATTATTTGAATCTGATCAGCATGCCATGCACAACCCAGTTGTGAGAATGTTTAGAGCCATCTCGAAGAACCTTCTTTACAAGGCAACAGCCTTCTGATCACTCACATGGGGAGGAGCTGTTTGTTTACAAACAGCTTTATCTGTGTCCCATACAGGCACTATTAACAGGCAGAGGGAGAGGAGGGGGAACCCCAGCAGTGCACATGCAAACAGAGAACAAGCAAAGCAAACCATCTCAAGCCAACAATATTATGTTAAATCTTTAGCACACCACAAACGCAGCAGCACGAAGTTCCACTTGTCCCCCAGAACATGCTACACAGCTCTGTTGCAAACTAAACTTGCAATGTAAAAGGCAGCTGCTGCAACCAGGGGAGAAACATTCATGAAACGACTAGCCATTTGTGAACCAACATAGTGGCCTTCTTGCAGCAGAAAAGCCTTGAAACTGGCACTGAAAAGGGGGGCATTTTAAATGCAGCGAACATTCCAGCAAAGATTCAAAATCCTTCCATCCAAGCCCCCTCCAAACAAAACCCCAAAACAAACAGAAAGCAGACAATTAGGGTGACAGGGTCTCACACAGGGTAAAAAACATCAAGGGCCAAGAAAATATTTTACGGAATAGGAGGGGATGCAGCACAGCCCTTCCAACTGGGCTCACAAAATTAGTAATTACCCCTCCCTATAATGCATGCATGAGGTGGGGTGTTTGTGTGAAGAAGAGGACAAAAGAAAGCACAAGCAAACAAACAATGTACAGGAGATCAAGGCAGGGGATTTGGTTTTTCAGAACTTACCAGGTTTCTGAAAGGATGAGACCTCCTGATTGCTCTAGTCTGACTCTGATAACCACCTTCTGTTGTTCTTCCCTCCAAACAATGAGGCCAGGGACTCCAAACAAGTTGGCATCTCCCCTCTTGTAAAAAAAGAGGGTGGGGGGAGCTCTCTATCTCTCTTCCCCCTCTCTTCCAGTGAACCTAGGGAGGAAGGAGCAAGGAAGAGTGTGCTCTTTCCCTTCCTCTTTCCACTCTGGTAGAGGAGGGACCAGAGGGAGAAAGAGGAGCTATGGGGTGGCCAGAATGTTTAGAAAAGGCACCCTGACACGCCCCCTAGGCCTTGCTGATTGGCTGGGTTTCCCCATAGGAACCCAGCCAAGGAACACCTGGCACCTCCCCCACTCCCTGACCCAAACCCCCAGAAAGCAGTGCTTTTCTGGGCCAACGCCCAGTGCATGCTCCCTGCAGACTTTGGGAGGTCCTCTAATTCTACGGCTCCCTCTAGTTCTCTGGTGGAAAGCTAGAGGGAGGGGGGAGCAGCAGGAGAATGTTTGTCCTCTCCCCCTTCTCCCCTTGCAGAGTGACTCATCACAAGCAAGTTCTTTCTCTTGCAGGCTTTGTTTACATATCAGCTGTGAGCTTCTGACTGAGTTGCAGAGCTATGACTCATCGGCTCTGCAGGAAGCCAGGAAGGAGAGATAAAATGTAAACAAAGCCTTCAGACAAGCAGGGGAAACTCAGCGCTGCCACTGGATCAGTTGAGGAGCAGCCCCAGGCTCCCCAGCAAGCATGGGGGGGGGGGGGGACATCTGCCCCAGTGCCCTAGGGGAGGGGCAGCCACTGCTCCAGTGGTGATATGGGAACCCCTGGCTGTGCTGTCACCAAACGACAACAGAATGGGGAAATTCTGCACCACAGTAGTCATGAGTGCCTACCCCCGGCCCTGCTTCATCTGGTGCTCAGGGTTCTGGTGGATCTCCATCAGGAGTTGCTGGTCCTGCCTCCATTCCTGGTGGACTCACACACTGTGAACGGAGATGGGGCAATGGAGGTAGCTGTCCAGCTCCTCATAGAATGACTCATTCACCTGGCACGGCCAAACAGGAGGTTGTTGTTGTGGACCAACTTGTATCCACTCCTCAAGTCATGTGCCTGCTGCCAGCACTGGGCCATGTCCCTATTGTACCCCAGCCGCACCATCTCCTTGGGGATGTCTTGGTATACCGATTCATATTGGTAGCATCACACATATTTCTCCTGCGTTTTGGCCACCACACACAGGGAGATAAAGGCCCTAATCTCTTCCTCAGGCCAGGGCATGCCCTTGGGTGCAGGGCCTGTGGTGTGTGTAGCTCCAGTACAGAGAGGTAGATCTAAGAATCATCAGCATAAAGATGGTACTGAAAGCCATGGGAGGAGATCAGAGCACCAAGGGAACAAGTGTAGAAGGAGAAGAGAAGAGGGCCCAAAGCAGAGCCCTGGGTTACATCAACGGATAGTGGGATAGCAGTAAAGGATGATCCATCAAAGGATACACTACATGTACGGTGGGAGAGGTAGGAGGAGAACCAGGCTAGGACAGAGTCCTGAAATCTAAAGGAGGACAGAGTGTCAAGGAGCAGATGATGGTCAATGATATTAAAAGCAGCAGGTAGGTCAAGGAGGATGAGGATAGAGTAATGGCCCCTGGCCTTGGCCATAAAGAGATCACTGGAGACTTTGACAAGGACTGTTTCCATGTAATGAAGTGGGCGGAAGCCAGATTGTAGTGGATCAAAAATGGCCTGAGTCGCAAGGAAGTCCAGGTAGTGGGCATGAACGCTCAAGCAGTTTGGATGGAAAGGGGAGGAGGGAGATAGGATGGTAGTTAGCAGGGCAAGTAGAGTCCAGTGCAGGTTTCTTGAGGAGTGGTGTGACCACAGCATGTTTGAAGGCCGCAGGAACGGTCACAGTGGAAAGTGATAAATTGAGGATGTGACGGATGGAGGGGATAACTGCAGAGGAGATAGAATGGAGGAGATGGGTGGGAATAGGATCAGAGGAACAAGTGGTGAGTCTGGAGAAGAGAAGGTGGGTGATTTCCTCCTTGGTAACTTCATAAAAAGAGGAAAGGGTGACAGGTACTAGAGGAAAAGGAGGGGAGTGAAGGTGGGGAGGTTGATGGGGCTTGACAGAGAATTCTAGGTGAATCTTTTGAATCTTGTCATAAGAAAAAAATCAACCAGAGCCTGGGCGGAGAGCGAAGGGGGGGGGGGACGGGAAGGAGGTAGTTTGAGTAGGGAGGTGAGTATGGCAAAGAGACGGCGAGGGTTGGAAGCAAAGGAGTCAATCAGATGGACATAGTAAGCTTGTTTAGCAAGGGCAATAGCTGAATTGAAGGAAGTGAGCATGAATTTAAAATCCTGGAAGTCAGCACAGAAGCAGGATTTTAGCCAGAGATGCTCTGCAGAGCAGGAACAAGTACATAGGAAATGAACTTGAGTGGTAAACCAAGGTTGGGGTTTAGCACGCCTGACAGGACGGGGGAACAGTCAGGGCAAGAGTATCCAAAGCAGAAGGGAGTGCAAATTTGTAGAAGGAAAGTGCCTCGTCAACAGACTCCAATGAGGTTGTGGAGATGATGCAATACAGAGGATGCAAGGGTGAATATCCTGGAGATTTCTAAGAGCAGTTGAGGTGAACGGACGAGGCTATGCGGGAGAGTGGTTAAGTGTAAAAGTTAGCAGATCATGGTTGGAGAGGGAAAGAACAGAGGTGGTGGGCCTGAGAGAATGAGCAGTTGGATGAAAAAACTAGATCAAGGCAGTGGCCATGCTGGTGAGGTAGAGCATAGCTGGAGGCCAAATGAAGAGGTTAGGTCAAGAAGCTTGGAGGCATAAGAGTTAGGGGGGGTCATGGAACTTTAACATGGAAGTTAAAGTCCTGAAGAATAAGGGAAGGGGAAGATGGGGCAAGCAAGAAGGAAACCCAGGAGTCAAAGTCAGTGAGGAAGGAGGAGGGGGACTTATCAGGGGGTCTATAAATGACAGCTACCTGGAGAGATGGTGAAGAGGCAGATGGAGTGGACCTCAAAGGAGAAAAAGGAGTGGGATGGAGGAGGTAGGAGGGGTTGAAACCTGCAGGAGGAGGAGAGAAGCAGTCCAACATCGCTACTGCGGCCTACAGAGTAAGGTGTGTGGGAGAAGAGAGAGCTTCCATGACAGAGAGCAGCAACTGAAGCTGGGTCCTCAGCGGAAAGCCAGGTCTCAGAGTGAGAAGAGAACCCGATGTTAATCAAACTTCTCAAATTTGCACTAAGTGAATTTAAAATTTGAGAAAAAAGTTTGCAAGCAGATTGTCAAATTTCCATGAAGTCTCCTGTTTTATTAATTCACCGGTTGTTACTATTTTATAATATCAATATTATTGGATAGTCACTCACTGGTTCAATATGTAACAGTTCTGCAACTTGTGATTAGTCGCTTGTTACAAAGGGCAGGTGATGGTGTTTGAGTAGACAAGTGACAACAACAAAGCAAAAGTTTTAGATTGGTTAATTCAGGTATTTAACTTAAACTAATCCAAATGCAATTACAAAAAGGAACTGGTTGAATTAGCGAAAGACAAATTACTTGGATTTACCAAAGTTTCTGTGGACATTCTTGAGCGGTTGAGTTTAAAGGTTCGTTAATGGAAACAAATTTTTGAACTAGTTTATGATCCAGTTCAGCCTAATTCAGCCTTAATTTAGATCCTTGTTTTCAGCGGTTATTATACTCCCATTGAAAAAGGCATGGCTGCAGCACCCTCATGTGACCAAAGCATGAATGACTAGAATTTCATTTAGCTTCTTCAAACAGAACCCAAAATGTATTTCCAGTTACACTGTTGTGCCTTATAGGGTCCTGCCTGCTCCACAATCAATGATGCCAAAAAGAAAAAGACTTGCTGAGGATTCAATCACTGACTGATCTTATTTCATTACCATTTGCTGCTGGGACAGGGAATGAGAAAGTGCTAGATCAGGAAAAAAGAAAAGATTGCTTTTGTTTTAACTGCAGTTCTTGCCATTGCAGTCCCCAACTATTTCTTCTCCCCTCCTTCCATCTTCTCCCTAACTCTGTCTTCTGACACTCAGCGATCTCTCTACTAGACACTCTCTTTGCAACTCCCCTCAACTACTGTGGCCTCATCTTGTCATATACCCAATGGCTTCTTCAAAGCGATTTTGTGGTGAAGCAGGCACTCTAGGAATGGGAGATGGGGGTGTCACGGAGGAACATAGGGTCACACACGTGTAACACGGGCCTACATGTAGACTACCAGTCTGGTAAATATGTAATGCAAAAGGTTCAACATGTATGTAATGTTACAATTGAAAACTGTGACACAAGAAAACTCCAGGAAGTAGGGACAGTTAAAAAGAATGTGTGTTTGCAACACTTGCCAGACGGAACCCTGTGGAGATGTAAATGGACCTTCATGTTTGCCTGGGTTGCCTACGTGACAGGTCACACATGTCCATTTCCCCAAAGGCGGGAAACGAGAGACAAAGAACGAGGAAGGATACTTAAGCAAGCCAGTAAGTCACCTTGGGAAACTCTCTCCCTGAGCAATCTCAAGCAGTTACATCTGCATATACAAAAGCCAGCCAGCAAGTCAGGCTGGAGACCATGAACTGAGGGAGATGATTTTGCTTTCTACTCTAAGTCTGGAGACCCAGTCGCTTACACCAAAGGACTGAGAGAAACTTATGGACCTTTGTAGGGTAAGATGCTGATTTAGGAACTCAACCAGTATAGGTTAGGAATGCGTGATATTTACCTTTGTTTTCTAGTAACCACTCTGTATCAACTATCTTGCTTATGTAATCAATAAACTTACTTCTTATCTTTATGAAGAAGTGTCAGTGTCTAACATTGGAACATAAGTGAGCAACAAGAGCCCTCAAGCTCTTGCGAACCCAGAGAGTAAAGAGTCTGTAAANAGTGACAAAGGCGTTGTCCCTGTGGCAGACTTGAATTAGCCAGAGAGAGAAACTAATTCAAGCGGGCTGTGCGCGAGGGAAACTGAGTCACTCAAACCCGGTAAAGTGGGGGGGTGGACCCGCCAACCCGTGACAGGGGGGAAGAGAAAGGAAAAGTGCGGGAAGGGTGTGGAGGGAAGGAAAAGAACAATGGGCCAGGAGCTGTGATGAAGAAGGCATGGGGGAGGGGGAAGGAGAGAGCGGGATAGAAGGAGAGCTGGACATAGCCTCTTAGGATTGGTGAAACAGAGAGGAGTAGAGACGGTATAGAGGAAACAGGGTGGAACACCGGGAAGAATACCAGATACCGGATGTACCGGTATCGGATCTCCCAGGTACTGGACGTACCGGTATCGGCATACCGGATTTTTAACATTAGCCGCGGTACTGGATTTTTTACATTGCGGCTATTGACTTCAATGGCCGCAATGTAAAAAATCTGGTACCGTGGCCAATGTTAAAAATCCAGTATGCCGGTACAGGTAAATATCGGATTTATCGGATTAAGCCAATACACCCAAATACCGGCAATATCGGATCTCGGGAGAACCGGAATTCTCACCCCTAGAAAACAGAGTGGGAACCATATGTGGAGGTGGCAGGAAGAAAGGAGATGGTAGGGCTGGTGGGAACATAGATACAGAGTACCAAAGGGAAATTAAATGGACACTAAGAGAGGGGGAGGGAAGAAGAGTTGTAGAAAGAAGAGCTAGGGCAGATCATGGATCAGAATCAGTTACATATTGAATTGGTTAGGTGGGATATATCAGGTTGTGGTGTGGTTCAAGTAAATAGGAAGGGATGGGAACAAGACTTTCCATATTGTAGTTGGGTAGCCCTGTCCCTTAGGGAAGCCAGACCATCTGTGTCCCTAGAAATAAGTGATCAATTTTGTTTTGCACCCTCATGTGCAGGCCTGGGGGGAATCGAAGTCCTTAGAGTTAATTAAAACATGAAGTGAGACCATAGTGATCATGGCATTTTTAGTTCTGATTGCATCATTGTTCTAATGAAATGTCCACAGGGAAGGAAAGCAAGAGTCCTCTGTCTTTTTGCATTAGACTCACCATTTCTGGAAATATATGTATTGAAGATTCTGAAACTGACATAAACAGGCCAGAGAAGAAAGATGATCCTGTTCAGGTCCAGTAAAAGGCAAAAGGATTTGAATGTCAACAGCACAAGACAGGAAGCCCATGGCGCAAAGAAAGGAAGAGCTCTGGGGGTGGGGCTGGTTCTACGCTGTAGAAGAGGGGAAACAGAAAAAATTAGAGCTCAAATGGGTTCCTGCAAGGGGTGTTCATATTAAAATTGCGGTACCCAAATCATTTTGGAAAGATCTAGTACGAACAGTACCCATTTAGTGCCCAACGAGTTGCCTAAATTACTGTTCCCATTACCGAGTTTTCCGTTACCAAATTATTCCATTTTGTTCCATTTTACCGAGTACCAATTTACTGTTTCTGTCCATTTCCATTCACGTGGAAAGATGCTAAATGGTGGATGAATGTTGGAAAGATGCTAAAATGGCAATATGGTAAGTCAGAATGGGTCGGTAAAACAGAAAGTCGGTAACAGTGTTTCCAGTAGTCTGGTACCTGATAGGCCATCTGAGTTATCAGGTATTACCTGTTGGTAGAAAAGTTGCTCCCTGATTCAGTGTTAGAAAAAATGTCAAGAAAAAAGGAGCAAAGAGGACTAAGGAAACGTTGGAGAAAAAATAATTAAAGGAGAAAATGGGATAGGGGAGGGGACCCCTCTGGAGAAGGAAAACTTTAATAAAACAATTTAACACCCACCCACCACCACCCTCCGGCTGCTTCTGGGTTTAATACTGTTTTGAAATGTTACTGAGGTTCAGGGATTTCTTCGACACTGTCCATACCTTCACCTCCATTGAAAACAGGCAATGTACATGTCCTGCAGTCTGCAGCAGCTGCTGTATGCTTTTAACCAGAGGCACAGCTAGGCTGAAATGGGTCTTGGTGCAGAAGGTAGAATGTCCCTCTGCCTCCATAGCCCTAAAATGATGGGGCACGGATCCCCTGCAATAATTACTCCCATATGGACACTCATTTTCACCCTGCTCTTAAAGGCTGGATGTATCCTCTCACCCCCAATTGACACTCTTCATAACAGGAAGTCTGATACCTGAGAGGAAGATCGAGTTAAGAGAGCTATTCTGTCCCTGATCGTGCTAGTGGTTCTTTGGAACTGCTATTGGGAATTTGGATTTGGGTGAGAAAT
Organism: Sphenodon punctatus; assembly: GCA_003113815.1. Classification (NCBI taxonomy): domain Eukaryota; kingdom Metazoa; phylum Chordata; class Lepidosauria; order Sphenodontia; family Sphenodontidae; genus Sphenodon; species Sphenodon punctatus. Next base: position 702,867 of record QEPC01000282.1, read on the forward strand.
AGAATAGTTTAAAATGAAAATGCAAATTTAACAGGCCAGAATTTTATTATCTGAGACCAAAACGAGCAACGGTATGAGGATGAACATTCACCGTTACACAAAAAGTGTAATGGAAACTTTTTCAAACGTATGGTGTTAACAAATGAGAAGATAGCCCGCACCACGTGGGTGTCTACCTGCTCGTTTATTAGATGTTTGACCCCACCAGCCATGTGGCCACCACTCACCAGACATTATTATTATTATTATTATTAACAAACATTTATATAGCGCCAGCAGTGTACCTGGCACTTTACAAAGTCATAAAATAGACACGGTCCCTGCCCCTAAGGCTTACAATCTGAGAGACAGGAGCTGGGGGAGAGACTTAGGAAGGGGAACAGAGGGAGAGACAAGGGGTCTAACATTCATGAAGATGCGAGGTCTCAAGTGCACGTACTTGGCTTGGTTACGATGAGAATGACAGCAGGCAGGTCCATGTTGCAAGGATAAGGGTAAACCGATCGTAGGTATAGGAATAGTGGCTCAGCAGGACATGCAGTGACATGCAGCCCTCACTCACGGCGGGGTCTTGGGGGAGGATGCAGAGCCTGCTATGAGAGCAAATGTGGCCTAATGTGCACCCGGGTGTCCACGTCTCATCAATTATGCAGCGGGCAAGAATGCTTGAATGTGCATTATGTTTGTTATGCTAAACCTGTGAGCTGAGTGAGGGCTGCCCATTTATTAGGCTGTACATGCTAACAATGTGATTGGGGGCTGCCCAGACTGACCACACACTCGAGCAGACTATCATCCCGTTTGTTTACACCCATAATGTAGAACCTCCAATCAACCCGAGAGAAGAACCCCTCCTGATTCTCCTGGCTACATGCAGAAATGCCAGGAGGGTGTGCAGTCGCTTCCCGGGAGGTTTTCAAGAAAGACTGGGCAGGCATTTGTCAGGGATGTTTTAGGTATAAAGTATCCTTTCTCAGAGCAGGGGGAGGGACCAGATGGCCTGTGAGGTCTCTTCCAGCTCTCCAGGTCTATGAGATATGGGTTCTGAATTCACCCAGAGGAGGGAGTCTGACCTACTGGGTGTTAACAGAAGTGACGGCACAGATGTGACAGCACTGCCGTCATCCCACCTGAGGGTGAGAAGGGCTATCCCTGGCTGGGTTAGTCTGGCCATAGGAACACACATCACCGCAGCTGGATCCAGCCAGGGAGTGATGTGCAGCTCCCACCATGACGGGCAGCCATGGCTGCCAAAAACAGGCCACCCCCATGCCGGGGAACAGACATTCCTGCCCACTCTGGCCCAGCTTGGCGGCTGCTGGGACAGGACTGTTGTCCTGTTTCATTCTGGGCCCACATTTCCGACCTGGCTGCTACCCCTGCCATCTGGTGGGCCAACATAACGCCATGACGCTGGCCCCACTGTTACATCTGTTAATACCCACTGACTCAGCACCACAAATAGTAAACTGAAGGGGAAAAATAAAACTCACCTTTCTGGCTGGTTAGCAAAATATGTGGAGAGCGTCATCTTGCCTGTGCTTACAAATAACAACTGGGATTTATAGGGCACAGGGTTACAGACAGCTGTAATTATTTAACAGCCATGCTCTTGTATTTCCAGTAACTACATAAGTATCTTTCCTCAGCCTGTATTCCCCTGTCAACAACAGTGTAGAGCAAGTAGGGGTTGCCATGTTGGTTCCAAATATAGGCAACAGAGACAAAGTAGTAAAGTGATATCTTTTATTAGACCAACTCCAGTTGGTGGAGGTATGCAAGCTTTTGGACCTCACAGGGCCCTTCACCAGGCAGATCTGGGGTTATAAAACCCATGGGACCCAGGCCCCAACACCATGGACCAACCCTCACTGTTGCTTTTGCAGGTCCAGGACTGGAGCACCAACAGCAGAAGCAGGAGGAAGCAGAAGCTGGAAAGAGCGGGGCGACCGAGGTGGTCATTCCTGGTCAGTAAGGCCAGCCTTGCATAGACACATACTCACAAAAAAACCACTCGTACGTACACATTATGCACAGTACTTCATTACATTGCTCTCCAGATTTCAAGCAACAAAAAAAGCATTTAAAATTAATTGTGTATACAGCCACCAGACACTGTAAGTCTTTCCCCCCAATCTTCTGCTATAGGCAACAGCTACAAGGAGAGAACAAATAGAAGATGAGAGGAAAGAAGAGAACAGTGGATTCTCCTTTCATGGAGCTATTTGAGTTGTAAACCCAGCCCTGGTCTGAGAGGGGTCTAACTTACAAAGTTATGGTTTTCACTTTCTGAGAAGAGCTTTGCCTAGATTAAATATGCTGCAGTTGTTGACAGGCAACAGAGACAAAGAAGTGAAGTGGTGGGGGCAAAGCCAGAAACAAGGAACCAGGAATCTAACAGAAACAGAGGACCCACCTAGCTTCCTGTGGCTATAGGCCTGCCTTTTATAGGGCAAGCCTCTGGGACAACTTTCTGTTTCAGTTTCTCTCGGTATCGGCTCCCTCAGATCTCAGTTCTCCTATCGGTATCGGTTTTCTTGGCATTGTTTTTTTTTCCCATTAGAGTCAATGGGATATTTCCCCATTGATTTCAATGCGAAAAAGAACTATCCAACATAGGGAGACGAGACCGAGAGAAACTGCCTGGGGTGCCATCCCAACCCCACCATCCCACTCCTGGCTTCTAGGGTGGCCATACCTCCTCTTTAAAAGAGGACACTTTTGAAAAAAACATGGTGCAGGGCTGCATTGGAACCAATGCTACCCTGTAACATGTATTTTTCAAAAGTGTCCTCTTTTAAAGAGGAGGTATGGCCACCCTATTGGCCTTGGAGGGTGGGGATCCATTATCGCTAACACTCCCACCAACACTCGCCGGGGCCCAGGTTTACCCCAGCCCTTATACTTGTAACACTTACCGTTGCTGGTCTGGGTCTGGAGGGTGGGGGTCATGGCTGCTGACTGGGCCACCGACTGCGCTACCAGCGGCTGGGGATCGTCTGCTGCTGCTAGTGGTGGGGGCCAGTTCTGCTGCCAGGCTGCTGGGTTTTCTTTTCTCCACTGCAGGGCAGAGGAGAAGGCCTAGCCACTTGGCAGCAGAGCCAGCTCCCGCCAGCAGCAGCAGAGCCAGCTCCTTTGCTGGGCAGCCGGCCCTTCTCTCCTTTCTTCTTCTCTTCAGGTCCAGTCTGGAGCTTGAAGAAAATGCTGCTGGATCAGTAGCGGCGCAGCGCACATGCGCAAAATGGCCACCATGGCTATTCTGCACATGTGCAGCCCTAATCCAAAACGGCACCATTTTGGAAGAAGGCAGCTGTTCTGCACTTGCATGGGGAGCCATTCCATGCATGTGCAGAACAACTGCCCTATTCCAAAATGGCACCGACACTGCAGGTGCCATTTTGGATTTTATTTATATTTATTTATTTATTGCGAGAATTTATACCCCGCCCCTCCTGCAAAAGCAGCCTGAGGCGGCTAACAACCATAAAAACATAATAAAAACAGTTTAAAACATCCAATATAATATAATAACCTTAAAACAGGGCTAAAATAACAAATAAAATAATAAATAGTAGATAGGTGGCGGAGCTAAAAAAAAAACCTCACCCTCCCCTCCAGCCTCCCCAAAGGCCTGGGCGAACAGCCAGGTTTTGCAACTTCGCTGGAATGTCAACAGGCTAGGGGCCAGGTGAGCTTCCTCTGGAAGGGAGTTCCAAAGGCGCAGCCCGGCCACCAAGAATGCCCTCTCCATTGTGGCCCCCCGCTTAACACGGGGGACCTCCAGGAAGGCACCCCCGGCAGACCAAAGGAGCCGCCCCGGGGTGCGGAGGGCGAGGCGGTCTCTGAGGTATGAGGGGCCCAGACTGTGTAGGGCTTTATAGATCAACACCAGCACCTTGAACCTGGCTCGGCACGCTATCGGCAGCCAGTACAGAGCTTGGAGCACAGGTGTAATATGCTCCTGATGGCCCGTCCCCGTAAGGAGACGAGCCGCCGCATTCTGCACTAGCTGCAGCCTCCGGACCAGGAACAAGGGAAGCCCCACGTAGAGCGCGTGACAGTAGTCTAGCCTCGAGGTGACGAAGGCATGGATGAGGGAG
>QEPC01000282.1:709026-761732 GCA_003113815.1 Sphenodon punctatus
GAGGGGGTGTGCTAGAAGACTGGCCTGAAGGAGATAATGGTCCATCCATGACAAGGGCACTGCTGTAACCTCCCCCACAACCGGACCCCCCGCCTCAAGGCCAGAACCGAAGATCAGGTCGAGGGTATGTCCCCCCACGTGGGTCGGGCAGATAACATCCTGGGGCAAGTCCATGGTTGCCATGGCAGTCATGAATTCTCGCTCCGCCCCGACAAGGCCAGCATCGACGTGGATGTTGAAGTCCCCCAGAACCAAAGTCCTGGAGGAGCCCAACGCCACCTCTGAGGCCAGCTCTGCTAGAGCGGTAAGGGATGCCGCCAGGCAGGAAGGAGTCCGGTACACCAGCAGCACCCTTAGCTTGCCCCCAGCCAAATCGAACACCACGTGAAGGACCTCAATACCCATAATCTCCCGAACTGGATACCTCCTAACAGGCCACTCCTCTCTAAAAACAATAGCTACACCACCTCCCCGGCCGCCCGTGCAGGGCTGTTGCTGCACGGCATACCCGGCCGGAACAAGATCTGCCAAAGTTGGACCGGTCAGATCGTCCAGCCAGGTTTCCGTGATGCATGCGAGGTCCACAGCCCCATCCAAGATTAAATCCTGGATAATTGGGCCTTGTTCACAATGGACCTCGCATTTAACAGCAGCAGCCCCCCATGTACGGACCTTGGACCCGGCTCCTCCCTCTCCCTCAGTGGGGGATGGCAACCTGCACTTCCATTAGGCACCTTGGTCCCCTAGGGACACGTGCCATCCAACCCCATGGACCATACCGTCCCCACCCCAATATAACCCCGATGGCCGCGCCCTCCCTTCCGTCCACCTGATCCCGGCCCCTCAAACCTGGCTGTTTGCCCAGTAGCCCTTCCCCCCTCCCAAAACCCTCCCCTCTGCCCCCCCCGGCCATCCTGCTGCCACCAGGGGCCGGTAGAGACCATACCCCGCTATCCCTGTACAACAGAAATCCCACAAAAATAATAATAACCCCCTGCCAGCCCCGAAGCGCCCCAAAGCGCCGCGCCCTTTGGCTCACTGCCTGAGGCAACGCCACTGGGCGCGGGACTTTAAGCCCCCGGCTACTTCCAGGTGGGAGGAGGGGACAGGTCAGCCCTCTCGACTGGCCTCTGCGTTCCCCCCCCCCCCGTTCCCCTCAGGTGCTTTCTCCTGCAGGTGATGGCAGCAGCGGCAGCAGCAGAGCGCAGGGACCCTCTTCTCGCCGGCAGCGGAGCTGGAAAAGCTGCCCGCAGCAATGAGGCAGGTAGATGAAATCCCAAAGGAAGGCTCCTGCACTAGGATTAGGGTTGCACATGTGCAGAATGGTCTTGGTGGCCATTTTGCCCACGTGCGCTGCGCTGCGCTGCTGCTGATCAGGCAGCATTTTGTTCAAGCTCCGGACCAGACCTGAAGAGAAAAAGAAAGAAGAGAAGGCCCGGCTGCCTGGCAGAGGAGCTGGCTCTGCTGCTGGTGGCTGGGCCTTCTCTGATGCTGGCGGGAGCTGGCTCTGCTGCCAGGCGGCAAAGACTTCTCCACCGCCCCGCAGTGGAGAAGGCCCAGCGGCCTGGCAGCAGGGCCGGCTTCCACCAGCAGCAAAGGAGGCCCAGCCGCTGGTAGCGGAGTCGGTGGCCCTGCTGGTGGCCATGACCCCCACCTTCTGGACCCGGACCAGCAACGGTGTTACAAGTAGGGGAGGTGGGGTAAAGCCAGGCCCCGGCAGGTGGGGGTGGAGATGTTGGGGTAATGGACACCCACCCCCATCCTCTGAGGCCAGGAGAGGGGTGGGGGCAGTGGAGTGAAGGAGGTTTCCGCCCGACTCTTCCCATTTAAGTGAACAGGATTTCCCATTGACTTCAATGTGAAGTTCTGATCCAAAAATTGGGAACCAAGCAAGGCCCAATTTTTGGATCCTTTGGTTTTAACCAAAAGTGGCTATTAGCCACTTTCGGTTAAAACTGAAACTGAAAGTCCCATCCCTAGCAGGTAGTCAACCAGGAAGCTGGGAGCATGGAGCAAAGCTGAGGAGGGGTGCAGCTTGTCCAGTGGTGTGGAAGGCCATCAGCACTAGTCCCTGGTTTGAGTGCCTTTGTGGTTCTGGAGAGTCAGCAAGCACCTCCTGGGCCCCAAGGGTGCTGGTTCAAGCTCTGGGCCTTACAGAGAGAGACAGTGGGTATGATCCTCTGGCTGGATAGTGCCATTGGTAGCACTTTTTACAAGCTCTGTGAAAGAAAATGGGGCTTATGCCCAAACTAAGGCCTAACACTAGTCCTGTCTGCTGGAGCTCATGAGGAACATGAAACAATGATTCAGGACAGGGCCAGATCCATACAAGTGCCGACTGTGTGACTGCACAGCAGTGGTGGCTGGTGGGGAAGTGGGCAGGTCCAGCAGGGGTTAGGGCCAATGGTAGGTTGGGCCAAACAGAATTTTGAGATTATGGAATTTGATAGTCTCAGTTCCCTCAGCTGTAAAAAAATAGGGATATGGATGTTTCTGTCTCTCCGTGTTCCCCTCACTCTTGTCTTCCTTAGATTGTACTCTCACTGGGCAGGGACCTATGTCTTATTTCTGGCCTGGGGAAAATCTTTTCTAGTGAACCGAGCATGGGACTGTGAGACAAACCTCTGGATTCTCTTCCTGGCTCTGCCACTGACTTGCTGTGTGTGCTTGGACTATTCCCTTTCCCTACCTTGTTTTCCCAGCAAAGGAAAATCCTGCTTCTTCACCCTGCTAAAGAGCTGCGAGAATTAACATTTGCACAGCAATTGCAACACACTAAGTCTGAATATTTGCATTACTCTTGGAGCTTTGAAGCTTCGCTCAGTTGAGCAGGTGAGCAGGAAGCCTTCCTGGGCAAGAGCCTTTAGTTTTAGAAAATTACACTTGCTCTTCTGCATTTGAAGAAACCCAATAACTACCAACAGACAATGTGTTCAGTGGCAGTACTAGTATGTAGTAGAGAAAACAGGAGTAACATAACAGCTAACCCAGATTACAGAAATTTCCAGTACCTTATTTATTTATTTATTCTAAAATTTATATGCCGCTCCCTCCTGCCCCAGGCATCTCGGGGCGGCTCACAGCATTTTAAAACATATTAAAACAAACAACTATAAAACTACAATTAAAACCATATAACCGCCCCCAACCCCACCCCACTCCACCCCACCCACCCCATCTTCCTCAGGAAAGGCCTGGCAGAACAGCCAGGTCTTACACTGCCTACGGAAAGAGGGGACGTCGGTAATCAAGCGGACCTCCAATGGGAGGGAGTTCCACAGCTGTGACACAGTCACAGGGAACGCCCTCCTCATGGTGGACACCTGGGAAATCCAGGGGACCATGAGAAGGGCACTCCTGGCCAACCACAGGGGCCGATTCAGGACCCGGAGGGAGAGGCGGTCCTGCAGGTAGGTGGGGCCCAAGCCATTTAGGGCTTTAAAGGTCCACACCAACACCTTGAATTGGGCCCGGAAAACTATCGGAAGCCAGTGTAGAGCACGGAGCACTGGTGTAACGTGCTTGCGTCAGCCCGTCCCAGTCAAAAGACGGGCTGCCGCATTCTGCACCAGCTGCAGTTTCCGAACCAGCACCAAGGGCAGCCCCACGTAGAGTGCATTACAGTAATCCAGTTGCGAGGTAATAAAAGCATGGATGACTGTGGCCAGATCCAAGTCCGAGACATACGGCCTAAGCCAATGCACCAGATGTAATTGACGAAATGCCCCCTTCGTCACAGCCATAACCTGGGCATCCAGGTGGAGCTGCGGGTCCAGGAGCACCCCCAGACTCTGGGCCTGAGAAACCAAGGGAGGATGGACCCCATCAACAATGGGGGCCATCACTCCCTCAGTCCTCCCCACAGTCATCACCTCCATCTTGTCAGGATTTAATTTCAGGCGGCTCACCCTCATCCAGTCCCCCACAGCTGATAAACACTGGGTAACCACCGAGACTGCCGAGACTGAGTTGGAAGAAAATGAAAGATATAGCTGGGTGTCATCAGCATATTGATGACATCTCACCCCATACTCCCTGACGACCTCCCCCACATTGAACAAGAGAGGGGATAAGATGGAACCCTGTGGAGCCCCACATGTGAGGCCCCGGGGGGAAGATGAAAACTCCCCCAGCACCACACGCTGGGTTCTCCCAGTCAGGAAAGAGTGGAACTATTCAAGAACAGTTCCGCTAATCCCTGCCTGGTCCTGCAGCCGAGTCACCAACAACTCATGATCAACGGTATCAAATGCAGCCAAGAGATCTAACAGGATCAACAGGGTTGAACGGCCCCGGTCCAATTCACGGGAGAGGTCGTTACCCAAGGCCACAAGTGCAGTCTCCATGCCATAACCTGGACGAAAACCCAACTGCGAGGGATCAAGAAAATCGACCCAGTCCGAATGCTCCTGAAGCTGCCGAGTCATCACCCGGTACTTAAGATGCAATTCAAGCAACCATTACAGTATCTGAGACCGCTTTTAGATGAGGTGCTCAAAAAGCGCCTTGAAAAGATACATAGAGAGAGAAACCTGCGTGGGGGTGTGCGTATGTGTTAGATGCTCCCCCATACTATTGGAAGTGACGTTGCTCCCATTCTGAGTAGTGGCCACCAACAACAAGTGTAGGTTTGAAGATATGGCATTGTAAACCCCCTCTAGAGCGATTTTACAATGCCGCTTCTTCAAACCTACGCCTGTTCTCGGCAGCCACTGCTTCAAAATGGGAGCAACGTCACTTCCAGTAGCGCAGGGGAACATCTACCCCTCCCCATGCAGGTTTCTCTCTCTACGTATCTTTGCAAGGTGCTTTTGAGTGTCTCGTCTAAAACCAGTCTCAAATACACAGGTAGCATAGGCCACAACTAAAATGCATAGAAAATGTTGAAAAGCCCAGCAGGATTATGTGACATTCTAAACGGCACACCATAAATGCTGCATAGAGGAGTCTCTCTTCCTGACTCTTCCACTGAGTTGCTGTGTGCATTTGGACCATTCCCTTTCCCTACTTTGCTTTCCCAGCAAGGGGATAATGTTGCTTCTTCTCCCTAATTGAAGGCTGTGAGCATTAACATTTGCACAGCAATGGCAACACCATGCATTTCTTTGTTCATTGTCCCACACAAACCCCAGGGGGCAAGAAGGCACACAACACAACCACAGGAAGAGAGGCAAGAAATAACAACATTAATTTCCAGCACGGAGCAGCAGTCAGAAACGGTCAGCATGCACCATGCATGGTATTGTAGCAAGATAAGATCAGACAGGGGCCTTGCCTTTTCCCACCTGAGCCTGGAGAGCTGGAAAACCCCAGTTTTTTTAAGCCATGCATTTCTTTGCCCCACACAAACCCTGGGCACAATCACAAGCAGAGATACTGAGGCAAGACATTTATTCCAACAGGGCAGGGACAAACAACCAGTACTGCAACAAGGTCAGAGATCAGCTCAGACCCCTCCCTGGGGACTGGGAAAAAACATCTAACTTGAATTTACGGTACTACTACTGTGCATTTTAGTTTTAATTCTCCCCCGACCCCCAAAAAACCCAGGACCATGGGCAGATACCCTTCCTATTTCCTTCCTCCTGACCCACCCCCACCCTAAGACAACACAAATCTATACAATTCAATCTCCTTCCCCCCAAAGAATTTATTTATTTATTTATTTATTTTACAGATTTATATCCCGCCCCTTCCTGCAATGCAGCTCGGGGCGGCTAACAACAATAATAAAATATTAAAAAATTCACTTCAAAATATAAATATAAAATACATCATCTAAAACACATCATATAAAACAGGGCTAGAAAAACAAATAAATAAATGGGCGGGGGATTAAAATCACCCCCCCCCACCCTCCCTCCCGAAGGCCTGGCAAACAGCCAGGTCTTACAGTTCTGCCGAAATGTCAAAAGGCTTGGGGCCAGGCGAGCTTCCTCCGGAAGGGAGTTCCACAGCCGCGGCCCTACCACCGAGAATGCTCGCTCCATCGTGGCCCCCCGCTTAACACGGGGGACCTCCAGGAGGGCACCCCCGGCAGACCGCAGGAGCCGTTCCGGGGCGCGAAGGGCGAGGCGGTCCCTAAGGTAAGAGGGGCCAAGGCCGTATAGGGCTTTATAGATCATCACTAGGACCTTGAACTTGGCCCGGCACACTATCGGCAGCCAGTGCAGCGCTCGGAGCACCGGTGTAATGTGCTCCCGGCGACCCGTCCCCGTAAGAAGACGAGCCGCCGCATTCTGCACCAGCTGCAGCCTCCGGGCCAAGAACAAGGGAAGCCCCACGTAGAGCGCGTTGCAGTAGTCGAGCCGCGAGGTGACGAAGGCATGGATGAGGGAGGCCAGGTCCGGGCCAGAGACATACGGACGCAGCCTACGTACCAGATAAAGCTGGCGGAAGGCAGCCTTAGCGACTGCCTCCACCTGCCGCTCCAGCCGCAGGTCTGCGTCCAATATGACCCCCAGACTCCGGACCTGCTGAGCTACAGGGGGGCAAACCCCCCCAACCAGGGGGGCCACCACCCCCTTCGCCCTCCCCACCACCATCACCTCCGTCTTATCTGGGTTGAGCTTCAGTCTGCTCCGCCGCATCCAATCCGCCACGGCCTCCAAACATTGGGATAGCACCGAGACAGCAGGGTCTGGGTCAGTAGAAAACGAGAGGTACAGCTGAGTATCATCAGCATACTGGTGACATCGCACCCCGAACCCTCTCACGACCTCCCCCAAGGGCTGCATATAGATATTAAATAATAATGGAGACAAGATCGATCCCTGCGGAACGCCACACGGTAAAGCGCGGGGGCTCGATGTTTCCTCCCCCAACACCACCCGCTGGCTCCTCCCCGAGAGGAATGAGCGGAGGAATGAAGAAGCCTGAGTACTCACCCACCCAGCAGCAAAGTGGTGCCACAGCTGGCAAAAGGCAAATATTCCTCCAGCTTGCTCCCCTCACAGTGCAGTACAGGAGGAGTCCCTCAGTCACCCTCTCTCTCCATCCCCATGGCTCCTCAGCTGCTGCAGAAGCCAGGGCCAGTGCCACACAGCAAGACAGGACACTGAGGGCAGACCAGCAGAGAGCAGCCAGCAAATGGTGCCAGCAGCAAGCACGCGTGTTTAACTCGGTCATCACACTCACTCTCGCGTCTCTGAAAAAGCCTGCGCATCCAGCCTCCAGTCCACCAGGCTCCACCTCCTCCACTGCACATAATTTTAACTGAGTAGACAGTCTCCCTCTGCAGGTCCCTGAGAGTGGGTACATGCAGAAGCAATGTCCTGCTTTGCCTGGGAGTGTCTAATTCAGCTGCCCAGACATGCTTCAAAACAGTGCCATTTCTACCTCCATAGGGCTCTGCCACTCTGCCCCGCACTGGGCTAAACGGTAAACTGCCACCCCCAATGCCTGCATTATGGACGGGACAATCAGCCACCCATACCACAAAGGCAGTGACTGATTTTGTCACCCAAAGGATTATTTCTCCTACCTCCCTCTAGTCATGCATACTGCCTGTCATGTGCTGAGTGAGTGAGGAGCACTCCTGGCCCCAGCACACACAAGCGCTCCTCCTCCTGCTCCTGGAAGCCAGTTCAGTTTCAGACACAAGTTGCTTGTGCATGTGCCGATTGCGCATAAGGGATGTGCATGTGCAGCTGGCCAGCGCGTCCCTCCCAGACCCAGAAGTGCAGCACTAGGGTGCTTTCAAGCAGCACCACGGCTGGCCCTGTAGTGGTAACAATGTGCTTGCCGGGGGGGTCAGACTCTCAGTAAGCTGCTGATCAGTCAGGTTGCAGGTCGGGGAGTTCTTTGGGGGCTGGGGGAACTGTCCCCAATGCCACAAGGGGCGCACCACGCCTGCCACACAGGGCTCTATTTGCTTTTAGAGGGTGTAGTGTAGTGCCATCTACTGGGAACTACTGGTAAGTACTTCATTTTCCATAAATCCAGGAGGAACAGGAAGTGAGAGAAACTTCTAGAATGAGTTTAGATAGCAACTGTACAGCACAAACCAAGCAAGGATGCAACAGGGGGGACGCACAGGGCCAATACATGGGATGAATACAATTAAAATGGAAGATAAGTGTGAAGACCACTAGCAAAAATAATTATGGCCCACAAAGCCTCAAATGCGAGGAGCTCCGAGACTATGTGCTGCAATTCAGGAGGGGGCCACTGGCACCTCGGCTCCATGAGTAACGCAGACAGAACAACACATGCATAACATATATGCATGCATGGCCTGCCAAGCAGGGAGCTACATCCCCAGAATTGGGTGTCATGTTTAACTGAACATCAAAAATAAATTATGGTAACATTTTCCCTTTTTCTAATGGGTGAGTCAGTGTGAATCTGTCAAGCATTCCTGCGTTAAAAGGGAGCCCCAACTTCCCTGGACCTAGCACTGATTCAGAATGAGAATTCCAAGGAATATACTAGCACATAAAGCTTGCTGTGTTGGCACAAATAGGTCTGTTTAAAAAAATTCAGTCTACTGTTTCTGGAGTAAATGACCTACAATACTGACTAGGGTGAGACTTCCACGTGAGTGTGTGTGAAAGGGAGAAATATTAGATGTAGGATAAGGGGAAGTTGAGAGGTAGATGTGATTACTCTTGAAACCCTGAAGAGGGTTCAGGGGCAACTAAGAGATAGGTCACATTCCACTGGTAGACCACAAGCTTGTCTCCAGTAGATCATGGTATAGGGAGGGGACCTATCAGAGGTTGCCGCTGGGGCAGAGATCAGGACCAGTACTCCAGGGAGTCTCTCAGGGTAGGAGATGAGCTAGGAGAGCTCCTCCTGTGTGACAGGGAGGGCTCTTTCTCTCTGTCTAGGTGTTTTTAAATGAGACGCATCCATGCATGGCCCCCCACTGACCACACCTCCAACTGCTCGTGTGAAGGTGTGTGTGGAGTAGCACACTCCCATGAACCACACAGCGGCCACTCATGGTCATGCATGGAGCACTGTCGAAAAACTAGGAGTGCTCCATGCGGGGCCAGACACACGTGGAGGCTGCCTCATGGCCGGGGTAGCCATGCCAGGAGCCGCCTGTGTGAAGCGTTCTCCATGCACATCACATGCGTGGGTGTCCTGTAGCTGTGCTACTCAGCGGCCACCCCCGCCTGCCTTGCTTGTTTAAACCCCCATCATGTCTGATGTTAATGCCTGGATCAAGTGAATGGATCATGTGCACCATTCATCTGGCCACCTCTGGTTCAGTGGAAACAAATCCAGCATCTCAGAGCTGCAGCCTCAGGAGAACAGCGTATGATGCTAACACAAAGAAGTCAAAATCCTGAAAACATTTATGTGCAAATAACTTCATTGAAGTTAATGGCCACAATCCCAAACCCTCTTGCTCCCAAGTAGTTTGTGATGGTTTGAAAGCAGACTGCCTAGTTCTCCATAACGGTTTGCAGGAAAGAGGCCTGATAAGGCAAATTGCTGACAAATGTCCAAGGGCAGAGAAAGAAGCAGGCACACTACTGCATGTTTAGCAATAACAAAATTTGGATGGCCAAGGGAGTAGGTTTTGTCTTTCTTTGTGAATGACGTCAGACCCTAAGGCAGGGGAGGGAAGCCTGTGGCCTATGGCCAAACGTAGCCCACGTCTGTTTTTTATTGGGCTTCTTTCCAGTTCCTGGATTTAGCCCCTGGATCCAGTCCTACGGTTACCAGATCATATATAGAAGATTCCTGGAGACAATGCTCAGCTAGTTAGTGTCGCTTGTGGGGTGCTCCCCCCCTTTATTTGATAGGCAATTAAGAGATGCTTCATCGAGCACAAATTGTTCATGGTTTGAGTGAATATACCATTTCATCAAAAACATGTAACTGATAATTATTTCAAAATTAATTTAACAAGGAAAAAAACCCAGTTATTTATACAAAACTGAGTGCTTATGCTGGAGGGGAGGTAGATTCGATATGTAGTAGTACAATCACAATGTGAGTTTGTTACATGTAAAAACGCAGTAGCCAAGCTGTTTATGACCTTTAAATGTTCAGGGACTCAGTAAGCACAAAGGGTCTTTTCTTCCCCCAATCAAGCGTGAGAGGAGGCGGTCACTCTACTCCAGAGTGGGTGGCTGGTGGTCCGTCTCCAGTACACTGTGCAGACTCCACTGCTTTAGAAACTATGGGAGTGCTTTGTTTAGGGTCCTCTGCTCCAGAGAATACGGGAATCTCTGCGCAGCACTGAAAGCGTCTCTGCGCGGCTATTCATGATACTCCCGGACGCTGGGCTCCTTCGGAAGGCGGCGCTACTCCCGATACTACGGCTTCCCGGGGCGCCGATTCCTTCCGGAGGCGCAGCTATACCCGATATTACGGGCCACCCGTCTGGCCTTAGCCCCGTGCCAGCGCCGGGCCCTCGCTCTCGTTCTCCCCGTCCCGTCAGCTGATGGGCAGCCGGGTCCGGGCTCCCGGGCAACATGGCGGCTGAGATCCACTCCAGGCCGCAGAGCAGCCGCCCCGTCCTGCTGAACAAGATCGAGGGGCACCAGGACGCCGTGAGTGCCGCCCTCCTCGTCCCTAAGGAGGACGGGGTCATCACCGCCAGCGAGGACAGGTGCGCCGGGTGCTGCCGCTGCCCGGGGGTGGGGTAACCAGATCCCCCCCCCCCCCTCCTGGAGCTGGACAGAAAGCAGCCTTCCAGGCCAGACAGGGCTGGGACAGACCGTCCTTCTCCCCCTCTTGGAGCTGGGCAGGCAGGAGCTTCTCTGCCACCCAGGACAGATAGGCACGAGTCCTGGCTTAGACAGGCTAATAGACACCCAGCCAGACTCCTAAACATTCTCACTAGTTCAGCTAGGCAAGATCTTGCTCCCTCCCCTGGATAAAGAAATCTCCTTTTCTTCCCTGGAACAAACAGATGGACAAAGCCCTTCCTCTTGCTGCTAAATGAACAACCCTCCGCAGACAGACCCCCCCCCCCCCTTCCCACAATTGGGTGTCTTTCAAGGGACAAAGACTTCCAGCTCCTTGAGGTGGGATGGATGCTCCCAAAAGGCATCTCCCATCCTGGTCTGGGTGCTACAGGCAGAATGGGGTGGTGGTTGTTGGTCTCTAGGCAAAACCCCAGTGGCCCACGTTTTGTAGAGTGCCTCTGCCCAGTTGAGGTAGGTGGGTCTCCTTGCTCTGAGAGCCTCACTGGAACGGTTGTGTAAATCACAGGGCAAAGGTGCTACTTCTGCCATGCAAAGGGGCTGCAATAAAAGGGAATCTGTAAGATAAGTTTATTATTAAGTGATTGCAGTTTGAGCAGTGAGGTGTAAAGGGAAGGTAGGGATCTCTCTCTCTTTCATAAACATGAGCATAACAAACTTGGTATAAGATGTTTGAGGAGTGGAGAAAGGTAATGAGGCCAGAGTAGCTTTAGTAATCTGTAACACATTGAATTTACAAGTAGTTCATGAATAAGATGCAAGTTGTTGACTGTTGGGGGTGGGGTGGGGTAATCTGTTGGATAGCTGTAGTTCTAATCAGCACACTTTGCTGAAAGTAGTTCCACAGTTGTCTCCATATCCTCCTCAGCAATGTATTAATTCTTGAAATTTTATTGAGGTATAAATTAAAATGTTGACAGTCTTCTCTGTTACACAATAACTTAAACTTGGATTCTGGGGAGCAGAAACTAACTTCTGAAGCTAAGACTTTGTTCCCCATTATTTTAAATTCATGTGACTCTCACTCTGTGGCAATCCTTTGCGTGGTCAAGAGAAGCCAATGTGGTGTCATCGTCCTACTGGGCTTAAGAAAAGTAAGACTGTGAAGGGGCCAGAAAAAGAGAACACATTACTCTTATCACAGATTTTGCCAGAAGAGAGAACATTTTAACTGTTCTTTGCAGCCAGCCAGAAAGAAAAACCATGAACTGCAACGTTGAGGGGAAATGAGCTCCTAATGTTGGGCATGGTGAATTGTGAAACTAGTTATAGTTATGTTCTGCTCAGTTTGAACCAGTTACAAATCTGAGATGTGCTCTTGAATAGCATAAATAACAAAGTATAGTTATTAAACCCTTGTATAGTAGCACATTCTCAATTCTCAAAGTGCTTTACAATCCATATCTTTCATTCCTGTGAGGTAGGTCATTTTCATTCCCATTTTACAGATGGGGAGCTGAAGCTGAGAGAGAGTGGCTTGCCCTTGTTTGCAGCTAAAATGGGGTTTAAATCCTGGTCTCCCAGGGCCTAAAGCCATTACCTTATCTGCTAGGCTAAACTAGCACAGCTGACTGGCTCAAATCCATACCAGCCACCTATGGGTCATGCAACCCTTTAGAAATCAAAATTCAACTTTGTAGCAAAACAAGTCAAATTATACCCATTGGACAGGTAAATGTGGGGATGGAATGTGGGGAACTCATTCTCACAACTCTCTTTGAGAGTGGGAGTTGGCACAAACCCACATTCTGAGTATTGTGTTATGTTCTTACTACCTCATGTGTTCTCTCCCTGCTGCAAAAGGTGCAGGGAGAGGGCATTGAATTAAAATGGAAATAAGCAGTTTTGTGAATGTGCTGCTACAGGACAAGGCAGATGCAGACTAAGGAACAAATGACCAGCTTGCAAGGAGGAAGGGTGTTGTGTCCGTGACTTTGAGCTGGCTTCACCAAGCTTGCCATGATCCTGTGACACAACTGGGAACAGAATCAGTGGTTCTTTAAACACTGGAGTGTGTTCTTTGCTTCCAAATTCTTTGCCACAGAAGCTTCCTGATGGCTCCAATTTCTTCCATTGTCTTATCCGTTTAGTGGAAAAGACGAACAGGAGTCATTGGAAAGTGCCTGGAAGGAAACTACAGTTGTCAAGATGATCTGAGGGGGACTGTGAAGGAGTGATAACTTTTTTGGATATCCTACCATGTGAGGAATGGAGCAGAGGGAGGAGCTTGTTTTACTGCGTAAAACACCTTGATGCTTTCTACTCAAGTGAAAAACTACAGTTGGCATTTGATCCGAGGGTTTGCTGTTTTCTTACCATCAGCGCAGTGAATTCAACTAGGAAATGGATATAGAGAAGACAAACTATTTCAAGGAGCTGGTTCAGTTGTGTCAAGAAGAAACTATGCAAGGTATATTTTATTATTTTTACAGCCATCAGTCTTGCAAGAGTTTCACTTTGATTATCTTGTCCTGAGGCATGGGGAGTATATGATAGGCTGTAATTAGGGTTGAAACAAATATGCCATGCGGCATTCGCGTATCTGGATGGCCTTCGTTTCAGGGTGTGATATTAGCATATCATTTCTTTGTTTTTGGTCAGTTTGGTTCTATTTAGTGTGCTTTGCGTTCATCTCCAATGAAACAGATTCAAAATGATCAAATTTGTTGTGTTCGGTATTTGCTTTAGATATTTGTTTAGGCTGTACAGTAGAGTCTGCTTAAGTTGAATTTCTCCAGTTAGATAAAAAAGTTATTAGAAATTTTGCTTAAGCAGGCCTGGAAATGGAAAAAATGGATACTCAGATCAAGTTAGCACCCGGTTTCTCCGTCTCCAGTCCCCTTCTCTCCCCTCAGAAGTAGAGAGTTGGAGCAGGCAGCCGAGTAGAGTTCTCTGTGTGAGTATATGCGAGTGTAATCCTGTCACTTCTGACTCTGGGAGTATTGGGTGTGCTAAGGAAAAGAAAACATGGTGCTTACTCCTCACTTGAGGATTCTAGAATTAACCGACAGGAACCCTTTGCTCTGCTCTGTCTGGATGTCCATATAAGTCTGGATGTCTGGAGAGAACTGATGTTCCCTAATGCCCATTTCCAGCCTGTCTGACACGAAGACCCATCCCAACAGGGTCTGTATTACAGTATTTTAACCTCATGCTGCCAAGAAATCATTAATCTATTTTCTGTGGGTATACTTCATACACCGCTTAAATATTCTAGTTATCAGGGTTCAGAATTCTACTTCTCCAGATCAAGAAGCAATACATCCCCATAGACCTGGAACTGGGGGGGGGGGGGCACTCAGATTAATTTGACTTATCCAGCAATTCCAGTTATGCAAGTTCTATTTAAGTGGATTCCACTGTGTTGTAAATGAGTGTTAATTGAAAACTTCGTAATGGAGAAACGCAGAAATCAGCAGCTCTTATTTTCTAAGGAGAGGTAACATATAACTGTTCTGCCTCATTAGTTTACTTGTTGCTGGATCAAAAACTCCAGTCAGATGCTAACACCCATTTTGTAGCGAGGAAGAACTTGGAGAAGTGGAAGATTGTGTGAGGAAGCTTTGTGAACGAACAGATGCTAAGCTTATTGTTGTGATTGATTGAGCACAGGTTGGAGACAAGCTGGTGAGAGCTGTTTGTGGCATAGTGGTGGGCGCTGGTGAGAAGGACACTGGTGGGAAGCACTTTCTTTTGTCCTTTAGAGCCATGTTTAATCTTGTGTACATTCAAGCACAAAATGCATTTCTCAAAAATGAGTATTCACCACTTTTGTTACCATTGATAGTGGTTGAGGTCAGTTGGGCTCATAATATTTTATAAACTCATGTGGTATTGTTAAATTTCCTTGGTAGAAGCTTGTTTGGGTGCATGTCGGTACATACGCATTGCTTCATACAAAAACCATCTGCCTGCAAATAGTGCAGTACAGAAGCAGTGAGGAGCTGAGGCTAAACAGTCCAAAAATCCATCTCCTTCCAAAGGGTTACTGTTTTGGTTCTTGGATTCCTCGGGGATTCTGGTATCTGGCACATTCAATTCTCTTTAATGCTGGAGAATGTTTGTGCTCTTCAGTAGGAGTAAGACTTTTTAGAACCTGCTAAAGGATGCAAAACTATATATTTTGCTAAGCTTCGTGAATTGTGGGCTATAGGGATTGCACAACATGGGTCATTATGCCATATGTTCACTTTTATAAGCTGTTGGAAAACAAGATGACAATTGGTGCATAACATCCCTTTTCTCCATCATTACTTGAATAGAGTGGTTTAGTTGTGAGGTAGGAGCTCTCGTTCTACTGAAATTTAACATTTTAATTATGTTTTAATATAATGAAGTTTTATTAACTAAAATAATGCAAACATCCCTCCTAATGTTGTGTTAGAGATGCTGCAATATTGACCCTTCCATGTTTAAAATCTATTGAATTATAGAAAATCTCTGGCATCTCTCTCAAAAAAGAACCTCCTGTTCTTTCCCATCAATATTGCCATCAGGATTTCACTAAACTTTCGGGGGTGGGTGGGGGGGTGTCGTTCCAATGCAGAAATAGAGACCATATTGGCAATTGGAATACTGTTGACTTCCTGTAACACTTCAGTGTAAAAGGAAATGCAGAGATTGAAAAATGTGCCTAAAACAGCAACAGTCAGGAGTGGGACTCTGTTATGTTTTTGTTCCCTTCGGGGTGTCTTTACACAAGACACCCCCATGCATGGACACTCACTGTCCATGTGGGGGATGTCTCATTTGAATACAGTGCATTGGGGGTGTGTGTGTTCATTTGACGCCCACCCTGTCCCCACACGAGCACTCTGGGAAAATTCAGAGTGACCCATATGTGAATTGGGTGGGCGGTGTGTGGATGGGGCAGCCATGCATATAGCCATTCATGTGAAGCACCCCACACGCACGTTCCATGACCGTGGACTCCCTCACCCACGTGTGTCATGTAAAAACACCCTTAGATATATTATTAAAGAGCAGGGGGTGGGGGAAGGCCCAACTTACTCTGACATAACTGAAATATTTTAATGGTACTAGAAATTCAAGATGAAACTGATACAAGTTAGATATGCATACAGATGCAAAACAGAAGTTGATGTGTGAATTATGAATGCATGGTGCAAACTTCACAAGAAGTGAGCAATGAACTCCTATGCATATGCTATGAATTTAGTTTATTGCTAACTCTCCATGTTTGATGGAGCATGCATTTGAAATAGCTTTCACACGATAGGCCCTAGAGTACTAGTGCATTGGTGTCGAGGATCACTGGTATAACTCTGTATTGAAGGTTAAGTAACTTAAACGTATTAGGTTCCAGTACCATCCTGATGCACATCTGAAAACAATTTTGATTTATGTATGAAGAGCTGTTACTTCAGTGGCTACAAGCTTTTTCACTGCAATTATTGCATCGTGCTGTAAATTATTGCATCATGCAACCACTCAGGAAAAGGATCTGGGAGTGATTGTGGATAATACACTGAAATCCTCAGCCCAGTGTGCCACAGCAATCAAAAAAGCAAATAGAATGTTAGGAATTAGGAATTATTCACAAGGGAATAGAGAATAAAACAGAGGATGTCCTAATGCCTCTATACAAATCAATGGTGCAACTGCACCTTGAATATTGTGTGCAGTTCTGGTCGCCTCATCTCAAAATAGCAGAACTAGAAAAGGTACAGAGAAGGGCAACAAAAATGATCCAGGGTATGGAACAGCACCCGTCTGAGGAGAGGCTTGATAGGTTGGGGCGCTTCAGCTTGGAAAAGAGACAGCTGAGAGGAGATATGATAGAGGTCTCTAAAATAATGAGTGGTGTGGAACTTGAAAACAGGGAACGGTTATTTACCCTCTCAAGTAGTACTAAAACTAGAGGCCACTCCATGAAACTCATGGGTGGCAGAGTTAAAAACAAACAGAGCATTTTTTCACTCAGTGTACAATTAGGTGTGGAATTTACTGTCAGAGGAGGTGGTCCAGGCCAGCAGTATAGTTGAGTTTAAAAGAGGTTTGGACAAGTTTCTGGAAGATAGGTCCATTAGCAGCTATTAGCCAGATAGGATTGTGGAACAAAACCCTTTACTGTTGGGAGCTTGGGGATGACCCACAGGGAATGGATAATAGCATGGTGACCTGTTGGGTGCTTCTCCCAGGCCCCTGTGATT
Organism: Sphenodon punctatus; assembly: GCA_003113815.1. Lineage (NCBI taxonomy): Eukaryota > Metazoa > Chordata > Lepidosauria > Sphenodontia > Sphenodontidae > Sphenodon > Sphenodon punctatus. The sequence goes on from QEPC01000282.1 coordinate 725,867, forward strand.
GGCCACTATCTGAGACAGGATGCTGGGCTTGATGGACCGTTGGTCTGACCCAGTATGGCACTTATGTATTTTCATCTACCTTATGTCTTTTAATTATCGCTTCAGAAGAACTGTCAGACTCTGCAGCAGAAGTTGTGATCGAAGGATGAGTCAAGCATATCTGTGTATTGACTTTCTGTGTATGTGTGTGCGTGTGTTCGTGAGAGAGAGGGGAAAAAACCAACAATGGGGGGGGGGGAGGAATATGTAAAACTAAACCTTTTCAGCATGGTCTTGTTCTCTTTAACAGCCCAGTGGGAAATCTACACTGCATGAGTTGTCAGTCTAAATTTTTCTGGTGGGAACTATACTTTAAACCTTGGTCCATTAAGGTATGACGATCGTAATTAAAGTGCATTACAGCATAATCTTCATACTCCTGGTATGCAGGGGAAAGTTTGGTTAGTTCCAGAAGACAAGTATGAGGGATATTGGCTATCATTTCCTGCAGATTATAGGTAGAAAACCCAATATTCAGGGGAAATGGGGGTTTGGATTCTGTGTGGTGTAACTGAATTAATCTTGGGGTAAGTAATATCTGCCCCCTAAACTACTGTATCAGTGAACACAAATTCTATCTATTTATCCAACACTCAGTAGTTCCTGTCACATGGCAGATGAAACAACAATAAATGTTGAGCAGAGAGAGTTTATCTGTAATATACAAAGTTTGTGAAGAAACCAGGCCAGACTCCTAAGCTCTTGCCAGCTCCTGTCTCCATAGGCGCGTGTGTACTCCTTCTGTATTTAAAACTTGCAGCAAATTAACAGCTTTCATACCCATATTCCTGTAGTGTGTGTTTGTAACTTGCATGGTGAGCATTAGGGACCAAACTGGGTCCTGAGGAATTGGTGATCCGTCTGTAGTGATGGATCTCATCACCATTTTAAAACCTGCTTATGGCCTGCTAGGTTTCCATATGGGGAATTGAGGTATAGAGGAGCTAAGTGATTTGCTGAAGGACGGATTAGCAATCGATCTCAGTTCTCCTGAGTTTCTGCCTTACTTATTAAGATAGGGGTAGCGGAGATTAAAATAAGGTTGAACCATGGTATTGATATTGCAAGAGATTGATATCCATGAATGAGTGGAGGCAATGAACTCTAATGTGGTGGAACCCTCTGTATGAAGAGTGTAGGTTTGAAAGGGATGCTGTGTCCCAGAGAGCTTCAGATGTGGATTAAACTGGTATTGTAGCCAGCGTAGCTTTTTAAAAAACAAAACAAAAAAACACAGGCAGCTTTGTTTATGCTGCATAATGCAACCTAGCTTGCCCCCTAATTCCCAGTCCGATGTAAAACCTGAGATGGACTTGTGTGTGTGTGTGTGTGTGTGTGTGTGTGTCTTAAAGAGTACTCTTGCATACTGGCTAGGATCATGGAATGGATCTTTCGTAAATGCTTGAGTACTGTGGAAATATTTCCCCTGCTATGGGAGAACTTCATTCTAGTTGGTTGCCAATAGCGTGCCGAGCCAGGTTCAAGGTACTGGTGTTGATCTATTAGGCCCTTCACGGTCTCGGCCCCTCGTACCTCGGGGATCGCCTTGCCCTCCGCGCCCCAGAGCGGCTTCTTCGTTCTGCTGGGGGTGCCTTCTTGGAGGTCCCCCGTGTTAAGCGGGGGGTCACAATGGAGAGGGCATTCTCGGTGCCTTTGGAATTCCCTCCCAGAGGAAGCTCGCCTGGTCCCGAGCCTTTTAACATTCCGGTGAGCTTGTAAAACCTGGCTGTTCGCCCAGGCCTTTGGGAAGGGTGGGTTAGTGGGTTTTTATCCTCCTACCCTTCTTTATTATTTGTTATAATTTTTTTGTCCTTCCCTGTTTTAATTGTTAAGATTTTTTTATGATGGTTTTAAATATATTAAATGTTTTTATGTGACATTTGTTAGCCACCCTGAGCTGTTTGCAGGAGGGGCGGGGTATAAATAAATAAATAGTCTACTACTCTTGTATTAGAATTGTCATCCTTTTACCATGATGTGCATGTCTGTCCAGAAGGAGGATGGACATCACAACTGCAGAGATATGGAAATGAAACAGTAGGATGTTGAGCTTGCTCATCGACTTTATAATTAGTAAATGCTGAAGGGACTGTCTTTTCAAACATTTTATAGCTGCACTGATGGAAGAGGATAATCATGCCATCAGTCATGCACAATTTCAAAACGAACGTGGCAGCTTGTTCACTTATTAAGCTTTTAATAATCTTTCTAATCGTTAAAAGGAATCTTCTAAAATGTATCGGTTGAGAGCAGCTTTTTAAGTGGTAAAGACTTTCTGGTGTCAGATCAACACAGCTGGCGATATTTTAAGGGGCTGCACTTTTGCAACAGATACTATTTAAACACGCCTTGACTGCATAGCTTGATAAATAAATAATCTGATTAGGAAAAGCTGCTTATGTTATTGCTTCCATGGTATTTCTTTTCACGCTCATTGAAATGTTGTGCAAGAGTCCCGAGAGGAAAAAAGGACTAGCAACACGCTTGCAAAATCTGTAATGATTTTTTCAATTGCTATGGTTACAGTAGTTCACTTCTCTGGCTAAGAACAAAGATAATTAAAGGGCTCTGGTCAGAAGTGAGATGCTTGAATTAGTGTAGCTGAAAGCTGCACTTGTGGTGTGGTGTTTTTTTTTTGTTTTTTTTTTAACATTTTGAATTTTTTTATAGATGGTATGAAGTAGTTTAAAAGCAGTGGGTAGAACAAAGTGGGCTTCGGCAAACATAGCAGATGTTGGATATTTCTACTGTTTCTTACAGTAAATAAGGAGGAGAACTTTCCAAAATGCTGGTGTCAATGGTTTGATATCATAATAAGGATAGGACTTCCAAAACAGTGGAAATTATTAACTTCTGGTTCTTGGAGCAGGCAGAAGATGAAAAAGCCAGTTCGCTTCCTCCATAGAACACAGACTTGAGTGTGGATGAAATAGCCCATAATTCAAACCGATCTCTAAGTTTTATCTGAAGCTTATGTAATGGCTGTAGTTGAGGCTGCACAAGGGTTTTCTCAAGTGACCTTTTTACCAAGCTACCTTTGATACTAGTTATCAAACAATTGTAGACCAGCATGAAAAGATATGGGAAATGGGCTAGTGAGTGGATAGGAAATTGGTTCACTTAATCTCCTTAACTATCTGCCTATAATCTGATACAAAGTGGGATGTACGCATGCACCTATACAATAACAATGGAAATGGAATAGGGTTTTGTTGCATGCATGGCTGAAGATGTAGCAGCTTGCTTATTTCTAATATGGTAGCTGAAGATGGGATTTTTCTACTCCTCCCCCCCCCCCCCTTCTAAAAAAATAATTTAAAAAAATAAAAGTTCCTATATTGATTACACTGAGAGCTCAGAACTGGGCAGAGTGACAAACTTCTTTCTTTCCAATCCCTGCAGGACTATTCGAGTATGGCTGAAAAGAGACAGTGGCCAGTACTGGCTCAGCATTTACCACACAATGTCATGTAAGTAAGTGGAAATGTTGGTTCTTATGAGTGGTGGTGATATAGCCCTAACAAATAGAGAGGTGAACGTTTAGCCTGAAACAACCTTTGTATAATATTAAGAAAAGTAACTACTGGTATCCAGGATGAGTTTTTATGCAAAGCCTTTTGTATTCTGGAGTCTTCTAACATAAGCACTGGATAAGCTTGGAAGCAAAAATATTGATGTGTTAAATGTTGGTACAGTAAATATTCTGGACTGTAAACTTTTGCAAAAGGGCTAAATTAAATGGTAAGCTATACCAACTGTAACTGGTAAACACCTTTTGGTAGTAGTGTATGACAATGTCATTTCACACAGTCGGTCTCTAAAGGGCCACTAAAGCTCTTTAGGTCTGATCAAGGTAGAATCGTGGTGTGGAACATGATTCTGAACATATTCAGGGTGGATATGTGCAATATTTAGTGGTAGACAATACCATGAAAACTTGGTGTTGCAAATGGTTCAGGTGGCTCTACTAATCCGGGTCTAGAACAGTCAAGGAATATAAATTGCAATCAGTTTTTCTTGCAAATCCAAGTCGTCTTACAGCACAGTCTCCAGCTGTTCAGCGAATGGGATTTGTTGGCACTTAAGTCTAGTCCAGCATTAAGGCACTGGAGAATAGGTTTGTAACTAGCAATTTAAGTCAGGTTTAAAATTTGTATTCTACCACCTACTTTCTTACTGGCTGGCATAACATTGATCCAGTCTAATGTTTTGCAACTGAATACAGCCTTTTGCACTACTTGAGTGGTGCTTCTTGCCAGTTGGGTGACTCAAATATTTAATCCATTTGTGAGCTCCTACAAACCATGGATTTTAGTTGGTTTTAGGAGCTTGCAAGTGCTTTTAGGCTTGTGGGCAGTAACTAAGGTTCTCCGAACAGTTTACTTAGTATACGTTTTTAAACTTATACTTGCATGCTTCTAACTTTAGAAAGTGTTAGTTAATAGATAATTAATTTTTGTACTTATGATTTGTTTTTATCAGACTAGTCAAATTTAAAATGCATAAAAGCAGCACATAGTGTTCTTACTAAAAGGGTTGGATACATATCGACTCAAAGTATGCTTGGCTTGAACTGAAATCAAAGTACATTAATTACAGCAAAAGGCTTTCTGTATTTGGAAAATATAAATACCAATATAGACTCCATTGTACAGGCTGAAAATGATATAGCTTGAGCTTATTGACACTGGAAACTCTCCTGTAGACTTCATTATACTTTAACAGTGCAGGATCAAGGCTTTAGGCCTCTGCAGGACTGAGATGTAAAAATTATGTGGGTGCAGGGCATTAGGTTTTGTATACTATGCCTGACATCAATGGGACTACTTATAGTAAATAACATTCTGTTCAGGTGTCAACTCCCCTGGGCCCTAGTCCTATGAATTACATAGTTGCTTAAATGTACACTGAAGTGTTTCTGTCAATTGAATAAAATTCTCATTGGGCCCAATCGCAGCAACTGACATCAGTGGACTTTGGTTAGGCCCACACTATAATAATAGGAATGCACAGAAGTACTAGGAGGACCCTAGCCTAATTCAGGATGTCCTATTGAGCCATGTTTTGTACAACTTAGTTCACAGATATGTCCTAAGATGTGTCTAAAATAAAGCCTTCTCTACAAGTTAGTTAGATATGGGCCTGTTGAAATGCAGTACTTGATCAAACTCTAGGCCTTAACATGGATTGCAAAACTGAAAAAACCCAAACCTCTACGTTTTTAACATAAAATCTAACTTCAATTTAAGTTCCTTTTTATCCAGCCTGTCAGGAGTAAATCGTGGGAAAATATGCTTGTTGACTGAACTACTTATTAGAAGCTGAATATGTCCCTAGTGAAGTCTGTTCTACTGTAATTTTCCAGGTTGAGAGTTTAAATGTAGAGCCAATGTCCAGAGCCCCAGTGGCCAGACTTAAGGTGTTTTTAGACAAGTGCCTCCCCACCCAATACCTACCAATCATTCGTCCATCATGCATGTTGCAGGGCTGCATAGGGCACCGATGTGGCCCAGCAACACTCGTGATGCGTGGCTAACGGGTTGGGAGGCACTTTTTAAAAAAAAAACAACCAAAAAAACCCCTTAGCATGTACATGCTCCGCTCGAGCCAAGCATTAACCTCATGCAGTGCTTTGCTTTTTTTTTTTTTTTTTTTTACTGTTACTGTGTTGTGCACACGCAATCAAAACGTCTTCCCTTCTTTGAGTGTTTTCCTTGGTTTTGTAATAGCCTGTCTGAAAGATCATCTGACTATCTGCAGAGATTTTAAAACACAAGAACCACAAAGTATACTTCCATGTGACAGTCACACATTCTGAAACATGAGGCTAACACATCCAGTGCTGCTTGTGCAACCCAGTCTGTTACTTGTGCAGTCTCTTTCAGACCTGGTTTAGAAAGAAAGGGAAGTGTTTTGACTAGTAGCACTGTCTGATCTGTGCACTTAAATTAGCTCTTGCTTTTGCATGCACAGCCACATGCTTGGTAATGGTAAAATTCCAATTGCTCTGTTCTAACCTGTGGCTGGAAATGAATCTTCCACTGGCTTTGACTTCAGTGAATCTGTTCGTACTGTGACTTGCTGTGGGTAACTAACTAGATCCAGTAGTAAGGTAACCTCCATTGGAGTCCAACAGTAAAACTACTTCTAAAAAGTAGTTTTACAGTTGAGACCAAAAAAGTCTCATGTAAGTGTGATGTAAGTTAATTTTAAAGCCCTGGTCTGTCTTTAACATGTGGGTATTTCTTTCTGGCAGCTCCTTGTTCAGCTATGGCTTATCATCATGACAGCAGGCGAATATTTGTAGGCCAGGATAATGGCTCAATTATGGTAAGTTACTGCAGATTGTTAGGAACATGGGTGAAAGAGCAGTTTCTTTAACAGGCAGCATGCTAATTTTTGGGTGTTTTCTGATGAGATGTCTTCCTGCATGTGCACCCATAGCCCTGCATCCGTCTGCCCATTTGAAGGTGGCACAGCCGGATGCGCGCTCCTGCTAGCCATGGAGCATTCAGTCTCTGCCACTCATGGTGTCATGCCAGGAAATGTGGAGTGTGCCGTGGGGGACAAGCTAAATAGCTCCATGGCAATGGGCAGCAACGTGGCCCCTGCCTTTAGATCGGCAGCGGCCAGCCATGCCAGCAGATGGGTCCGCAAGGACCATAGAGCAGTGGTTTTCAACCTTTTTGTCATTTGTAGATGCCTAAAAAACTTCAAATGAAGTGCACACCCCTTTGGAAATCTATTGTCACTTTCAGCTGATAGGTGGTGTGTGGAGGAAGCGGCCTTTGCAACTAACAAGTGCTGGTCGGGAGTGCTTGGGAGGAGATGATCCCTTTTCTGGGATTGAAAACTTTATTTTCATAGTCCTTCTTTTGCAGACCACTTAGACATAATCTATTGACCCCCGGTGTCCCCAGGTTGAAAGCCACTGCAAGAGGGTTGTGGACCCAACGCCCTGAGCGTCCTCCCCATGGGCATTCATCTCCTGGACGCACTGCTTGACTTCACTGTGGTTTTTTTTCCCCTCTTTTCTGTTCCCTTCTCAATAAAGTGTTCGATAATGTCTGCATTCTGCGAGTGGTCTGTTGGAGGTTCCTGTATCTGGGTGTTGGTCCCACCCAGTATGCACCTCCATGGTTGGCCAGGACTGGCAGGCACTGAGCTGCCTGCCAGGCTCATGGGTAGAAAGGGAATTAACAGCTCTGCGACTTCTTGTTTCCATGGTTGTGTGTCATAGCGTGGGGAGAGGGTGGGGAACAGTTGACCAGGTGATGCGTTTCCCCCCTACCCCAGAGCAGCAGCCCTAGAATGTGTGTTGGCTACCACTGTGATAGCCACGCTGGGAGCAGCCTGTTAGTCTTGCCCCTCACATGGTTCATGTGTGTGGGTGCTCCGTGACAGAGCCGTGGGGCAACCATGGACCCCCATGGCCATCTTGCTTCTGTGAAAATACCTTTAGACTAGACATACAACGGCAATATGAATTCAGCTGCGTCTGACAACTTGCTATAAAACATTACTGTGGGAAGTTACTGTGGGAAGTATTATTAATGACATGACTTCTCCTCCTGGAACTTTTGCGGTAACTGGATACAAGGTGCCTTCCTTGTTTCAGAGCTTTAGGTAAGTGTGTGCCCTGTTTTTCAAGCCTAACTCTCCAGCACCAATCTCCATGCCTTGCTCTTACTGCTTTTGTCCCCTCACCTCTAATCTAGAGGACACCAGCACATCATGACGCTCTGTGGTGGGGAAGCCACATACTTAGTTGCATTAGGCACAGGCTTGGAAGAGCCTGATTGTGTTGGGTCTGGGCTTGGGCTTAGCTTGGGCTACAATCTCTGCTTGTAAATACTTCAGTATCAAGGGAAAGAAGGTGATGTTAGCAAGGTCCTGCAGCTCATCTCTGAAAAGAATAGATGCACAGATAAGCACCTTCAGAGTTGGCAATCTTTAGTTTCTAAAGCTGGAAGCAGAGTGGACTAGAAATTTAGATTTGTTTGCTAGGGCAAGCAGCTGATATGCATGTCCTGAAAAACAGGAGACCCATTCCGTCAAATGCAGCTGAAGGCTTTTGTGCATTAGTGGCCAGTGCTGGCCCAGTCCTACATCATTATTCCGTTCAAGACAACTTCCCCTTTGACTATTTGTCTGCTGCTAAGTCTGAGAGAAGATGTAAATAAAAAATGAGGCAGATTGATGTGTCTGTTTAACAATGGAAAAATCACATCTTGACCTATTTTACTCATTCATCAGTAGCTCTCCTTCTGAACACATACATAGCTGAGACAGACAGTGGTCCAGTCTAACCTGCAATGTAGGCTTTAAATAGAATTCCTGCCATCTGGGACACTGCCAGAATGCTGGAGCCATGTTTGGAAAGGGGCACGATGAAGAGGCTCTTCAGCTCCCTTTCCAACATGGTCCCACTGTGTTGCAGTGCTCTGAAGGGAGTGTGCTGTATGGGAAAGGGGTGGGAGAGTCCTTGCCCGTGCCCTTTCTGGTCTGGCCCTGCCCCCTAACAAACATTGTGATGTTGCAGCACTCCACAGGAGCAGGGAGAGTCAAATGTCCTCCTTTGCCTCCACATGCCTGTGGTGCCCATGTTGCCATCCTGGGCTTCGGAGAACCAGTCTCTCTGTTTCCAGCATAACTTGCTTCCAGCTGCCTCTCTTTCTTGTGTGGTATTGTCTTGTTCCGTTTTTTGATAGCAGTAAATATCTCAAGTGATTGAATACCTCTTCTGCCAGAGATGATGCGCAACTTGTTGTGTTTGTCTTTTAGGAGTTTCATATCTCGGAAGACTTTAATAAGATGAATTTTGTCAAGACTTACCCAGGTAATGGAGCAGTAGAGCATGCGCTAATGTCTATTTCACACATGAAATTTCCAAAAGAACAAATTGTGATGCTGCCTCCCAATTTTAACTTGGTTCATGCACATACTAATAGGAAACACTGTGTTAATTGGTGGAACGTTCTTGGTAATTATTGTTGTCCTGATTTTACTGATAGTATATTTAATTAAAATGCTTCCTAAACTCTACAGGTAACCCTGGCCAATAGTCTTTCTGCCTATTTGCTAGATAGTGTGGTGCAGGGGAACATGGGAAGTTACTTTTTATAGATATAGATATATAGATTCTCTCTCTCTATATATCTGAGAGAGCGAGAGAGCGAGAGCGAGAGCGAGAGCGAGAGACAATGCCTGTTCAACACCAGGATTCTACCATGAGCAGGAGGTGCTTGCCTCAGAATTTGTTAGGAGCAGATGATCTTCCCCTTGCCCATAGAATATGTTGACTTTTAGCTCTAACTTGTAAACTAATGTTGTAAACTCCCTTTGCAGTGCTGATTTTGTTCCTTCCTGACAGAGTTATATTACGTTTTTTGGCTGCTTAAATTTGCAGATTACCTTTTAAAAAAAAAAAATTAAAGAGGTAAATTCAATGTAATATAGAAGGGTAGGGGGAGCAGTTCCGATAATACATTGCTCTTTAGATATTAAATACTAGAAAGTATCACAACTGAATTAGACCGAAAAGCCTGCAGTCTAACACGGTAGCAAATGTCTATCTTAGACCACGGTAGTAAAGAAGACTGAAATATGCACAAGAGATCCATTACAGAACCTTTGTGATATAGGAAACTTTAAGCTAAACATGAAGAAACATAAGCCATGATCCACCACTCTGACCACTTACTATGGAGTAGTTCCATTGAAGCCCTCTCAGGTAAGTGTCTGGTGGATCACAGCTATAGTCTCTCCCAAACTACTGAGCTTCAAGAACCTACAGCCAAACTTCTTAATAGTTAATGCAGAGACTCGGCATGTAAGATAAATTCATCTTCTTGTCTTATGACTCCTGTCACATTCTAACAGTAGAGAACGTTCTTAAAAGGGAGACGCTGTTTTCTCAAAACCAACAGAAGATCCTTTATCCTTGCAGATGACTTGACATTTCTATCTAAAGTAATACTTTCATCTTCAATACTTTCATCTTCAAAACTTATCTAGTAGGAGGGTTCCTTTACCTACTACTTATCACATAATTATAGTGACCTTTGTACAGTACTGTGTGTGCTTTTTGAGCAGTTGGCCTGCCCTCAACAGAGAGGTTTCTCCTCAAATTTTGGTGAGAGGAGAAACTTGTCAATGAGGAAGGTTTAAATTTATTTATTTGACTGTATAATCCACCCTTTTCATTGGCTAAGGGTGGCTTACAATACATAATAAAATATTAGAGACCATACTAAAAAAACCCCACCCAATACCACCTCCCCACCCAACCCCCTCTTACACCTGAACCCCTAAACCACCCACCACCTCATCCCATTCCCTTATCCCCATCTGCCAAATACCTTTTCAAATAAAAAGATCTTAAACTGCTTCCAGAAGATGCCTAGACTTGGGCTCAAATGAACCTCTGGGGGGAGGGTGTTCCAAAGCATTGAGACAGCAACTGATAATGCCCCCCTGCAAGCCCTTGTCATATAAGCAAAGCTAACAGACAGTACCAACAGGGAAGCACTCCCAGCTGATTGCAGGGGCTGCAATGGAGCATGGAAGGACAAGTGATCTTTAAGATATGTGGGGCCCAGACAGTTTAGGGCTTTAAAGGTCAAAAGGTTTACGACCTTCAGTTGTGTCCAGAAATATATAGAGTGCCAGTGCAGACTTCGGAGTACTAATGTAATGTACTCCTGATGACTTGTCCCCAAAAGGAGCCATGCAGCTAAATTCTGCACCAGCGGCAGCATCTGAAATCATCAAGGGCAGCCCCACGTAGAGTGCACTGCAGTAATTAGCCTTGAAGGTAAGGAAGGCCTGGATGATGGGTCCAGATCTGAATTGGAAAGAAAAGGCCACAGCCTCCTCACCAGATGGGGTTGGTGAAAATTACTTCTGGCCACCGCCATCACCTGACAATGCAGGTGCAGCAAGAGGTCCGAAGTACTCCAAGGTTGTGAGCCTTATTGACCAGAGGAGTCCGGACTCTGTCAATAACAGGAGTCCCAATCTCCCTCACCCCCCAGCAGACTTTGCTGGCATGTCTAGTTAACAAAGACCAGTCCTTCAAGTGGCAGATGCAAAATAAAATGAAGAACTGCACTAATGGTTATGATGCTTATACGGTATGGGGGTGAAGATGGGTGTCTTGTTTTAACTTTTTGTTGAAAATGTAACTCCTTATTTGGGAATACTACTAACCAGAACGTCTAAAAGTACTTCACAAAATCCAGAAAATAAAATTGTGCAAAATCCATTTTAAAAAAGAAGCTAAAGAGGGAGGACTGGATACATCAAGGGGAACCAGCAGTAGATCCCCTGAATGAATATATATATATTCATTCATTGTGCCTCACGTCAGCAGGCAATCAGGTCTTTGCTATCACAAGCCCCTTAAATTAACATCAATATTAATTTGAGGGGCCTGTGATAGCAAAGACCTGATAGCCTGCTGATGTGAGGCATGATGGCAGGATCCCCAAAGAGCGGGTGGCTTCTGAGCGCATAAACCAGTGTATATCTGAGGGTACAATCTTTGTCATTAAAGCCAGGGGCTTGGCTCTGCTCTTATTGAATTGAACAGATGGAGGAGCATGACTTCCGTTGTTAGCGTTTTTAGCTCAAGTGACCTCAATCTCTGTTTTTTGCAGCTCACCAGAACCGGGTGTCTTCTGTCATCTTCTGCTTAGGAGCAGAGTGGGTTATCAGCACCGGCCATGACAAGTGTGTTAGCTGGATGTGCACTAGGAGTGGGAGCATGTTGGGAAGACACTATTTCACCTCTTGGGCTTCTTGTTTACAGTATCCTTCAAAAATAGCCACATAACTACCAAATAGGACAATATCTCGTTTTCCAAAAGAATGCATTTCTCAATAAAATAGTTAGTTGTATTAAAAAAAAAAAAAAAAAATCCACAGGGAAGTTTCACTTTGCTAATCTGCAAATCCAGTGATTCAATCTTCAGACCAACTAATTTCCTCCAGCTTGTTAAAGTTTAATAGAAGAGTGTAAATGAAGTCTCATGTTAAAAGACCTATCGGCCTAATATTTAAGTTTGGGGAAATACACTAAAATCCACTTAGGCTAAACTTATGTAACTTGAATTTCTGGTTAAGGTGCATATGTTTTCCCTGGCTCTATCAAATGTATTGTCTTCAACCTGATATGTCGAATTTTGTACCCTGATAACTTGAATTTTTCAAGATGTATGGAGTGTACCCACATAACAAAAAATACCCGTGACTTTGAGCGTAGTCATGATTTGTTGGATGATGGTGGCCAGATCTGCATTGGAAAGAAAAGTCCACAGCCTCCTCACCAGATGGAGCTGGTGAAAAGCGTTCCTGGCCACCGCCACCACCTGACGATGCAGGTGCAACAAGAGGTTCAGAAGTACTCCAAGGTTGTGAATCTGATTGACCAGAGGGGTCCAGACTCTGTCAATAACAGGAGTCCCAGTCCCCCCAACTTGATTTTGTTGGTAGCATATGTTTTTATATACCCTTTTCGGGGTGAATCTGCAGGTGGGGAGGGCTGGTGGTGGGAGTTAAGTATTGTCAATTCTCCATCTCTACTCATTGCAACATGTAGACTCGAGTTGTGCATGCGTGCGTAAAGTCCTGTTACTTCTGAGCATGAAAATCTCGGGTGGTCTGTAGAGGGGGTGAGCAGCAAGTCTCTCTGTCTCCAGCCACCTGAGTCCGAATTGGGAAGAGAGAGAGACCGAGAGAATGCTCTGCTTCTAGAGGAGTGGGGAGCTGGAGAAGGAGAAACCTGGTGCTCGTGTAATCTGAGCATCCATTTTTTTTTTTTCCAGATTAACTTTAAGGTCTGCTTAAGTTAAAATTTATGATTTAAATTGAACTTTTATGGTTGAGGAAACCTGACTTAAGCAGACTTCACTGCATATGCTAAGTTATCCTAGTGTTTCAAAATATTTGAATACTGCCTGAACTTGTATTTTATCTGCATGTAACCTCTTGTAGTAGGTGAATACTCAAGTGCTCCACCAGCTGGGAGATAATCTCTCTAGTACTATATTCAATGATGTGGTGTAGCCCCTACTCAGTGATCATTTTTAAACAAGACAGAACCATACAGCTCCACCCATTCCACATGCATCCAAACACCTGTCTGAAGGCGGCGTGGAGTTAGGTGGTGCGCACTCCTGAGACCCACCCATCCATCCATGGCCACCCACAGAGCATCAGTGAAAAATCTGGACTGCTCTGTTCAGGGGAAGGCTAACATGCGTAGGTAGAGGCATGCATGCATTCCTGACCCATTTGAACCCCTTCCCTCTCACCCTGGGTGGGGTGGGTGATCTGCAGCCACATGGACTCCCTTCCCAGCCAGGCTAGTTTAAAAACAGCCAATGGTCTTTTTTTTTTTTTTTTTTTTAAAAGGAAAAGAAATAACCCTCACTGACAGTCTGAATGAGCCATGGTTAACACTTACTGCAGAAGACAAAAAAGTGTGAACATCATCCATGTTCATTCTTCCCCCTTCTACCACCACTGTTAAGTGTGTTTCCTAGAGCATCCAGACTGGCTTTCAAAGTTCACAAGTATAGAGCTGCCACTTCTTCTCCTGGGAGACTCTTCATCTGGCTGTGAGGTCTTGCAGTCAAGAAGCATTTCCTTACATTTAGACATCATTTCCCCTTTTCCTCTTTTATTCCCAGTTCTAGTACACTGTGTTATCCAAAGTCCTTCTATTCCCATTTTTATGCTTGTAGTCTTAAACCGCAGTCATCCTAGACAAGCAGGACATGCATAAACCTTACAAAACAGATGGTTCCTTCAGTTCTTGTAAATTAGAGATGAGAAAAGAAAGGTAATCAATTACCATAATAAGATAGGTGAATACTAGAGCTGGCAATAGTGAAGATGGACTGTTGCATGATTCCTCTACAAACATCTCTGCCCTCTTATAAAAAGCCAGTATACTTACATCCTAAATTTACAATGGCTTTTTCTTGCTCTGTTATACAAGCTAGTGGTTGATACCCATAATCATTGATGGGTTCCCTTGACGTTTACTGTTTTTTCTTAATCAGTGTCGTGTGTTTCTCCTTTGGTAAATCTCAATCTCTCTTCCTTCTGTCTTTTTACAACCATTTGAAGACATGAATGGAAGAAAGCTTTCCCAGTGTAAATCAGCATACTTGTGTTCTTTCCGCATGTTGGAAAGCAATACTACTGATTTTAACTTAGTATTATTATGAACTGCTGACGTGTTGTTTCCCTGTTCCCAGTCATCACCCTTTTTCTTGGACTTTGTGCTCATTGTGCTGTGATGGTAAACTTTTACCATCTAATTGTGCTGTGATGGTAAACTTTTCATGTGAAGATTCCAGAAGTGCCTTTAAAACTTAATCTAAATGCTATTTGTCATGTGGGACGTGACACTGCCAACCCTACAACGGCTGCTATATCCAGTAGAAACTCTAAAGGAGACTGGGTTTCCAGAGTGATTATTTAGATGCAGTCAGGACAGAATGGTCAGGTTAGGACTAATACGGTTATGAAAACACTGGGGTCTCAAGCTTCCAAGCTCACTTGTCTGTCTTTAAACCACGCTGCTTCACACGCATACACAATTCTCCAGGCTGCGTACCACGGGATTGGTTCTGTAAAGCTAGCCAAAAAATGGTGTTAGTAAAATAGTAAATACTGTTCCGTGTGGCATATCATTGGACCTATCCCTATATTAACTTGGCATATCCCACTTTAACATGTGATCTGACTGGCTCTTGCAGGTTAAGAAGTCTCTCTAGAGCAAAGCAGAGTGTTACAGTGAGAGGAATTTCTCTTATGGTACTTGTTCATAGTGCTTGTATTCCAACATGCTCAGGTTGGGGGTGCTGTGGAACAGAGTCTACATGTGCTCTTTAAATGCCTCTTTCTGTACGTGACTGTTCCAATCCATGTGTGAAAGCTTTCTTCCAGAATATTCTGAATAGCAGATGTCTTCATCTTTCAGTCTCCTGGCCTTTCTTTTCTGAACAGGCGGTTGCCTCCTGACAGCATGCTTTACTTGCATCATTAGCAGTAAGAGCAGATGACCAGCTTGTGTCTCTGCTTCAGCACCCTTGTTAAATGTCTCCATTGTCCATTAGTTAACGATCCATTTACAAAAGATTACACAAATATAAAGCGCTGGAGAATGGATGGCTCATAGCTCAGTGTCTGCTCAAACGAGCTAATAATGAGTGTTCTAGAAGTGGTGAAGCAATGCTTCTAATGTGTCTAGGCACTGAACAGGTAAACTCACAGGATTGTTCTTTCCCAGACCTGATCTATGCACAGTTATAACACTATCCTAACCCAGTGGCTTAAGCAGGTGTAGCTAAATTGGTCTAAGCCCATAGAGTATACAGCTGTATCACTTTTTTACAGTTACTGCATAGCTTTGTCCAGTACTAAAGGTGCACAAACCTGTTGTGTTTAAAAATTGCTGCTGAACCCAACTTTCAACAGCCATTAACTTCTTTTTAAAAAAAAAAAAAAATTCCTCCGTTTAAGAAACCTCGGTTTCCTTGCTATTACAAACCAGCTGTACTCTAGGGCCCACATGTCATGGTAAACTTGTCTTTTAGGATTAAGTTACTTGAAGATGCAATGCTGTAGTTGCTCTTTACGTGCTACCCCCATGGTATATTACAGTATTCCCGGTTTTAGAAGCCAAACAAAAAACATACTGTAACATTTGCTATTGTTCCCCCTACTTTCTAGCATAGCCCACACTGTCCAGCCGGGACTCAAGTTCATTATGGCAGTACTTTCAGATTGAGTAAAGGATTGTTTTGACGCTTGTTCCCTAAGCGCTTGGATTTTCTTTAAAGCCTAATCTGCACCCAGACCTAAAACCTCTCGTCTGTCATACAATCTTTCAGCTTCTCCTTAATTTGATTTGAAGATGAAATCTTCTCATGCTTTTTAATTGTCAAATATACCAAACGATTATTGTATGCCAATAGTTCATAACATCTCATTTTCTCTGACTCCTTGCTTCTAGTGGTTTGTATACATCTTACTCCTGAGAAATGAGTGTGGTTTTGAGCAGAGACCTGAAATGCTGCTCGCTCCTTAACTTGCTACATTCAGATACGACTTTGAAACTCAGCATGCTTTTGTTGGTGACTACTCTGGGCAGATTACACTGTTGAAGCTTGAACAGAATACATGCTCAGTTATAACAACGCTAAAAGGACATGAAGGTAAATTGTATTTTCTCATGTTGGGGCTAATCATGACTGAATTTTTCTCCTGCTGATTAAGGAGCAATATTACCAAGTGCATACCCACAGGGTAGGATTGCTAAGACCTGCTCTTATCGCTTCTGTCATCCAGCAAGTAGAGTATGTTGTTTCTGAGCCTTTTCATAGAATTATATTTGGAAGAGACCTCCAGTGTCATCAAGCCCAACCCTTTGTTTTGCTGCATGGACAGCTACACCATCCACAACCAATTGCTCTTTGGCCTCTTCAAAAACTTCCAGCGAGGGAGAGCCTACAGCAGGGGCAGGGAACCTTGGACTCGGGGGCCAAATGTGATCTATAGCAAGTTTTTATGGTGACTCCATTCCAGTTCCTTCCTCCAGACACTGACAAAACTGAGCTTGGGATAAGAGAGCAGAGATAAGGGGACAGATCCATGCCACAAATCCATGAGCTGGGCCCTCCTTTTCTTGAGTACATCCCTCGAGCATCTCCGCCCCCAACCTCTATGGCCCCCAGAAGGGATGGCAAAAAGTTTCCCTGGCGTACAACCTTCCTTGGCAACTTGTCCCATTGCCAAACCACTCTTATTGTTGGAAAGTGTTAGTTGATATTTTACCAAAATCTACCTTTTGTAATTTGAGGCCCATTATTTCTAGTCTTACCCTCTGTGACAATGGAGATTAGCTTCTTGCTATCTTCTTCGTAGCAGCCCTTTAAATATTTGAAGACTTACCTAGCTTCCACTTACCCTTCTCTAGCCTAAATATACCAGTTCCTTCAACCTTTTCCCTGCTTTCCAGACCTTTTATCAGCCTTCTTACCTTCCTGTGATCCCACTCTAATTTCTCAATATTTCTCTTTAAATGAGGTGCCCAGAACTGGGCACTGCACTCCAGGTGACGTTTCATCTGTGCAAGATAGAGCAGAATTATTACTTCCTGTGACTTGGAAATGATGTTTCTACTAATGCTGCTTAAAATGGATTAGCCTTTTTTTCTAGCTGCCTCACATTACTGGCTCATGTTTAGTTGTGTGACCAACCACAACACTAAGATCTCTTTTGCATGTTCTGCTGAGAAACCAGCTACCCTCTGATCTTATACTTGCGTGTTTGGTTTTTCTCCTTCTGCCCACTGTCAGTGCTCCGCACGGGTAGCTCTGCGTATGGCCAATAGGAGGCAGAAGAAGAAAAACCCTCCTGCGCATGCGTGGAGCTGCCCTCAGTCTTATCTTCTGCCTTCGGCTGATAGGATGTGTTCTCGGCTTCGCCAATTCAAAAAACCTGTAAATAGAAGAAGGAAAGAACGTTAAAGAAAACAAAACCTTAAAGAAAGAAAAAAATCAACAGTGCGCGCCCGAAGGAGACCAGGGCTGCAGCACAAGCGGGCGCAGGAGAAAGTTTTAACACCCCTCCCCCCCGCCTCCCTAGTGTTGCCGCGCAAAGTGCCCGGGAACCAGGGAGCTGAGAAGAGTGGAGTCGCATCCCCAGAGTTGCCACGCAAAGTGCCTGGGAACCGGGGAGCTGAGAAGAGTGGAGACGCATCCCCCGAGTTGCCACGCAAAGTGCCTGGGAACCGGGGACCTGAAGGATTTGAGCTCCCTTCCTCCACCTCTCCATAACCGGACAGGCGCCACGCAACGTGCCCGGCAGCCCTCTACGGCAACTGTGAGTAGAGCCCTGAGGGGCCGCGCGCCTATCTCGCCGGCCTAGACTGAGAGAGAGCTGTCTTGTTTTCCCCTCCTCTCCTGCTCTTTTATGTTAAGTGCCCCGGCAGCCTACAGTTGGCACGCCAGCACAGAGGGACAAGCGACGGCCTCCAGCATTGCAGCCCGCGCTTCTCCTTGCTCCTGCCCCTACTCGCACTCGTGTGGCCCTCAGGGGACAATGGAAGCAACAGGGCAGTCAGCCCCAGGTCAGGCAGCCCCAGCGCAGGGGGATTCCCCCACAGACATAGCTACCCTCGTCTCAGCCATGTTATGGATCCAGCAATCCCTAGACAGGCTATGGGAGCTACAGGGCAAGGGAGATGGCAGGCCTGCCCCTCCCCCCCACCGCACAGCCTAAGGTGGGAAAAGCCTCAAGCAAGGCAAAGAAAACTAAAAGGCCACCAGGGGGCTCCATGACTAGGCTGCTTAGATCCCCTCACTCCTCGGCTGAGGAGAGTGGGGGGAATCTCAATCAAAAAGAGCGAGAGAGGCCTCTCACGCAGGCCTGGATTCAGAATCTGACCATGAGTCAGGGCAGGAGTGGGAAGACTTTGAGGACTCTCCTCCACAGGAGGTGCAGGATCCCAGAGAAAGAAAGTTCCCCCTGCCATGCAGGGGTGAATTCATGTCTCGAGTCACCAAGACTCTCAAAATAATAGCGAAACCCCTTAAAGAGGCCTCCTCTGACTCTCAGGAAGAGGAGGAGCGGGAGTACCTGCCATCCTATCACGGCAAGGAAATGGGGGTGCCCTTAGATAAAGCCTTTGAGAAGCTGATATTAGGTGAATGGAAACAACCTGAAAGAAACCAAAGGATGAACAAGACCCAAACTTCCCTTTACTCGCTATCTTGCAAGAAAGACCCCTTGTTAAAAAACCCCAAGATAGACGCAGCGGCAGTCTCCTTGTCAAAACAAACAGTATTCTCCACAGAAGGGGATTGCTTACGAAAGGATGCCACTGACAGGGGGATAGTCATCTCTGAGGAGGGGCTTAGACTACTCCGCCACCTCTATGAGATGAGTGTGGTATCCTCCTATGTGGCTAGAGCCTTACTAGCCTGGACCCAAGAGGCCCAGAACGCTCATATCTCTGATAGCAGGGCACAGATCCTGGCAGCCAGAATCAATTTAGTTACTGCCTTCCTGGCAGACTCCACCACTGATGCTATGCTGTGGGCAGCCAGATCGGTAGCATCCTCGGTGGCGGCCCAACGTAAGCTGTGGCTGGGTTCGTGGCAAGGGGATGCAGCCGCAAAGAACCTGCTCACGGCAGCCCCCTATAAGGGATTTAAACTGTTTGGTATCTGCCTAGACTCCGTCTTGGCAGATGCAAACGATAAAACAAAACAAAAGACACTACAGCATATGGAGAGTAAAAAGAATCTTTTTCGGACCCCCACGTATAAACCTAGGGGAGCCTCTGGCGCCAACTACGGCATATTCAGAAGACAGGGCCAATCTAGATTTGACCAGTCTAACCGATTTAACCCCAGAAGGGGAGGTAGGGCTCAGGGCTTCAGACAGCAGCGACAAAAAGCCTTCCCACAAGCCCAAAGAAAAACAGAGGCATGACTATCCAAGAACCAGCAGAGGTGGGAGGCAGGCTGCAGCCTTTCTTAACAACCTGGAAGCAGTCAGTCTCCGACGCCTGGGTTCTAGACTGCATCAAGAACGGGTACCACATCGATCTAAAAAGTTCCCCCTCAGGGGTTCATCATGTCCCCAAGATAAGCAGACCATCACAAGCATACTGCGATGCTGGGGGAGATCCAAAGGCTCTTGACAATCAGAGCCATAGAGCCAGTACCCACAGAACAAAGTAAACTGGGTCTATACTCAATCTTATTCCTTGTCCCAAGAAGTCAGGCGGCTGGAGAGCGGTATTAGATCTCAAGAGACTGAACAAGTCAGTCCGATACCACCGCTTCAAGATGGAGACGGTTACATCCATCTGCCAGGCCATCAGAAGCCAGGATTGGCTGGCATCTCTAGACCTCAGGGATGCATATCTGCACATCCCGATATGCTCCTCCCACCGGATGTACCTTCGCTTCTGCTATCAGGGACAACACTACCAGTTCCAAGCACTGCCGTTCGGACTTTCGTCCGCACCGAGGACGTTCACAAAATCCTGGTACCATTAATAGTGAATCTCCGCAAGGACGGGGTTCACCTGTACCCCTACTTAGACGATCTACTCATACGGGCGAACTCTCAGGAGAAACTCCAGAGGAATGTACACAAGACCATTGCATAGCTCGAGAACCTCAGATTCCTGGTGAACAGGGAAAAGAGCCACCTAGTCCCAACAAACTGGAGCACTTAGGGGTACTCATAGGTACCACCTCAGGCAACGTATACATCCCAGCAGCCAGACAGCAGTGCATCAGAGCCATGCTCCAGAGCCTAAAATACAAGCAGAGAGCAAGGCTAAAGTACCTGGCTCAACTGTTGGGTCTATTGATATCTTGCACAAAGCAAGTACAATGGGCGCGATTCCACCTTCGCCCCTTGCAGCAGCTGCTCAGGCCTATGCAACTACAACTTACCAGAGGTCTCAATCCGTGGGTCAACATTCCACGAGGATTCAGGAGATCAATGTCCTGGTGGTCAGACCCAGGAACCTTCAGGACGGGAGTGCCCTTAGCCAAACCAAACCGCATGACCATCACCACGGACACCAGTCTGACGGGATGGGGTGCCCAGATGGGAGCCACATCAGTACAGGGCCTATGGTCCCAGTCGGACACCAGCCAGAACATCAGTGTATTGGAACTCAGAGCGATTCGGCTGGCACTCCAACAACTGAGCCACCTCATAGGACCGGCTCACGTCCTGGTCTACACATCTCGGCAAAGCATACGTCAGCCATCAAGGGGGTCCAGGGCCATTGCACTTCAGCGCGAAGCGGTGAAACTTTTCACTTGGGCACAGGACAATCTAAGTTCCTTGAAGGCCCTACATATCAAAGGGATGGACAACATCCAAGCAGACTGGCTGAGCCGGCAAACTCTCGAACCGCACGAATGGCAACTGCACCCAGATGTTTTTCAATCCCTGACACAGCACTTCGGACAGCCAGTGATGGACTTGTTCGTGAGCAGGAGAAATGCTCAGCTACTAGAATACATGGCAATGACAGCAGACGGAAGAGCGCAGGCAGTGGATGCCCTCAATCAGAGTTGGCCGGGAGGCCTTCTCTACGCATTTCCCCCGTTTTCCCTCATAGTGAGGACGTAGCCAAGCTGATCAGGGAAAGGGCCTGGGTCATCTTCGTGGCACCATGGTGGCCGAGGAGGCCCTGGTTCTCAGATCTAGTGCAGTTAAGTGAGGCCAGCCCAATGCAACTCCCATTGAGACAGGATCTATTGCTACAAGGCCGTCTTCGGTGCGACAACCTTCTCACCCTAAATCTGGCAGTGTGGCTCTTGAGCGCACAGCTCTAAGGTCCCAATGCTATTCTGAGGCAGTCCTAGCCACGTTGCAGCAGGCTAGACGCCCAGCCACCAGACGAGCTTATAAAGCTACCTGGAGGACGTTTGCCAGGTGGGCAGGGGAAAGAGAATTAGATCCCTCTAAGGCAGGGGTGAACGTAATCCTTCAACTCCTCCAGGAAGGATTGGAGAAAGGACTAAGACCAAGCACGCTAGCTCGCCAGTCAGCGGCTATTGCTTCGGTTTTACAAGCAACCTCTAATAAGAGAGTGTTTTCCCCATAAGCACATAAGACATTTTACGAGCAGCTCGTAACATCTGCCCGCCAGTAATTCATAGATGCCCCTCATGGAGCCTCAGTCTGGTCCTAGATGCTCTCACTAGAGCCCCGTTCGATCCTCTCCGCCACATGTCATTATATATGCTGACCCTTAAGGTGGTGTTCTTAGTGGCAGTGACATCGGCCCGCAGGGTTTCGGAATTAGGAGCCTGGTCTATGGATGACAATTATTGCTCTTTTGGGGACCAGACGGTTACTCTAAGAATTGATGAGGCCTTCATTCCACAAAGTGAACTTAACCTTCCATAAGACACAGGAACTAGTCCTCCCATCGTTCTGCCCCAATCCGGTGCATGCCGATTCAAAAAATATATTAATATCAGACCTAGCTATGGGGGTAGGAAGGCCTCAAAAGCATTAATATCAAAATGGCTTAAACAAGCCATCGTAGAAGCCTATAAGACAAAGAATAAAGTACCACCCTTGCAAATCTGGGCGCACTCTGTTAGAGGTGCTGCTACATCGTATGCCTTAAGGCAAGGGCGTCATATGACGAAATTTGCAGGACGGCAACTTGGTCCTCCCTGCATACTTTCATAAAACATTATAAATTAGATTTCTACAAGTCCGCGGATGCGGCATTTGGCGGGAGGGTCTTACAGACAGTTATGGACGTTCCCAGGGCTGTTTGTTCCCACCCATAATTGGAGCTCGGGTATATCCCGTGCAGAGCACTGACAGGGGGCAGAAGGAGAAACAAAAATTGGTCACCTACCTCGGTGAATTTGTTTCTCTTCGTTCCACCTGTCAGTGCTCTGGCCCTCCCTGCCAAACAGCATTAATTTAAAGGGAGTGAGTCTGTAAGGATTGTCAGTTACAATTAGTTCATTAACCGTTTAGATGGTTATTAAGTTCAACAGTTTAGTTAGCCCAGTAATCCCAAAGGGGAAAGGGCACACTCTAATGATTGTATATAAGCATTACAGGATTCACGATTCGGCCCTCGGCTTGGTTATCGACTGAGTGACTGAGGGCAGCTCCACGCATGCGCAGGAGGGTTTTTCTTCTTCTGCCTCCTATTGGCCATATGCAGAGCTACCCGTGCGGAGCACTGACAGGTGGAACGAAGAGAAACAAATTCTCCGAGGTAGGTGACCAATTTTTGTTTCCTACCTAAATGCAGAACTTTATATTGTATCATTTTGTTAATTTCAGTCCAGTTGTTTAATCAAGATTTAGAACTCTAATTCCTCAGCTATCTACCCTTTCCCGTTTTATATACTCTGCAAACTTTGATAAGTATTCCCTCCAGTCCTTCATCTGAGAAGTTAATAAAGATGTTGAGCAGCACTGCACCCATGCCAGAGGCCGGTGGGACCCTGTTTGAAGCCTACCTCCAGTTGGATGATGAGCCATTGAGTGTGGTTCTTGTAGTATCTTCCAGCACAAAGTTTACAAGCTTGTCAGTGAAGCTCTTACATGGAACTGTGTCAAGTGCTTTGCTGAAATCAAGGTATATTATGTTCATAGCATTCCCTTCATCCACTAAACTAGTTACTTGTCAAAGAAGACTATATGACAGATTTGTGCTGGATTCATGCAGTAATCCATATATTTTCATCAAGGTTTTTCCAAATTTACTTTTATAATCTATTCTGATATTTTCCTAGATATTAAAGCCAGACCAACTGGCCTCTAATTTTCCATCTCTAAGATCCTCTGTCTTCCCATCTCCAGTTTTTTAGCACCTTATCTGTTTTCTGAGAGTTCTCAAAGATAATTGACAGTACTGTGGAGCGTACTTCTGAAAGTTCTGACAGTACCCAAAAGTATATCTCAACTAACCTTGAAGACTTGAACTCATTCAAAGTAGCATGGTATTCTATGACCAAGTTGGACACCGTTTTTACAAAGAAGAGACCTAAATTTCCTTCCTCCTAACATACTTGAACCACCCACCCCTTTACATCAAAGACCCATGTTTGACTGCTTTTCCCCTTTGCCTTTCCTTAGGTTCATAAACTCTTAATATTACAAGGTCACTACCCCCGCCCAAAGTTCCCGCTCCCTCCCTGTCGTTGACTAATGCATCCCTGTTGGTTAGGACCATGTTTAGTATAGTTTATTACATAGCCAATCGCCATCGTAAAAGAAAACCTATACAAGCAAAACAATACATAAAGCAACCGAGGATAACAAATCCCACTGAAAACGTATTGACAGTTGGAGAAAACCCATAAAGCTACTGGTCTTAAATACATCATATGCCCTAAACATTTAGCAAAGCCATCTTCAATTTAGGACCAGCAGCTACTATGATAACTGATCCTCTGACTTCTTCCCTCAACCTTCTGAAAGAGGTAGATGTCACCAGTACAAGCCAAGAACTTACTGGAACCAACCCAGAGCATGGTTTTCCCCTGGTTTGGGGCATTCTCTGCTTGGTGGCCTTTGTTTTTAAGAACGTAAGTAGTGCCATACTGGGTCAGACAATGACCCAGCATCCTGTCTCCAACTGTGGCCAATCTCGTTCTTTCTCTTGGGGAGAAGTACCCAACAAGTCACAATGGACAATCCATTCCCTGTTGTTCCAGCCCCCAACAGTAAGAGGTTACGTCCCCAAAACCTACTTGGCTAACATCCATTAATGGACTGGAAGAATTTATCCAATCCCTTTTTAAAACTAGCTATACTACCAGCCTTGACCACTTCCTCTGGGAGTAAACTCGGCAAGTTAATTGTGTGCTGAATGAAAAATACTTGTTTTAAATCTGCTGTCAGTTAATTTCATGGAGTGTCCCCTTGTTCTAGTACTCTGAGGGTATAAATAACCGCTCCCTATTTATGTGTTCCACACCACTCATGATTTTATTAACTTCTGTCATATCCCCTCTGTTGTCTCTTCTCCAAGCTGAAGAGCCCCAACCTATCAAGCCTCTCTTCCATATGGAAGCTGTTCCATACCCTTGATATTTTTGTTGCCCTTCTCTGTGCCTTTTTCTAGTTCTACTATGTCTTTTTTTGAGATGAGGTGACCAGGATTGCACACAATATTCCAGGTGTGGTCATACCATAAACTTATATAGAGGCATGACGATACTTGAATTTCCATGTGTTGCCTGCAATGAGTCCAAGATCCTTTTCCTGAGTGGTAACTCCTAATTTAGAACCCAGCATTGTATATGTATAGTTTGGATTTTTTTCCCCTATGTGCATCACTTTGCACTTATCCACGTTAAATGTCATCTGCCACTTACATGCTCAGTCACTCAGTCTTGCAAGATCCTCCTGCAATTCTTCAGTCTGCTGAGTTTTAACGATCTTGAATAACTTTCCAGAGATAGTGTGGTCGCCATGTTGATCCCAAGTGGCAGACACAAAGTGGTTCAAATGATATATCTTTTATTGGACCAATGGTGGTTGGTGGAAATAAGCAAGCTTTGGGGCCACACAGGGCGCTTCCTCAGGCATGTAGAAATATATAAACTGAGCAAGTGTTGAGCAGGTGTATATGAAGGGGCATGGAATGGGTGGGAGTGGACAGAGCAAGGTGGGAGGGGGGTTAATGGAGAGAGATGTGGCAGACCTATACAAAATGGCTGTAAAATTATATATTGGTGTAGAAGACACAGGAAGAATAGGTGGTGGGTAAACGCACAGAGGTAGCAAACAATTAGTTGGGGATATGTGAGAAACCGCTTATCAGGCGAAGAGAGTAGATATATCAAAGGAAATGGGCCACCCAATTCCCTCAACAGAACCTGTTGGAATACAGAAAGAAGGACCCCTCTAACCGCACACCCCTTGTTGTCGCCTACCACCCCACACTGGAACCCATATGTGGCATTATCCAGCAGGGCAATGATTTGCTCAGTTTATATATTTCTTCTGGCTACGCTACATGCCTGAGGAAGGACCCTGTGTGGCCCCAAAGCTTGCTTATTTCCACCAACAGCTGGTCCAATAAAAGATACCATTTGAACCACTTTGCCTCTGCAAATAACTTTGGCCACGACATTCCCCTCCCGTGCATATTCTGGCTGCGTGGGGCGGAATGCGCAGCCAGAATATGCGCAGCGATCGGCCGGGCTGAAAGCCCCCTGCCCCCTCGCGTGGCTTTGCCGACAGACATGCACAGGGATGCAGAGCTCGATTTCCTGCTCTGCATTCCTGAGCATGTCTTTCAGCAAAGGCACCCCGGGGGAGAGGGGGGGGGGCGCTTAGCTCTGCATCCCTGTGCATGTCTGTCAGCAAAGCCACACATGGGGGAGACTTTCAGACCAGCCGATCGCCGTGCATATTCTGGCTGTACATTTGCCCCCCGCAGCCAGAATATGCATGGGAGGGGAATGTCTGAAAGCGGCCAAAGTTATTTGAAAAGACAAAGTGGTTCACTTGATATCTTTTATTGGACCAGCTGTTTGTGGAAATAAGCAAGTCTTCTGGTACGGTGGCAGATTTTAGCAGTAGGTTACAAATTACCAATCGTAGGTCTGCAACTTCATAGGAATTCCTTCGGAACTCTAGGAAATCTGGTCCTGGTGGTTTTGTTACGATTTTAGTTTGTCGGTTTGCTCTAGAACCTCCTCCACAGTCGCACTTACTTGCAATAGTTCTTCCAAATCTTTACCTACAAGACTCGGTTCAGTTTCTGTGCGGTGTTCCCAGACTTCACCCTCTGGTAATTCAATGGCCCAACTGATTCTCTAGCAGGCTGCTTGCTTCTGATGTACTTGGGGGGTGGGGGGTATTTTTTTCTATCTTTAGCAATTTGCTCTTACCCTGCTCTTCCCACCAACAGTTGCTCATCTTTACATCTGATTTGGCAATGCTTATGCTCTTTCCTTTTTTTTATTCACTAGGACTAGTGTTTCATCTTCTTTTTTTTTTTTGCTCTACTAGCCTCCTTCACCTCCCCATTTAGCCACACTGGCAGACGTTTGGTTCTCTTGCTACCTTTTTAAAAAAAAAATTGCAATATATTTAATCTGCACTCCCAAGATGGTGTGTTAAAGTAATCTCCACACCTTTTGCACTGATGTTGGAGCACCTGAAGTTCCTCATCACTATTCCATACCTTGATAAGATCTCTAGGAAGCTTTCAAACTTGGTTATAAATCCTGTCCACTTAAGACCAAAAACCACCTCTTTCTTACATAGTGGGCATTCACTGCTACTTTCTATTGCTTTAATGCTTCATTTTAAAGGAAAGAGTTAGGGAGTGTCAAAAATAGCTCTGCATTCAAATGGGCACTTAATTGTGCAATTTATCCACTAGATGGCCACCTCAAAATTTCATCTCTTTCTCATGGAAACGTGTGTACGTTATGATGCTTGCCATTTAATGCAGATGCTTGCCATCTAGTGGATAAATTGCATTTGCACTCTGTCCAGCAAAATGTAGCAATCAAGTATAAGAATGTTGCAGAGCTGTCTAGGAAAGTTAGTTGCTTTGGCAATTCCCAGATGAACTGCCTTAAACCTATCCTGGAATTATGGGATTTTGGTGCCACGTGTTAAAATGCAGCCTAAGCTTTCTGTATTGGGGGATGACTGTTTGCTGTAGCACTGCTTAGTGTTTCAGCCTTACCTGCCTGTGTTGTAACTGTATGTGGTGTCAGGTGGTATAGAAGCGTTACTTTTGTTTCCTGGTGCTTATTGCAGTCAACTAAGAACTTTTAAAATAATTACGGTTTAATGAAGAATAGAAAGCATGTTGAGTTCAGAAATTCTTGGTCCCCCCACCCTCCCCTTCCCCATATCTTCAATGAGTAGCTTCAAGTGTTTGAACTACCTATCCATCTGTGATAACTAGATATAAGGGATAGCCAAGTGTGTGTGTGTTGCTGACTGTGTTGTCCATGATGAATGATTTTCCTAATATAGCATCTATGGAAACTTTATTTCCAAATGGGTAAAAAGACTGCACCAGAGAGAGATTGTGATGAGGGAACAAGACTGTCCTGACTAGCCCATTGTGAATGGACCCTAAAAGGGAAAAGATTGTTCCAGTACTGTTGCAAGGTTGTGGAAGTCTTGGGCTCATGTCTCAGTTATGCCCCCACTCCCTGCTAAAGGCAAGGTGAGGAGTCTCTTTGTAAGCTGGTTTACAGACAGTCTCCGCTTCCCCCAGCAAAGGTGGTGGCATTCATTGCCCTGGCTCCCCTCTGGAGCAGCAGCAGCCCCACCAGAAAGGAAGTTTTCTGAGTAAGTGGGGGCGGGGTCCTGCCTGTCCACTCTGGAAAACTTCTTTCTTGGCAAGGCCCTTTGCAAGAGGCCTGGGTGCCACGAGAAAACTTTCAGAGTGGGTGGGGGTAAAGTGTTGGCCCCGCTACCTACCCTGCCAACTCTGAAAATTTCCTAGCAGTGCTCAGGCCACTTGCAAATGTTCCCCCTAGAGTCCAGGGCCATGACTTAACACCCCACCCCCGCTCCATGGTAACTATGCCCCTAGATTGTTTTGAGGTTATAATTAATGTAAAACAAATTATTTTGTAGTGGACTTGAACCTTTGAGACCTTCTTGCATTAAGGTAGCCATTGAATAATGGAAAGGAGCAATACGACATGTGAAAAGGATCAAAACATTGTAGCTAGTAATGTGATAACCTGAAATGTGGCTTGAAGTGTTCGGTTCCTTAACGTAAGAATTATATCCTTGTCTTATTCTTGTTGTCAGCAGTTCGGTAACTTAATATTGTTTTTTGTTTAACCCAATGAACAGACAAAAAGGAAGACTAGAAATATTTAGAATGCCTTCAAGTCCCCCCTCCCCCAACACCAAAATAAAATGGGTTGGAGCAAAGTATCAACAATTTTTTATGTGTGTGTGTGTGGTTAAGACTTAATTATGCAGCAGTTTATAATGTAAACTTTAAAGTAACGGGCTGCAGGTTTAATTGTTCCTCGAGTATTATGTCTAGCATAGCAACTTCTAATCTAACTGAAGAATATTATCTCTTAAAAAATGTAGGAAGTATTGCTTCCCTCTGGTGGGATCCTGTTCAACGGTTACTCTTCTCAGGAGCATCTGACAACAGCATAATCATGTGGGATATTGGTGGAAGGAAAGGCAGAACGCTGCTGCTTCAAGGCCATCAGTATGTGGTGACTTCCTTCCCTCCCCTCCCCCCACCCCCTGCAACTGGGTTTGAAGTAGTTTTTGGAATATTTGAAAAGCAAAACAGTAAGCCAACTCTCCAGCTCTAAAGGATAGAGAAGGTAGACCTCTACAATATGGTGTTGACAATAACATAGTGGAGAGAAGGGCAAATACCATCAAGGCGCTCTTGCGGTTTTACCTTCTACTCCTAAATCATTGCTAGGGATGAAATGGCAAAGGATAAAATAAGTGCCAGAAAGTAGGTAAAACTGCTGTTTCTTCTTCTGCAACCTAATATTACTGTGTGTGCGCTTCATGGTGGTTAGTCCTACTTGATGTAATGTAGCCTTCAAAAGGGTTTTCTTCCTTTTATAAGAATGATGAGCTGCTCATGAGTATCCTGATGAAGGATGCAGGATGTCGGTGGAACTTGCAACTTTTCAATTATCAAAATTTGGGCCTTGTTCCAGCTTGGAATATAGCATCTAACAGATAGGCCACCTGCAGCCATCGTTGGTCAGTAGTGACTGTATGTGGGAAGACGGGGTGCCTGAACTGCCATTGGGGCTGCCGTAGAAGAATCGGAGGCAGTCACTATTGCTGACCCAGGGGAACACATCTGGGGACAGCAAGAAAGCTGCAGTCATGTCAGTGACGCGATCCCCTTGACAGCTCCTCATTCCTTGTTGCAGTGAGACCATTGCGAGCTACTGTGTGTATGCTGGGTTCCTAGCAGCATGAGGGAGACCCCCACGGAATGCTTTTTTGTAAACGCCGATTAGTGTTGGACTAGTCGTGTGGCCTTTGAACAACTTGGGTTGCTCACCACCGTCCTAGATAGTCAGATTGGAAGTGTAGCACTTGATAAATCTAAAATTCTTCTGTTAAAAAACATATCCCTATATAGAGTAATAGATTATCAATGTTCTTGACAAATTAAAAAATAAAGCTATGACACTTACTGAAACTGAACAAAAGGTTATTCAATTCCACCTGTCTCTGGCTTGTGGATAGGCTCAGACCTTGAAACTAATTTTACCAAAATAATTTATTTATATAGCACAAGCAATGTACCTGGCACCATAAATCACTTAATTTGAAATGGGTCTCTACCCCAAGGGGCTTAGTCTAGGAAAGATGGCTGAAGTTCCAATCTGCTTGTCAAAGGTTAGAAGCAAGTAATAGAAGCCTATGTGATGAAAGACCTCCTCCCACCTGTTCTCGCTCCTATGTATCGTGCCATGCAGGCACGCCTTTTGTCTAACCTCCGGTGGAGAATTGTTCAGTGGATGGAGAAACCATTGTCTCATGAGCAGAATACTTTTTCTTTTAAAACTGAACACTGTTTGCTTTTCATGCAATGTGAGACTAAACCGCTGTAATACAGTTCTCTAGGAGAGAGATCTATTTTTTAAAAGGTTTTTTATTTTTGAATTGAAATTTATTGCGTGGCAAACAGCCTTAGCAAATAAAACCCAACATAAAAAGTAAAATTCAACAAATGTATAATACAAAAACCCCATATAAAATATAAACTGTCAATAAAGAAAAACAAAGCCACCCAAGACAGAACATTGTATTTAATTAACAAAGTCAATAGTAGAAAAGACCAATCATTCTAAAGCCTAGCGATGTGTTCAGTTGGCCCAGGTAAGGAAGCAGAGAACTGTCTGGCTAAGAATTTGGCCACCAAGGCAGTTGCATTCCTATCACGATCTGCTAACAAAAAGCAGAAATATTCCCCATGAGATCTCCCAGGCATATTCTTCAACAGCGATGAAATTAAATTATCTCCTAGACCATCATATAGTTTATAGAATAATAGTATGTGGGAGATGGCTTCTATATCTCTCGACTCACAAGGACAGAACCTTTCAGAAAAAGGAATTGATTTATATTGACCCTCCAAGACTGCCGACTGGAAAACATTCATTCGTGCTCCAAGAAACATGTTCCACTGATTAATAACAGAAAGATCACCCAAAAACAGAGCATGAGAATCCTTAGAGGGTAAAATAGACAAATAATTAGAGATGAACAGAACCAAGTTGAGCCTTGCAATATCCTCCTGTCATTCTAAGTCTGAGAGTTGCCTCATTAGTTCACTCCTAGCCTTTAAGTACCCTTGAGAGGTTAAATATGGAATTGAGAATCCCAAAAAATTCACTTTCTCTTGGACCTTACTCATTCAGTGGTTAGTGCTATTATCAATCAACGCTAAAGAGATCAGACTAGGAGGGTTAAGAAAGGATAACCGCAACCAGTACCTGAGAGCAGCATGCCACAGCACGTCGGCTACTGAGACTCTACCAACTTCTTGCCTTAGGGTAGCATTAGGAAGCCCCACTGAAGTGGCTAAAAGAGCTCTCCTGGAGATCTATTAATGTTTTGTGATGGAAATCAACATCTACCAATAATGGAGTCTCTGTTAACAGAATTCCTTTTCTAGCCATATTTCCCTTATCTACATGTCCTTTTGTAATCTTGAGTTCCTAGTACTGATGGAGTACTCTTGTCCTACTCAGTTCAGGCTCGTGTAGTGAGACTGGGATGTACAGTTTGTTAAACTTCACTGGCAAGATTCTGTATTTTTCGACTACAGGCTAAAGCCAACAGTTCCTTTTGCTAAATATTCACTGCTGATATAATACTTAATCTGGAAACCCAATCCCTCTTTGACTGTTCAGTTGCCAGTAATTTAGGCCTCAATTTGATGTGGTCTGTAAAACCAGTAACTGATAGCACCATGCACCTGATCAGTCTTTGAGCTTCCATGATGGCTTTTGGATGGTGCATGCTCAGATTGAGGCTCATTTGGAATTCCCCTCTTGCTTAAGCTTCTAGAAAGCTTAATATTATCCCTTTTATTTACAGTGACAAGGTGCAGGCTCTCTGCTATATCCAGCTCACACGACAACTCCTTTCTTGTTCAGCTGATGGAGGAATTGCAGTTTGGAATATGGATATCCGCAGAGAAGAGGTAGGAGCTCGTACTGGTCTAAAGGTTTTGTAGTATTTCTGCTTTTATAGCAAGAACACGGATGACTTTTCAGACTCCTGTGTCTTTCTAATTTAGGAGCACCCCACATGAAGGAAAAGGTTGCTGGTAACTTTAATGTGATGGACCCATGAATACAATGTGTAACTGTTCAATGCAAACATGGCCATATGGCTCAATGTTGGTCTCTGCATGGTGAGACCTAAAATTCCAAAGCCACAATTACATCCTTTATTAAGGAAATGTATAGAATCTTGTGACCTTTCTGCCAAGTATGGTAGACTATAGTCTTGTATTTATGAAGCTAACCAGAGACAACACGGTAATGCAGAACTTGGCTACCTTTACACCTGCTCACATTAAAAAAAGGTCAGCATTATTTTATTTAATGGAGATGGCTGAAGACTATTACATGCATAATTGTTTAGAAGGAGATATAGGAGAAATAATTTACTGAACAGGACTGTAGCACAGTTTAAAGTACAAACAACAGAATAGCATTTTATGGTCTGAGATGGATAGAACGTTCACATGCGTTTTTATATTCTACACTTGTGTGCTATGTGGGCTTATCAATCCATGTAGTGGTCCTGCCGACTTGTTGTTAGTGTGTTGGGAGCAGCATAACCAATCTCTTACCCTATCTTCCACCAAAAGTATTAGTCTCACTTTAACCTTTCTAGTGATGTTTAATCCATTAATACCAATATGAATTGGTCATGAAGTGTTTGCAGGGTGTTATAATGGGCTCCCTCCCAAGACAGAGAATGATGCCTTGAAAGATTCCTATGGATTGTTTAGGTACTTGAGAACCTTAATTTCTTTAAACTTTTAAATGTCCCTTTAAAAAAGAAAAAAAAAGTCTTGCTTTGTGTGTTTAAAGCTCCCATGACACTAGCAGCTTGAGATGCAGAGGAAATTCCACTTCTTCATTGTTCTCTCGCCAAGTCCCATTAGGTATTTGACAGCACCTAGCACCGTACTTGGGAGTATAGCAATCACTTTTTTCTCTCGCACCCTGACATCACGTCCTCTAGGAGTATAAATAACCGCCGCCCACCAGCCCTGTCAGTTGTATAGCATTTGCTAGCACTGTATGGCCTTGGGGAAAGGCTTTAGGCACCACACAGTTTGTGCTGCGAAGATCCCTGATTCCAGTGGTTGAAGTCCACATTCTGTGGAGGGTTTACACCCCGAACCAGGAAGGATAGAGCTCGTTGTCTCACCGAACACTTAACAGTCCAGGCCATGTCCATGCAGGAGCAGGTCCTGGTACCAGTGGACTTGGGGGTGAGGATATGCCTAGAGCGCTCATGTTCTGGCCTGTGCCCTGATGGGAGATGCCATCAGGGTCCATTCCAAAGAGCAATTGCAGTTCCAGTAGACTCAAAGCTGGCAACTGCATCGCTTAAGATGCCACTCACCTCCCTTGGGCACCTATCGTGGTGTTGTGGCCACTCTCCTCTCCACACATCTCCATGCCAAGAGTGTTTGCTGGAGCTGGTGAGGCAGGGGAAGAAGTGTAGGTGCAAACTGACCCCTGTGCCAGAATTTTCCACTGAGTCGTCCCCAGCAAGAGAGGATTTAATTGGCACGGATGTCTTTTAGGCCTCAAACTATATTGCTCCAAGGGGAGTGTTTCCCGAGGAAGACACTCGGGAGGCTGGGGGGCCTTTAGAATATGTACTGCTGCCTCTTATCAGGTGTTCCATGTTTAGTCCTGAGCCCTCACCAACTCCATCAGGACCTGCATCTGAGACTGTCCTCATAGCCAGGACTTGTCTTGGGCCTGACAGCTCTGGCACCAATCTTGGAACTCCTTCAGGGTGGTTGTATCCTGAAGGGTTATTGTATCCCCTCAGGACTATTGTACCTCAGATCAATGGGTACTTTTCCAGTATAGTAGAGGGCTACAGGATCCAGTTTTCCTTCCTGCCAAGGAGGAGAATGGTCCTTACTAAGATTCCCCATGCCAGGGCAGCTGCTGTTTCTTTACAGATGGAAGTCCAGCAGCTATTAGCTAGAGGAGCTATAGAACTTGTTAAGTCATTTGGGCACAGACTTTTAATCTTCCCTAAAATGCTGGAGGGCTACCATCCCAGTTTGAACCCCAAGGCTTTAAAATAAACACATTGAATGTTCAAGTGGTGACATTGGGGCAAACTATCCCTTTCCTCAGGAGGAATTTGTTTGCCAGTGTAGATATGAAGAATGCATATTTTCATATTTCCATTCCCCCTGCCAATTGACAGTTCCTTTCCCACTGGGTGGGGTACAGTATCACTTCTCAGTTCTCCCCTTTTGAGTTAAACCCTTCCCCAAGGGTGTTCACAAAGTGTGTTGTCCCTGTTACAGCTACACTTTGTAAAGCTGATCTGTTTGTATACCCATATCTGGATGACTGGCTTTTTAGAACTCATTCAGCCCAGATACTATAATCGCACATGGCGTATGCCTGCCACATTTTCTCCAACCTGTGGACTGAAATTAATTGGGAGAAATCCTCTCTGGTCACCAGCTGGTGTCTCCCACTTCATTGGGGCCAAATTGGATGCTGTCCAGACCAGGGCCTTTACCCTGGTGCAAAGATTACAAGATATTTGGGATGCTTCTGCTACAATTCTCACAGCTCCACACCATCCTTACCTTTTTGTTTTTAGGCTTCTGGGGCTTGTGGCATCAACTTTCACCATAACCTTAGCTCACTACAACTTTGGCTACTTTAGTGGTGGCTAGCCCCTTGGTTTAGCAGGGCATCAGGTGCCCAGGACTCAGAATCCTTGCCCCACACACTGTACTCAACAGTCTTGCCTGGTGGTAAGATAGGAAAAATGTCTGAAGAGGAGGTGCCTTTCAGGATGCAACACCCAACTCTGAACATAATGTTTGACATTTTAAATGTGCTCGAGTTCAGGGCCCTTTGGCTAGCTCTTAATGCCTTTGAACCTCCGATACAAGGACATTCAGTCATGCTATACACAGGCCACCTGGTGGTTGTGTATTTATATCAATTGATAAGGAGGGGCAAGTTTCCTCCTCCTCCAAGAGGCATGCAGCCTCTGGGAATGGCGTCTCCCCCGGGATGTGCCACAGGTGATGGCACGCATATCTGGGAGGAACAACAATCATAGATTGCCTCAGCAGATCTGTGATTTCACACGAGTGGGCATTGAAACGCTCGGTCATTTGCTCCATAGTGCAAAAATGGGGCACCCGAGTGACCACTCTACATGCATCCGAGAACAACAACAAACTGCCCACTTCTGATTGGGAGAGGGCAGGGAAGAGCAGCAGCTCTTTCTTCAGTTAAAGTAACCTACCTTTCCTCCCCAGCTTGCTCCGACTGTTCAGGGAGTTAGGGGGGGACTTAATCGTAATTGTCCCAGACTGGCCAAGGCAATACTGGTATCGGAGCTCGGGGAGTTGCAAAGGGACCCTTGTTGGCCACTCCTGGAAGTCCCAGACCAGCCGCGGCTCCCCCTGCAGGGTGTTATGGGCGGTGCCCCCCAAAGCCCTGCAGGGGCCACCGCTGTGGCTTTAACAGTTTAAAAAAAAAAAACCGCGCCGCCGCTTATGACAGCTACAGCAGCCTCTGAGCTGCTGCAGAGGCTGCTGTAGCTGTCACTGAACTCGTTCTCCCTTCAGGGACCCACCCACTCCGCTGGGAGAGGGAGTGGGTACCTGAAGGGACAAAAAGCTTCAGCTGCTCAGCCGCCCAAAGCGTTTTCCTATGGAAAACGCGATTTGGGCGGCTGAACTCCTCCGTCCACAGCATGTATGGGACGTGCTGTGGAGGGAGGGGCTACAGCCTTCCATTGTGCTCAGTGGGCGCAATGGAAGATCTCGCCAGGGCGGTCGCGCTGACAGCCCTGGCGAGATAGCTTGGCTCGGGGGACTGAGGAAGGGGGAGCTGCGTGCATACGTGCTTCCTCCCTGCCTCAGTCCCCCGAGAGAGAGTCACGTCGCGCACAAGTTCCCGGCGCTGCCGCTCCCGCTGCCATATGCCGCTCGGCTCCCCCCCCATCCACCGCCAGGTAAGCTGACTGATCCTTCCCTCCCCCACCCTGTACC
>QEPC01000282.1:771023-797535 GCA_003113815.1 Sphenodon punctatus
AAAATGGCCACCACAGCTGTTCTGCACATGTGCAGCCCTCTTCCAAGATGGCACTGGCATGTCTCCGCCACTTTGTGCATGTGCATTACCAGGATGACAGCAGTACATGGTAGGCGATACACTGTAAGTCAATAAACGGTAATCATGGTAAACAGAAAATCGAGAAATTCTCAGCCAAAAAAGTGTCGACCCGGGAATCTTCTCGAGTAACATTCTTGCTAAAATATGAGTCAAGAACTGTGGTTCTCTGCAAGAATCCGGTTTCAGCCCTAATTATTTCATATCTCCAGTGACAGCAAAGATAGAGGAAACTGTGCTCGAAGTGAGGGAAATGTATGGATGAGTGTTCTGTTAATTGCTTAACATGATATCTGTAATGCGAGGAATAAGTTTTTCAGGACATGTTTAGCATCTGAAATCATTACTTGATTAAAAAAAGAGCTTGTAAAGAAGTAATTGCTTCACTGTGGAGGGCTTCTGCATGTGTGATTACGTGGTAGTCCTTTCTGATCACGCAAACAGCTAAAGCCAGGGGATCTTTGAACCCCTGCAGCAAGCTAATAATTCAGATGCAGTTGAACGGGCTTCCTCATTAGGGAGGTGATAATGAGAAATACTGTGAAGTAAAAGCCATGTGTGGGTGATGCACGTACAGCTTGGTAAAAAATAACTACAGTTACAACCAGGCCTCTTGCACACACAGCTCAGCTGAATTAAACTAATTGCTTCATGAGTAAGGCTAACTTTCCACCGACTACTTGCAAAAGAACTAGATTTCAAGGTTAATACTTTAATTTCCATAGTTTGAAAGCGTACCATTTTAAAATGCTCTACAAAAAGTGAACCTTTTAGCAAGCACTAATGCTTGAAAGGGGGGTGGTTCCAGTGGTATTAGGAGTGCTCGTCCTACTCTATCACTCTCATGGGTCCCCCCCATCCCAGAGAGTGGGGAAGGGGGGAGCGCGGTCAAACACTAGTGATGGACAGGCCTTTCTTTCGACTTATCCCCAAACCCCTGATTCTAATTGTCCATCTGCTAAAGGGCCTCCAACTATTGCTAACACCCCTGGGCTAAGGTCCCTTGCTGGGTCTCCAGTGATATCTGTGATTTAATATCTGACCTGCTTCTAGCCCGTGCTCTCTAGTGAGCTGGAATATTGCAGGATGGCGTGCCCTTCAGCATGATGTGGACTGTCTTAATTTTTTGCATAATTATGATATCTTGTTACAAGAATTCTGGGCACGAACAGATTTTACCATTCCTGATCATGAAGTTTTTTGTGTCCATGCCTCTCCCTCAGCCGAGCATGGTAGGTCCAATGGGGGTTTGGCTTTGTTGGTATCCTCCTCCCTTAAGGTAAGGGTAAAGATGGTTGGTTCACACAGGGTGCATTTCGCCCTTTATCATTGTGTGTTTTTCTCTGGTTGGGAACTGCTCATTGGAAATGGCTATATCCCTCCTGTATCTTCTGTATATTACTCACATACTTTGTGGACTAAAATTACTGAAATCCTTGAAGGGGTAATAGCGGTTATGGGGCAGGCTGTGACCATTATTGGGGGGGGACTTCAATACAAGAATTGGTAACCCAGCAGTTCTCCATCCACCTCCTGTCTTGGTTGCATACGCTCCCTCCTGGACCGGTTTTGCTAGGCTCTCGAAAGACCAAACTGTTAGTTCAGGGGTGGATAGGTTGGAAAATTTGGCTGACAATTTTAATTTGATGATTCTGAATGGCCGAGTGAAGGGTGACCTTGAGGGCAATTATACTCATCATGCTGTTTCAGGCTCCAGCGTTATTGATTATTTCCTTATCGCTGAAGATTGTTGGGCTATTGTCTGGTCCCTCTGTATAACCCCGAGAATTGTATCAACCCACTTCCCACTTGGTCTCACCCATTTCTGAGCCAGTAGTTCCTAGTAAATCTCTCCCTGACCTGTCTTACACACCAACCGCCGTTATCCCAGGCCAGTACTTGTTTGTGTGAAATGGATGGACTGAGGAAACAAAAGCAGCCTTTCTGACTTATACATCCAGAGAAGATAGGTTGGTACATAGTAAGGAGTCCCAGGCTTTGGGCCCCGTTAATACTTTGATTTCATATGATAAGTTGACTGAACTCCTTGCCCCCTTTTTAGTAGTTAGTAGGAAGGCTTATAGCAGACCAGCCAATCATCCTCGCTGGTTTGACATAGAATGCAGAAATGAAAGAACTTCCCTGCAGTAGACTGCTAGGCTTCTCAAATGGGAGCCTTCTACCGAGTCAAGAGCACAAGGTGTACTTACCGCCATTTGCTGTTTTCCAAAAAGTTAGAGGCCCAGATGAATTACTGGTCAAATTATTTGTGGCTGCTAAAAACAAGGATTCAAGATAATTCTGGTTCCTCCTACGAGCTTCCAGTTTGGGTAAAGGCGAGGCACCCTAGCTGCCCCCCAGAAGTTTGGGTAGATTTTTACAGGGGTGTGTTCTCAAGAGTTTTGTCAGTAGCGGGGGGTGAGGGGGTGTTAAATCTTGTCCTCATTGATAGGTTCCCCTCTTGGAGGCTGGTTTCTGAGGACGAGATTTTGGCCCTTATAGCTCAGATTAAGCCAGGGAAAGCCCCTGGTGCTGATTATATCTCCTCGGACATCCTAAAAAGCGCTCCTCATTGGTGGGCCAGATTACTGGCTCCGTTCTTTACTTATATAAGCGTCTCTGGAGAAATTCCCACGGCCTCCTTAAATAGCATTGTCCCATTTTTTTAAAAAGGCGACTCAAAGCTCCCCTCCAACTATCGGCCTATCAGTCTTCTTAGTGTCGTGAGGAAGCTGTATGCTAGTTTTTTGTTGGGCAAATTTCAATCTTGGCTCAATGAAAACAGCGTGATAGAACTTGAACAAGCTGGTTTCCAACAGGGCAAATCCACTTTGGACCAGATATTTATCTTATACCATCTAATGAAATATTACATAGCCCGTCAAAAATTGATGTTTCTGTTTTATTGATCTCCATATGGCGTTCGATACTGTGAACAGAGAACGTCTTTGGACCAAACTTAGCTCCTCCTCGCTCGACCCTCGTTTACTTTTTCTATAAAATTATATAATAATTCACTTCAGATCAGACATGACCTCCACCAACAACTTACAGGGAAAGTCCCCGTCTCTCGGGGGGTCAGACAAGGATGCATACTGTCCCCCGCCCTGTTTAATTATCTCAATGACGTTATCTCTTTTTTAAATAGCCAGGACACGCATGTTCCAGAAATTGGAGACAGAAGAATACCTGCACTACTATATGCAGATGACACAGTCCTGATTTCTCAAACTTCTATAGGGCTGCGGAGGGCCACGCACCTGTTTAAGGAATACTGCAGTTCCAAAAATCTTTCCATGAATTACTCAAAAACTAAGGTCTTGGTAGTGGGCTTGTGTGGAGTTCATTCCTTACACTGTTGGTTTATAGGTGATAATCCAGTTGACCAGGTGAAGTCTTTTAAGTGCCTGGGGGTTATTCTCTCATCCTTCCTTAGTTGGAAACAATACTAAGGCTATGCTGAGTCTAGCCTGGAGGACTTCGGCTATTTTGAACTTTTATTTTAAGGATGGCGGTAAGATAGTCTCTTCAGCATTACGTCTCTTCAAAGCAAAAGTGCTTAGTCAAAGCCTATACGCCTTTCCAGTTTGGGGTAGTAGCTTTTGGACAGTCTGGAAGCAGTACAAAATGGATTCTTGCATTCCATTTTAGGAGTCCCCAAGGGGACACCTCAGGCACTTCTGCAGCACAAGTTGGCATGTTCTCTTAAATCCACTGCGCTACTGTGTCTTATCAAATATTGGTTAAAAATATTTTTATTCCCATCCCCAAAAGAGTCTCTTCTCTCTTTGGCAGTAAAGAGGGGGTTATTCTTACAGTGGGACGCACAGGTGTCCTTTGAAATCGCTAAGTTGGGATTCTCTAGTGAAGCTTTAATTCCTCTTGGTTTGAATGGTGCTGTGTCCTTGATTAAGAGGATAATTTCGGACCAAGATCTTCAACTTGAATTTTGCTGCTTGTCCGCCCAAAAGGTCGCCCCTTATTATCCTAGAATCAGCCCTTCTAGCAGAGGTTTGTGTTGTTATGACATCTGGCCAAATTTTCGCCGCAGAAGTGCTTTTACTAAATTTCGTTGTAACGTTTTTGCTTCAGCCCTTCTGCAAGGGCAGTACAAGAATGTAACAAGAGAGGAAAGGCTCTGCCCCTTTTGCTCTACTCTGGCTTTGGAGACTGAGATTCATGTTGTTTTTGTGTGTCCCGCTTATGTTGCTCCCAGAAGAAAATTTTTGAGTACCGTTATAGACGACTATAATTCCTCCAGAACTGCTGCTCGTAAAACTCCTCAATCCGATTAACTACGGGGTCACGAGGAGTGCAGCTGCCTTTTGTGAAGCCGCCATGCAAATCAGGCTTGATAGTCTGTGTTAGGAAGTGATCCTCTTGGGTATAGGCTGCGTTGTTTCCCTTCCCTTTTGCAAATCTCTTTGGTTAACAAGAGCGTGTAGCTACATACTTTATTGTAAGTATTTTATCAATGTTCATATAAATGAAAATTATGTTTTATGTTTTATAATATTACGCCAAGGCTAGCTCGTATACTACTTGTTTTCGTTCTCTAAATCGTGTGTGTTTCTGGTACCTTTAGTGATCTTTTAAGGACTATTCAAATTTTTCTTTCTTTTACTTGAAGCTAAGGAACTTTTTTTTTAGCATTTTATGTATTAAGTTGTTTCGTGTTAAAAATTGTGATAGATATATATATTGTTACAGCCTTTGGCTAAACAATAAAAATTACTTACTTATCACTTACAATGCTTGAAATAGAGTTGATTTTGTGTGTGTGCTTCTTCCTATCAGGCTCCTCAATGGCTAGAAAGTGATTCCTGTCAGAAATGTGAACAACCTTTCTTCTGGAATATAAAGCAAATGTGGGATACAAAGACACTGGGTTTAAGGCAGGTGAGGATGCAACTTCAAATCTGCAATGGTGTAGCGTTCTTGGTGTCTGTGTTCGGTCTGTATACTAGAAGCGTGTTGTTTGCCACTGATCTATTTGACAGAAACTTCTTGGTTCAGGGCTTTACCACAAGGTGTTCACATGTCACAAATCTTCAGATGCTTTCTGTGGCCTGTATTACTTTAATTGTCATGTCTGAAAGTAACACATGGAACTCAAATGTTCAAAAACACTTTATTCTTAGTTGAGGCAGGAATTTCTCCCTTCACTCTTCTAACAGTGAAGCCAAAAAACATGATTGTGGGGGGTGGTAGGGGATGGAAGAAGCTTTTTTTTTTTTTTTTAAATATATATATAAAAAGCCTGTTCAATAGAAAGCAATGCAGTCTGATTTAGTTGCGAGTAGTTTAGAAGGTGCCGTAGTAATTTTTCATCCCCTTTGCTGTTCCTCTTGATTTGTGAATCTCTTTAACGTCGCACTTTGACATGGCTGCTTTGCTTTTAATTCTTCTGCTTAGCACCACTGTAGGAAATGTGGCCAAGCAGTGTGTGGCAAGTGCAGCATGAAGCGGTCCACCTACCCAATAATGGGCTTCGAGTTCCAGGTCCGGGTCTGTGACTCCTGTTTTGATTCAATCAAGGATGAAGAGTGAGTGCCTGAAATTCTCTCTTGTTTTCTGATCAGAGTCCAATATTTTAGTTGGTTTTTTGCCTTTCATGGACTTGACACTTCTGGAGGCTAAGCAGCCTAAAAGCAGAGTCATCTTAATCTAGCAGATGCATTGCATCAGTTTTGTAAAAGCTTGTATTAAAAGGCCAGAAGCTGGATAATGTACTGTAAAAGATAAGTAAATCAGCAAGTCTTGCTCACCTTTGTGGTTCTGATGTGCAGTCCTTTTGTATGAAAAGTATAACTTGTTTTGCTATGCAAACCCTTGTTCATGATGCAGTGATGCCATACCATAAGCCAGTTTTGTCTTTATTAAAATCAATTCCCACTTACTGGCACCACTTCCTTTCCTGCTTCAAATGATAAACATCCATGGTGCAGGGCCACACCAGTCATTTGGGTACATTTCAGTAGCACTTGGGCTACTGCATGCCTGAGATCTCATCAAGCTAGTCTTGTGCCTATTTGAAAGGGTGTTTGCATGCAGACGGATTTGTTTGTGCAGCTAAGTGCTTAGTCTGGTAACACAGGGAACAAATTAGGAACTTTCCAGCTATGATCATCTCTATTCATGTCTTTCCTTTTATGTTGCTTTCAGA
Source organism: Sphenodon punctatus (assembly GCA_003113815.1). NCBI lineage: Eukaryota > Metazoa > Chordata > Lepidosauria > Sphenodontia > Sphenodontidae > Sphenodon > Sphenodon punctatus. The sequence continues at coordinate 777,268 of QEPC01000282.1, forward strand.
CACTCCCACAAATCCAGTAAGGGCACACGTTGGCATGTGTCACTTACGTAAACTGATCTGCCCTTTCAATACGTTTCCCAACTTACTTATCTGTTCTTCAAATAGAAGAAGAGGTGGGACAAAGTATAGTAGATTACCTCATTGTCTCTTTAAACGTATTGCCTTACATTAAGTCCTTTTACAGTAGGTTCTTATATGAGTGACCATCTTCCACTATTTTTTTAGTTAGATTTCCCTATTACTCCTGCATCGGTTTCCCTCTTTAACCCTCCGGGTTGCAACGATTTGGATATACATGTGTCGGTTAAATGGAGTTCTGGCCTTGCTAAGTCCCTCGCCCATCTAATACATGATGAGCCTGCTATTAAGGCTAGGCTAAGTATCACAGAAGGTCAGGAGGACGGCCAGGTAATAGATGATTTTAATTTAATTAGTGCTCATTTCCAACACTTCATTCATACTTATTTTTCATCTAGTGCTTACAAGAGGCCAAATAAATTTAGTCATCAAGCTTGGTTTGATGCAGATTGCAAAATGGCCGGGAGAAAGCGATTGTAGCCTATCGTAAAGGGCACTTTCTAGTTTTGCCTGATCAGTTTTTCTCTTTAAAGAAAGACTATAAACAGTTAGTTCAACTTAAAAAGTGTACATATAATGAACATCAATGGTTAGCTCTCTTGGAGGTTAGTAAGTCTCAGAATGCACAGAAATTTTGGAGGATAGTTAATGGACCTCTGCATAAGGGTAGATTTTCATGGTCCTTTCCTATTCCTCTGCATTCATGGGAGGAATATTTTTGTTCACTGTACGCACCTGAATCAACTTTGGGAAATTCATTCGACCCAATAGCTGAATTTGGTAGTCTACCAACTTGGCAACCTGTTTCGGCACAAGAGGTGACATTAGTCATAGATTCATTTTAAAAAAAATAAAGCTCCGGGGTCTGACTGGATCCAAACTGAGTTTATCGTCGCTCATTTGGACTGGTGGGTCCCTGGACTTCAGGCTTTATTTACTGCTATAAACCGCTCTGGGATCTTTCCTCTTGAATGGGACAATGTGGTAATTGTCCCAGTTTATAAGAAAGGGAAGCATGCAGATCCTGCCAATTATCACCCGATTAGCTTGCTAAGTATCGTTAGCAAGATTTATGGTAAATATCTGTTAGGTTGAGTTTCTGGATGAATCAGGTGAAAATATTGGCTCCAGAACAGGCTGGCTTTCAAGAAGGCAGAAGTACCATCGAACAACGCTTGATACTTTTCCATCTTATAGAAAAGTATGTTAGCAAATGGTAAACTCGTTGTTGCTTTCTTAGACTTGAAAGCCGATTTTGACTCCGTGGATAGATCGCTTTTATGGGCCAAATTAGCGAAGAGCTCGATCGACAAAAGGTGGCTGTTTTTACTCCATCGTGCCCATGCAAATTCTTCTCTGAGAGTTAAAGTGGATAATGACGGTCATCTGTCCAGCAAGATAAATACCACTATGGGTGTGAGGCAAGGCTGTGTCTTAGCCCCTACAGTATTTAATTTATTTATTAAAGATGCTATTCAGATCCTTACTCAGCATGAGTTTTTTAACCCCCCAAATTAGCATCCAGATAAGTAGGCTGCCTCTTGTATGCTGACGATCTCGCCCTTTTATCTCGGACTCGAGTTGGTCTGAATAGGCAGTTAAAGGCTTTTTCTGACTACGGTTTCATGAATTTGTTGCAAAGAAATTATACTAAATTTTAAATTGTGATGTTCTCCCAAAGTCGTAAAAATTTTAAATGGTCCTTGGATGGGCAAAACATACAACAACTTTGACCTTTAAGTATCTTGGTATTAATTTTCAAGCACAGGGACAATGGTCTGATCAACTTTCTAGGGTTTCGGCGGCAGCTAAGGGATTATCCCAAGCAATTTTTAAGGTTCTTCACTGGTAAGGGGCAATCTGGGATTGACTTTGCTATCAAAGCTTTTGATAGCAAGGTTAGGTCTAGTTTCTTCTACGGAGCAGAACTCTGGGCTCCCTTAATTTCAACCAATTTGAACCTGATACAATCTAGCTTCCTTTCCAAACTACTTATTTATATTTATTTATAAAAAAAATTGTATCCCACCCCTCCTGCCCATAGAGCAGCCTGGGGTGGCGAACAGCAACGATCAATAAAACAATTAAACAGTTTAAAACAGCTAAAAATACAATAATGCAGGGGGAAAAGACACACACCCCCACCCTCACCCCATGCTGCCGAAAGCGTGGCAGAACAGCGAGGTCTTACATAAATGTCGAAATAGCAGGAGAGTGGGAGCCAAGCGAGCCACCTCCAGGAGCGAATTCCACAGCACAAGAGCAGCCACCGAGAAAGATCTAACGTCGGTGGCCACCCACCTCGCCTGGGGAGCTTCCAAAAAGGCTCTCACGGACGATCTCAAGGGTCGCACGGGCACATGGGGAGTGAGGCGGTCTCGCAGGTAAGTAGGACCCAGGCTGTGAAGGGGCTTTAAAGGTTAAAACCAGCACCTTGAACCTGGCCCGGTGCTTTATAGGCAACCAGTGCAGACCCCGGAGCACCGGTGTCGTGCTCCCTGAGGCCGCCCCCATAAGGAGACGGCCACAGCATTCTGCACCAACTACAGCCTCCAGACCAGCTTCTCGGGCAGCCCCAAGTAGAGCACGTTGCAGTAATCCAGCCTTGAGATGATGAAGGCATGTATGACAGTGGCGAGGTTGGAGTCTGAGAGATACAGCCGAACCCGCCGGACAAGATGTAACTGCCGAAATGCACTCCCCGCCACAGCTATGACCTGAGATTCCAGGCTGAGCCGTGAATCGAGGAGCACACCCAGACTCCACACTTGAGATGATGGGAGGGTGGAAACACCCCCCCGCCCCCGAAAACGAGGTGATTCAACCACTCCCAGGTCCTCCAAGCCCTCACCCACCAACATCATCTCCGTCTTGTCAGGATTCAATTGCAGATGGCTCAACCTCTTCCACGCCCCCACAGCTGACAGGCACAGGGAAAATAGGGAGACTGCGTGACCTGGCTCGATGGAAAAGGAGAGGTAGAGCGGAGTGTCATCAGCATACTGTGACACTGCATGCCCTGAAACTCTCACGATCTCCCCTAACTGCTGCATATAGATCTTAAACAAGAGGAGGGGACAGAATAGCACCCTGTGGGACTCCACACGTGAAGTCCCGGGGGGAAGATGTACGCTCCCCCAAGACCACCCGGTGACTTCTCCCAGCCAGGAACGAACGAAACCAGTCCAAGACCGTTCCTCCAATCCTAGCACGGTCCCACAGGCGGGTCACCAACACCTCGTGATCGACTGTTTCGAATGCAGCCGAAAGATATAGCAGGACCAGTAAGGTCTGACTACCCTGGTCCAATGCCAGACAGAGATTGTCAGCCAAGGTCACCAATGCAGTCTCCGTACCATACCCAGGCCGAAACCCAGACTGAGAAGGGTCAAGGATTATGGCCCCTAGGGGCACCCTGTTGGCAGCCTTAAGGCTAGAGGTGGGTCAAAGTAGCTGGCAAACTTTTGCCTGGAGACTCTCCTTAAAATTCTGGCTCAAACTTGTTAAGACCCCGAATGTGGGTTTGATTCAATTCATGTTTGAGGAGTCTCACAGAGGGCAATAGTTTAAAGCTGTAGATAGTTAGTTGCATCATTTAGGATTTTCACATAATAATTTTGCGATGAAGGACCTAAGGTCCGCCTGGGCTGAGATCTCTAAGAGAATGAGTGACACCAACAGACAGGAAGATCTGGCCAAAGTTAATAGTTCAACTCATATGAATGGATATTGTTACTGGGCCCCAATGCCCAGAAAAATGGCCTCATACTTAATCTCACCTCTCTCTTTTAGAGAGAGACATTTATTTCTGGCTGCCTGTTTAAACGCTCTCCCTTCCCGGGTACTTGACGGACAATTTGCTGGTATTCCCTATTCTGACCGTCTTTGTCCCTTTGACCTACAGATCGCAGAATCTTCTCGTCACATACTTGAATGTCATTTATATGATTCTCTTAGAACTACTTACCTTCTTCCCTTGACTGATAAATTTCCAGGTAGGGATCCCATTGCTCTTTTGAGGATAGCCCTGTGCGATACTGATAACACGGTTACCAAAGAAGTTGCTAAATTTCTGAGGCTAGCTTTTGCAATACAACTTGCTTTTCTGGAACCGAAATCTATAAGTTGACATGGTATTGATTCAGGGTGAATATAGTAAACTGGTCTGGTCAGTTGCCATTTTATACTGTTTCTGTCCTTCAGTTTTGTTTGAGTTAAAAAACAAAGTTTTTTGTTTTCATTTTCTTTTGATTTTTGCTTAAATCACGTTACTATTTTGTTAATTCTCTGTAAGCAATGGCCAGTGGTCACGCAAATAAACAAATTTGAATAGAAGAAGATGACCATCAGATGTGACATTTTTTCACATGTTTCTGTTCCCCTTGTATGCTGTAATGCCTAACTGGCTTCAGTAATATCTGATGTTTGTTCAAACTGTTTTCTTTTGCTAGTCGAACTTCCTTGGCAACTTTTCATGAAGGAAAACACAACATTTCCCACATGTCCATGGACGTTTCTAGGGGGCTAATGGTGACCTGTGGAAGTGATCGGGTTGTAAAGGTAGGATGTGTTCCGTTCCTGTGTTAGAGGAAATATTCTTGTTGGGACTGACATCTATGTTCCAGATGTTTTTAACTGATTACACAAGCTTCTTTTTAAAGATAGTCTTTCCTTTGCCTGTTTGCCATTAATCAGACTTCTCTATTCTCAAATCCACCTCTTAAAATCCATTTTTAAAAGTGGAAGGAAAAAATACATTGTCTAGATTTGTAGTAATGTTGTTGTCATTGTACTATTCATATTGTGAAGCACCATCTGGTAGGTGTGGGGATGCTATAACATTTAGTATTAAACTGACAGGATTCTGGTTTCTAAATATCAAGAGTTAAGCTTGATTCAAACTTGAATCCAAATTGGTTGTTATCTTAGTGACAAATGAGGAAAAGCATGTAGTAGTGGATGTCTTTGTTACTCAGCTTGGGATAACATGAAGCTGATTGATGAATTAAGGATTTATTCATATAATGTGTTATGCATAGAAAGTATCATACTGTAATTGGAGAACTCTTCTCTGTCTTAAATTTGAGAATGCAACTAGGCAAAACCATCTTCATAAATCAGTAGGATTAATTTTTATTTTGAAGCATCCCCTTGCTGAATGGTGCTTGTGCTTCACAATAGTAATACAATAAAACAACCAAAATCATTTATACACAGTTAAAAGGAAGAAGAAGAAGAAGAAGAAAAAGTACATTATGAGGGAACCAGCAGTGGATCCTCTAAAGGCACCTGGAGAATAAAAATCTTTTGGGTGTTTTAAAAGTGAAGAGGGAGGCAGTGAGATGGATATCTAGAGGGAGTGAGTTTCACACTGAAGGGCCAGCCAAGGCCCTATTGCCCACCAACTTAAGGTACAGTGACAAGAACCCCAAACAGCAGGTGGTATCTGAGCACAGCTGACCTTCAGGATGAGATTCCAGGGGCAGGTCTCTTAATAGTTAGGGTCTAGACTGCTTCAGGACCCTGAAAACCAGTAAAGAAGTGCCATACTGGGTCTGAGTCAGATCAATGGTCCATCTAGCCCAGTATCCTGTCTCCGACAGTGGCAAATCACAGTGACTTGGGAGAAGCACCCAACAGGTGACATTGGGGGATCCATTCCCTGTTGTTGTCCCCCAGCTCCCGTCATGTTCCCTGATCCTGTCTGACTAATAGGTCCATTAGTAGCTATCTTCCAGAAACTTGTTCAAACCTCTCTTAAGCTGTACTATAACTGCACTTAAACCGGCCCTTACCACAGCTGCTGGCAGTATATTCCACAACCCAATTATATGCTGAGTGAAAAAATATTTTCTTTTATTTGTGTTAAACTTGCCACCCATGAGTTTCATAGAGTGTCCCCTAGGTCTAGTGCTAGCTGAGAGGGTAAATAACTGCTCCTTGTTTATTAGTTCCACACCACTCATGATTTTATAGACCTCTATCATATCTCCTCTGTCGTCTCTTCTCCAAACTGAAGAGCCCCAACCTACCAAGCCTCTCCTCATACGGGAGCCCTTCCATGCCCTTGATCATTTTTGTTGCCCTTCTCTGTGCCTTTTCTAGTTCAGCTATGTCTTTTTTGAGATGGGGCGACGAGAACTGCATACAATATTCGAGGTGGAGTCGCACCATTGATTTATATAGAGGCATTATGACCTCAGTTTTATTCTCTATCCCCTTGCGAATAATTCCTAATGTTTGCTTTTTTGACTGCTGCTGTGCACTGCGCTGTGGATTTCATTGCATTGTCCGCAACCACCCCTAGATCCTTTTCCTGAGTGGTGACTCTGAGCTTAGTACCCAGCATTGTGTACGCATAGTTTGGATTATTTTTCCCTATGTGCATCACTTTGCACTTGTCCACATTAAATCTTATTTAATGTGGATGAGCTCAATTTTGGGAACTCATCCGGTTAGTTAGAACGGGGGGTAGTCCTCCCAAGTCATCCTTTATCCCCCCAGAAACGTGGAAAGCTTTCTTTGGGGTTATATTTGCCAACCCCCACCCTACAGGGTTTAGTGTTGAGACTCTCCCTAAAGATCGATTCCAGTTATGGCATCCCATATCCACAGAGGATATTCTCTCCCTCATAGCCCAACTTAAATCTGGCAAGGCGCCAGGGGATGATTTCATATTGCCAGAACTCCTTAAGTTCGCTCCAGAATGGTGGGCTACTATTCTTGACCCCCTTTTTACAGCTATAAACAAGTCAGGAGAGTTCCTTAGCTCTTGGCTGATGAATAGTATTGTCATCCCAATTCATTAAAAAGGGATCCTTGTCTCCCCGGAAACTGTCGCCCTATCAGCCTGCTCGATGTGATCGGGAAATTGTATGCCAGATATTTATTGTGCAAATTGCAAAACTGGCTCGATTCTAATAACATCATTGTACCTGAGCAGGCTGGGTTTCAAACGGGCAGGTCACGTCCTAGTCCTGTCGGCTATATCAAAAGAGACTGTTTTTGTGTTTCGTGGATCTGCGTATGGCCTTTGATTCCATTAACAGAGATTGGCTCTGGGCTAAATTAAGCGTTACTTCCCTTGACCCAAGGCTGCTGTTTCTCCTGGTTAAACTACATAGTGGCAATTCTTTGCAGGTCCCGTATAATCCCTCGAGGCGGCCCTCCAGAAAGGTCCAGATTTTGGCAGGAGTTAGGCAAGGCTGTATATTGGCCCCAGCCCTATTTAATCTTTACCTAAATGACGTGATTCCCTTCCTAAAGACAATAGACACCCATGCCCCTGTCGTCGGCGTCAGGAGAATTCCAGCTCCCCTGTACGCTGATGACACTGTTCTGATCTCTCAAACAATAGTGGGTTTTAGGCGTTTCTTGCAACAGTTTGGGGCTTACTGTGCCAGGGAGACACTTGTAATTAATTTCGACAAGACCAAGGTTATGTCAATAGGGAATGGTAGAGTCTGTAAATTCTATCGTTGGGTTATTAGCTCAAATGTAATCAAGCAAGTGTCTTCATATAAGTGGCTGGGAGTCATTCTATCCTCTTCTAAAACCTGGAACCTTCATTTCGACGCCTCAAAGTCCCAGGCTAGGCGTACTGTAGCGGCGATACTTAATTTTTTCTTTGGCAATGGGGGTAAGCTGGTTCTTCCAGCTATCTGCCTGTTTAAGGCCAAAGTTATCCTCAAGGCCGTATATGCCTTTCCAATCTGGGGTATTCTGTATCTGAATAAACTTGAAGCCATTCAAAATGGCTTCCTCCGTACTATACTGGGGGTCCCAAAGGGTACCCCCAAGTCATTTTAAGGGCCTGAAACCTTTTGTTCTACCATCAGATTAGTGGCCCTGTGGGTGTTAGTTAAGTATTGGTTTAAGGTTTCCCTTTTTCCTACTTGGGATGGATCCCTTCTCAGCCTAGTTTCGAAATATGGCCTCTTGGCCTTCTGGGAGGAGACAGTTGAACTAGAGATTCATAGGCTGGGGGTCTCTAAAGAATTTCTAGGAGAGGAGGCCCTGAGGGAGCTATGTCACTTAGCGTTAGGAGACTAGACAATCAAGAACTTCAGATAGAAAATGACCGGCTTGCAGATCAAAGGGTTGTTCCTGTATATTTCTCCCCAGCCTCCTCAAATGCTAGATTTGACTATCTATTCTCCTGACTGAACCCCAGGGCAAGAGTGGTGTTTACTAAGATTAGATGTGAGGTCTTCTCCCTAACACTCCTCGATGAAAGGTACCTTGGGATTCCAAGGGAAAATCGCTACTGTGTTTTTTGTAACCTTCAGGAGATAGATACTGTAGCTCATATTCTGTTCCGGTGTACTGATCTTTCTGAGTTAAGAAGCAAATTTTTGGATCCTTTATTTTCAGCTCTCCTTGGAAATCATATAAATATTCTTTTTTGTGAACTCCTTAACCCTATAGATTCCGGAGTAACCAGAGCAGTTGCTACTTTTGGATTAGCAGTATTACGGAAACGTTTAATATTTTCTAGCATTAAAGTTTAGATATTTGGGGAAATCTAATACTGGTTGTTTAGACATGTATTGCTTATCCTTATGTACGATGGACCTCTTTGTTTTTTATTTATTGCAAATACTTGTGTTTTATGCTTGTGTTATACTCTTTGTACTAATGGAAAAGTTATGCCTATATTGTAATAGCTGCGGCTATACACAATAAACTTAATTTAATTTAAAAACCTCATTTGCCATTTAGATGCCCAGGCATCCAGTGTCGTAAGATCCCATTGCAGTTCCTCACAGTCTGCTCGTGTTTTAACTACCTTGAATAATTTGGTGTCGTTTGCAAATTTGATCACCTCACTCTTAACACCCTTTTCTAAATCATGAATGAATACATTAAACAACACCAGTCCCAATACAGGTCCCTGAGGCACACCACTTTTTACATCTCTCCATTGTGAAAACTGACCATTTAGTTCATCCCTTTGGTTTCTATCCGTTTCTGATCCATAGTTAGACACTACCTCCTATCCCATGACTTTTTAATTTTCTCAAGCGTCTCTCATGAGGGACCTTATCATGTGCTTTTTGGAAATCCAGGTACATTATAGCTACTGGGTCTCCCTTGTACACATGCTTATTTACACCCTCAAAGAATTCCAACAGGTTAGTGAGGCATGACTTACCTTTACTAAATCCGTGTTGACTTTTCCCCATTAAGCTGTGTTTGTCAACATGCCCTGTAATTCTGTCCTTAACGATGGCTTCCACCATTTAGCCCAAGCTTACGTCAAGCTTACTGCTCTGTAGTTTCCAGGATCACCTCTGGGTCCCTTTTTAAATATCAGGATTACATTTTCCACCCTCCATTCCTTGGGTACAGTGGCAGGTTTTAGTGACAGGCTGCAAATTACTAAGTGTAGGTCTGCATTTTCATATTTGAGTTCCTTCAGAACTCTGGGGTGAATGCCATCTGGCCCTGGTGACTTGTTAGTATTCAGTTTGTCAACTTGCCTTAGAACATCCTCCAACGTCGCATTGATTTGTAACAGCTCTTCCAATTCCTTGCCCACAAAGCAAGGATCCGGCGTGGGTACCTCCCCCAAATCCTCCTCCGTGAAGACCGACACAGAGAACTCCTTCAGCTTTTCTGCAATGTCTTTATCCTCCCTGAGTGCCCCTTTTATTCCCTTGTCATGTAATGGCCCAACTGACTCCCTAGCAGGCTTCTTGCTTCTGATGTATTTGAAAGAGTTTTTGTTGCTTGTTTTTGCTTCTTTAGCAAGCCTCCCTTCAAAATCTCCCTTGGCCTGCCTTATTGACACTTTACATTTATGTTGCCACTGTTTATGCTCTTTCGTATTACTTTCATTGGGACTAGCCTTCCATTTCTTAAAGGATGCCTTTTTGGCTCTAATAGCCTCCTTCACCTCCCCATTTAACCACAGTGGAAGACGTTTGGTCTTCCTGCTTCCTTTTTTAACTTGTGGGATGCATTTAATCTGGGCTTCCAGAAGGGTGCTTTTAAACAGCCTCCACGCCTCTTGCAAACTTGTAGTCGTTGCAGCTGGGCTTTTTAGTTTCTTTTTAACTAATTTCCTCATTTTGTCGTAGTCTCCCTTTTTAAAGTTAAATGCTACTGCTATACTTTTGTTTTTCTCCCTACAGAAGTTATGTCAAATGTGGTGATATTCAATTCAATTAAATTCAATTAAAGTGTATTTGTTTAGCCATTGGCCATTACAAAATAGATACACAATATTATAACAATACCAAATAAAAGAATCCTCCAAACATAAATAAGATAATGAACTTAATTCACTAAAAGGAACTTATTTACCATCCCAATCATCCCCTATACCCCATGGGATTTTCTTTACCATAAGCTCATCTTGGAACCAACCCAAAAAGAGCGACTAGTAATCGGTCCCAGTACTAGGTCCCAATATACAAACATGTACTTCCTTTGAGATAATAGCACAATGCCTTGCCCTTCCCAGGGCTTATGGCGGCACACTTGACCCCTGCAGAGAACTGTCTCACTGATACTACATTAGTAGAGGAATACATGGGTGAATAAGGCCGGACACACATTGAGTGGTAGCACAACGCCTTGCCCTTCCCGGGGCTTATGGCGGCACACTTGACCCCTGCAGTGAGCCATCTCACTGATACTATATTAATAGAGGAATACTTAGATGATAAGATATTATGATCGCTATTGCCGAGTGGCTCCACCACAGTTACTTCTTGTACCAGGTCCTGCGTGCCACCCAGGATTAGATCTAGAATAGCTTCTCCTCTCGTTGGTTCCAGAACCAGCTGTTCTAGGAAGCAGTCATTTAGGGTATCCAGAAACTTGACCTCCACGTCCCGCCCTGAGGAAACATTCCCCCAATCAATATTAGGGTAATTGAAGTCACCCATTATTATTATTTTATTAGGTTGCTGACTTTAGTAGCCTGTCTAATCTTTTAGCATTGCTTTATCAGTCTCTCCATCCTGGTCAAGTATAGCCCTACTGTGATACTTTCCCCCGTTATACCTGGAATTTCTATCTGTAGAGATTCTAGGGAACAGTTTGCATCCTTTAAAATTTTAATTGTACATGACAATTGGAATTGTAGTGCAGTCTAATTTCAATTCACCATTCTACAGACAGCCAATGCAAAGAACGCAGGGCAGGTGTAATATGATCACGGGTGCCCAAACCAGTTGGTAGCTGTGCTGCTGCATTCTGAACAAGCTGCAAGTAATGGAGAAGCACTGTTGGAAGCCCATAAAATAGGAAATTACAATACCGAAGTCTCATGCTAGTATTCATGTTGAGTGTTTCAAGTTTATTATCTGTAAAATAAATTCATTGTTTGCCTTTTCTTGTGTAGAAAAATGAAGGAAACTTCATACAGTAGATACTTCATAAATGCTTAGATGAATGGATCTTTATCATAGCCTCCATCTCGAATATCCCTGAATATTATCCAATCACTGAAAGTGTTAAAATTAGCAAGTATAATCTGATTCAGGCAGGAAAAGGACTCCATTGTGTTGTGTAGTGAGGTATCTCAAGATCATTAACCAGCGCTACCAATGCCCAGTTGGCGAAGAATTCTTGTAAATCTCTGGGTGTATGCTGCCATACTAAAATGATTACTTCAGTGGGATGATCCTAGATGTCTTGGGAAGTTGTGCTTATAGAGCTGCAGAACAGATTAATGTCCAGCATGAGCACTCCCTTTGGTCAGTCACATTCCTGCTTACTGTTCTTCATTCCTGCTTGTTCCAATCTCTGTTTAGTTACTGCCTCCCTTCCAACCTTGGGTTGTGAGACTGAGACAGGAATCATGGCAGGGTTGGTGTATTTGACAGCTATCTTGGCATGTTCTAGTGTGTCTGAAAACATTGGCGCACTCCTATCATAGGTATTGCACTTGCTCTGCCTTGGCTCAATGCGAAGGGGGTGGAGTGCCACAAGTAGCTCAACACAGCTGTATGCCAGGCTCGTATAACAGGGCGCTGTGTACTTTTGAGGTAATAATACTCAACTAATGTGGCTCTTTCTGATCTTCATTGTGTCTGCCCAGTGAACCCGAGTCATGTGCTGAGTAACGTTTAACTGCTAAGCCTATTTGTGAAAGATGGATTTAAGAAAACCTCTTGAGTCAGTCTTCAAAAACTGTGGGCTATCATCCTTTCAAATATAGTAGTTCACTAAGTTTTTCAAGGCTAGCATCTCTTACTAAATTAAGATCAAGCTGAAAATAAACAAGGAGCAACTTGTTCTTTACAGAATGCTGGTGATCCTTTCATTCATACTGATACTGTAAAATTATTTTTGCAGGTGGCTGTTCTAGATTCTAGTAACTCCCTATTTCTTCTTTTTCCAGATATGGGATATGACTCCAGTAGTTGGCTGCAGTCTTGCAACTGGTTTCTCCTCACGCTGATCAGGGACCTTTCAGGCTTATGCACCTTATGCACATAGATGTGCGCCAAATGAATGAAATCCCTCCTACAAATATTGCCACAAACACTGGTTGCTTGATTTCTATTTTGTTTTCCTCCTACTCCTTTTTCCAGGATAGCCAGTTGCCTTTTGTAGAGCAAAATTCTTCTGCTCACCTAAAATTGCATTGGTGCAGAGGTACAACTTCAGACCTGTTGGACTAAGAGGTTTACCCGCAACATGGCACCGTGCTAGAAAGGACATATGACTTGGTTTATGTGTAGTGTTCATAATGTGCTTTCTCTGCTGAATATACTGTACGGTGGCTACAGGGTTATTGGTGTAAAATGAGTTTAGTGATTTAAAACTTGTGCAAATACTAGTTAAGTAACTTATTCCTGGTCTTAGTACACAGTTCCTGTTACCTATTGGCCTTATGTGCAGTCACTGTTCAGGTTGCCTCAAAAGGCACATGGATCATTTTGACAGAAGGGGAGAGAATTATTTTTTGAGCAGTGTTGAAATACTCAAACATACTCTTGGTGGGTGGCAGCAGGTATAAATATTTTACCATATAAAAGATCCCTAGGCTTGAGTATTTTATTTTATTTTTGCAAATTTGGTTATTGAAAAAAACAATTCTTTAAAAGACCTTGCAGCTGTTTCAAATACTCTTGCTGCAAACATTGAAATACTATCACAGCATCTTTCTGGCTGGCTTATAACAAGTAGACTTCTGCAACACTCTTCCTTAGCAGTGAAAGTACATGCATGTTTTCTGCGACATGTGCTCAATATGTTTTTGTCAATATTAAAAAATAAAATAAAAATAGATTTATGCAAACTTGCCTGAAGTGTAACTGCCAAGAAAAATGACCACAACGTGCATAATTCTAATGAGCGACCCTCTTCCCCATAGCAAGTTCACCCTTTTCACAGGAAAACGTATCTACAGTTAAACTGCAGCATTAACTTGTCTTTGCTTCTGAAGCAATGTTTGCCACCAATGGCTTGGCAATAATTACTGTGGCGTAGAATAGTTCTTGAGCAGTTGGCACAAGGTGCAACTGAAGCATATTTGGTTTAAAAGACTGCCCCATGCTGAAGTACTTGTATAATAAGCTGGAATTGAGTTCAGGTTGGAGCTCTTCTCAGTTCAAGGGTTTGTATATCCAGTAGCAGTGACATATTTAGTCTCTCAGAAAATAGGAGGTATTCAACTGAACTGAAGTAATTTTATCCTTGCAGAAACCAAGTAGTGTGATCAACATTTTAGTGACTAAAACCGTTGTCGTGTATCTTGATAGTAATAACCTTGCATTGGTAGCTATAGCTAATGTCATGGGGTAGCAATGCATCATTTTTAAATGATTTTTATTTCAAAAAACAATAGAATATCTTCATTAAATTTGGTCACTGGTATTCTCTTCAGGTCATATGGATTGTGCCTGTCTAGCCCTACAATGAGGTTTCACCAGAATTATTTTATTAAAGGGGAAAAAACTTCTAATGCAAAACACTTCTGGGTTTCCCATGGAAAAACTCTCACCAACGCAATGTTTGTGTTTTATTTTAACGTACTTAGGTTTCACACAAGTTGACAGTGAGTTAATTTTGAGCTTCTGTAGTAAGAAGACAAATTTTCTTTTGGGGGCCCAACTCTGCACTGTGAAGTTTAATGATTAGTTTTAAAGGATTGCACTGAACTTGTCCTGTCCTTTTTCTGCATGCTGGAATTGCTAATCTTGGGAGAGACTTCCAAGCTATTGAATGAAACTTGAATCCTGCTAGAAAGGATATCACTAATCCTAAAGTGGTGATGGGAGGTAGTGTGGTATTTTGCCTCTCCAAAAAAGGAGTCAGTTTTTATTTAGGCTGTCTTCACATGGATGCGCTCCTCCCCCCCCCCCCCCCCCACATGTGTATTGGGGGGGCACCCATGGGAACGCCATGGGGGTGTGTGCATGTGCACTCCAGTGCTCCACCCACCTCCGCTCATCACGCACGCACAGAGCAATGGGCGCCAATGCCCAATGCTCCGTACGTGGAGGTGGGTGGATGTCCGTGGGAACGCACCGCCCAACTGCCATGCTGCTCACCCACCTGTCCCCATGTGAAACAGGCCTAAGCTTGTCACTTGACTTTGGGAGGAATGGAGTGTAGAAAACATTGGGGGTGGCTTGGAATCTTGGCTGCAGCTAACCAAGGAGAGACATTGCATGTTCTAAATGCCTTATTTAGATTATTATAACAAAAGTGAAACTTTTGGCTCTTGTTTGTGTATCCAGTAAGGATTGGGGAGTTGCTTCTCATCTCAATGCCTTCACAAATATTAACATTAGATGCATACCACCTGATATCCTTGAGACTGAACCATGATATATGTAGATATTAACCATGCAGTTCACAGTGAATGAATACACACCCCTCACCACCAGTCCAGCCTACTTGGATGACCTCTTACCAGCAGGAAAAAAATGCTCCTTTTGGTTCTGTTGCATACAGATCAAACTGGCAATCTCTGGCTATGTAGCATCTACTCTTTAAACAATTACCTCCACTTCTTTGCAGTCACACCTATAATCTTGCATCAAGGTTTTGCCACCAGACAACAAACTTGTTTGCCCATAAATGTTTAAACTTGAAATATATTTTCCTCCTTTAGTCTGAATAGAATTAGCAATCCATAGTTATAACATCAGTTTAGATATAACTAGTAACTTTTGTTAAACGACCAGTTTACTACTTCTAACTGTGTGTGTGTACCTGCTGGAAGGATATATTACTTTGTGGTTAAGAAAAATAAATAAAGGGAAGGCACATGCATCTGTTATACAGTTCTAAATACAGTAATTGTCCCACAAGTTTAAATGTGCAGTTACTTCAGACGCTTGATTTGAAGCAATTTTCTTGTATGGCCTTTCATTTGGGGAATAAGGGTACTAATGTATTTTAATTGTGTTTCTGCAAAATACTGTATCATACATATTTTAGAGATACTAGATTCTGTCCACTGCTCCCCTTCTGTTTTTTTTTTTTTTTTAAATACTTTGAATATATGTACAATAAACAATATTTCCTGATAGTCACTTCTAGTCTCTCTAGTCTGATGACCCTTTTCAGTTCATCTCATCTGGAAAACTTTACTTCTAATTCTAGGTTCTTGTGATCAAAGGAGAAAGCAGACTGCTGGCTGGGAGGAGGACCCTTCTAAATGACCATTTTAAAAAATCCAATAAGCCATTAGGGGATTTCATAAGCAATGAGCTGTTTCTCCTTATGTAGACTGAAGGACACTGATATAATAGAGAAAGTAGCGTTCGCTGTGTTGGTCCCAAATATAGGCAATAGAGACAAAGTAGTATAGCAATATCTTTTATTGGACTAACTCCGGCTGGTGGAGGTATGCAAGCTTTGGGACATCACAGGGTCCTTCATCAGGCAAGTCTGACAAAGGACCCTGTGAGTTGCTTTACTACTTTGTCCTTATTGATATAATAGATTCTGAAGTACTTGTATATGGCTGTATCTTCTCCTTAACCTTGCCTGCATACAGCTGTTTTCTGTAGCTTGCCTAGCCTCCTGTTTCAGTCACTGCCCACTCTGTCAATTCCGTTTTCTTAGAGCTATTCTTTGTCATACTGATCTTTCCATTGTTGGGCTTACTGTAAGAGTGCAATCCTCGGGGGAGTGTGGGCATGATTCCCATTCAAGTGAATGGGACTTGTACCTGCCTTTAACTGCTGACATGCGTGCTATCCTGCTGGAGTATTATGTTGCAAAGGAAAATTAACACTTTCCTAAGTGAGACACCAGTTTCATTTGGTGTGAGAGGGCATGCTTAGGTGAGTCCTCCTCTGCATCATCTCTTCACAACAATTTTGTGGAGAAAGGGAAGCATTGCAGGTATCTTCCCAATAATTGTACAGGTTATTTGAAAAGCCTCTTCTAGTATTAGACAAACCTCTACTCAGTTTTGCCTATGGAATTTAAATGCTTAGAACAGTCTTTCCATAGCAGGTCATACTCCAAACGTGGCTGCAATTTGATCATGAACCTCTCCTATAGAACGTGGCCTAGTGCTTTGCACCACTTACTGAGGTCCTTGCCCAAATAATTACAGCATTACGACTCTCATTTTGTCTTTATCACTACATCAAGTACCTATTTTATAAACAAGACTTTTAACATGAACTCTTGCTCAGAAAGAACAGAACAATTTGGAGTGCAATGAAATATCTAATAATGAATAAGCATTGAAATTATGTGATAGTCTTAGTTTGTGATGCACTCCCTCCCAAGAGCAAAATATTAACGGGTCCTGTCAGCTGCTTTGAACTGGACTTTTGGCTTTTGCAAGAATTTTTTTTTTCTATCTTCAGTTGAAAGAGAGCCTGCTTGAGTATCTCAAGTCCTTGACTGCCTTTAATTCAGGCTTGAGCTTCATTATGGACATTGGTGGTGATCTCTGCTGGGCATGTTTATATTGACCCTTGCTGCCATATAAATACAAATCCTTCTAGGAACAACAGATGCTGCTTTTATGGAGGAAGTATTGAGTGGTGTCCCCTCCCCCCCACTCTTTTATGCTAGTTTGATCTTGAGTTGGTTGTAAGTACAGGGCACCAAAGCCTGGTGTACTGTTGGGGTTTTTTTCTGTAATGTTACACACAGCCCTCAAATGTTTGCAGTGCTCAATCTCTGCACTATTCTAAATCCACCTCATGCACATCTGAAATGCCTCACTCTGTTGCCCCAAAAGGTAATTTTAGTTTTTTGAATAATTAACACTAAATTTATTCTTTTAACAGAGTTGTGAAAACTTACTTAAGGCTCTTTGCAGCCCTATTGGGGTCCTGGAAATAATCGTAGCGTCTAGGTTCATCATAATTCCGATGGGTGTATTTAATAATTTGGGGCGATGAAAATTCAGATTATTCATTTCACCTATTATGTCCTTGACAAAGATTAAATAACGGGTGTGAGGACACAATTCTTATGAACTCCCCTGAAGATGACAAATTTTCTTGTCAGTCCCCCTCCTCCCCATAGAAAGCTAATCATAGCTTACCAAGTATCCTCATGATAAGCTATGATTAGCTTCAGAAGTGGAAGATTTAATCCCATTTTATGCATCTTGGACCAAAGTAATCACCTGGCTATGGTATCAAAAGCCACAGTTAGATGCACAAATGCAACATACAGTTCTGTCTTAATCACTTTAGTACACTTAAGCTGCAGGTACTGTACTGTGTATAAGTTACCTAAGGTGGCATATCCTTTCTTAGACCCTGCTTGGGACTCGGACAATAGATTTACTCCCTCTACCCAGTGTGTCAGATGGTACAACAGGTGGCGTCCAAATATTTTGAATGAAATATTTAAGACTGATTAGTCGGTAAAATTCAGGTTTGTCTTTATTATCCCGTTTATAGTTCTGGACAATTATATGTCCTTTTCATAAATCAGGAATGTGGCATTTGTCAATAATACTATTAGTCCAGGCTGTCAGGACAGGAGTCTGCCATTCAATGTTGGTCAAATACACTTCAGCGGAAATTCTACCTGGGCCTGGTGCCTTGTTTTTCTTTTGTTGCATGGTCAGATGCTCAACTAGCTCCTCAGAAACATGATATAAAGTATTGCCTGGCAAAGGGACTGTAATACTGACGTCAAAAGACCAGGGTGTGGTGGGCTCTGTCATATAAAATTGGGCAGAAAAATATTCTACCCAAACCTCAGGAGATGCATTATAGTCAAGCAGGGTTTTTTTTGTGTGTGTAGGTACCCATCCCTCTTGCTACGAGTTGCCAGAATGCTTTGCCATCTTAAGTCAGAAGAACAAATCTAAGCTTTTTCCTTTGCTGGTCATAAGAGCTTTTTCTTCATGAGAAACAACCCTTTATATTGTCTCAAGAGACTAAAAGTGTTCCATTGGTCGTCATGCAATTTCTGTGCGTCTCAGTTCCCTATTCAGCCGTTGCTTTTCACATCTACATTCTAGATCATACCGTGAGGCACTTGTCTTCTCCCAAAATTTAGTAGGTTTCAAACATATACTCTTAACACTTGGCTTTAATAAGTTGATTATAGTTTGTAGACATGCTAGTATTTTCTGGGCGTCCTTTGATGACACCGCCTGACTTTGCAGCCCCTCTAGATCATTCTCCTTCAGTCTGCTGTTAATATTGTTGGTCAGCTAGCTATCTCAGCATAAACATTTGTTATAAATAGTTGGAACTTTATCCCTGTTTTTCACCCATCCAGTTCTATTATCAACTGATACTTGACTCGGAAGGTACCCCCTATTCAGTTGCAATATAAGTGGGAGATGGTGGCTCTCTTTGTGGTGGAAAATTTCAAAATGTTAATATCAGCCCAATTAGATTACTCTATTAAAATATAATCAAACAAACATGCTGACTGTCCTGTCAGCACAGAATGGTATAGAACTGGTACTACTAGATAGAAATGAGCTGTTAATCATACGAAGGTTGTATAATAGTTTATAAAGTTCCTAACCTGACAAGTTTACACCTTTTTGGTCTACAAAATCTGTCCCCCCTCCCCCCAGGTAAACTCCATGAGGAGGGGGCAGCCCTGAGGGCAGTGCCCTTCGCGGGTGGAGGCGGCTATCATCACAACTGCAAGATCCCTCCCCCCTCTCTGTAACCAAACCACCAAGATGCCTGTCCTTATCTCCCATCCCCTCTCCCCCCTCTCCTCCTTCCCTCTCACCTGCTCCTCTCTCTACTTCTCTCCCCTCTGCTCCTGCCTCCCTCTAAGCCTGTCATCTCTCTCCAACGTCCCCACACCACCTCCTCCTAATCTTATCCCCATTCCCTGCCCCCCCCGATCAACTCCCATTCTCCTGTTCCCTCTGGAACTGTCGCTCCTCTGCTAATTAAGCCCCCTATATCCATGATCTTTTCTTCTATCGCTCCCTTCACCTTCTCACCCTTACTGAAACCTGGATCTCCCCCACCGACTGTCACCCCTGCCACCCTCTCCTTCGGAGGTCTCTCCTCCCACCAGCCCCGCTCCGAAGGCCAGGGTGGTGGTGTAGGCCGCCACCTTGCCTCTTCCTGCCAGTTTCAACTCCTTCCCCTCCATTGAGAGTCACTCTGTATGCCTCTACTCCCCTCTCCACCTCCGTGCTGCTGTCATCTACCGCCCCCCTGGCTCCCTCTCCTCCTTTGTCTCAGAGTTCGACTCCTGGCTCACCTTATTCCTCTCTGATGACATCCCCACACCCATCCTTGGTGACTTCAATATTCATGTTGATGCACCCTCTCAACCTTGCATCACTCGCTTCCTGTCCTTAGCTGCCACCTTTAATCTCCACCTCTGGACTTGCTCCCCCACCCACACTGATGGTCTCTCTCTCTTGATCTCGTGTTCTCTAGGAACTGTTCGGTCTCCGATCTCTCCTTCGAGCCCCATCCCTTCAAGCCCTATCCCATATCTGACCATTTCCTTGCCTCCTTCAACCTCTTCCCCATCTCCCCGCCCCTTCAATCTGCAATCTGAAGGCCATTCCACCCCAGGACTCTGCCTCCTCCCTCTCTCCTCTTCTCCCCTCAGTCTTCTCCTCCTCCCTCGATTCTGCCATCTCCGCCTTCAACTCCTCTCTCGCCTCCACCCTCGACTTCCTTGCCCCCTTCTCCCCATGCCCAGCTCGCTCCCGTAAGCCTCGCCCTTGGCTCACCCCCACCATTCGCCATCTCCGCTCCTGCACGTGGGCTGCCGAACGCCTCTGGCGCAAATCCCACTACC
>QEPC01000282.1:804416-832650 GCA_003113815.1 Sphenodon punctatus
ACATATCCTGGCCAAACCCAGCACATATCCTGACTGGGCATTCCCTCCCAGAGTCAGAATATGGGGGAGGGAGGGGGAGGTCTGAAAGCGGCCTCAGTTTTTTTCCACATCCCTCTTTCAGAGAGCTGCCCAAGCCTATCTGTCACTGGGGGTGAGGAGAAGTGGGAAGTAGGCTGAGGCAGGTGTTGGCACCCAGTGTTTCCCTGACAGATTCCTATGGCCTTTCCCATAAACACTCTTTGTAAGAAGAGCAAAATGCCATGATTCTGCCTTTCCATCAAATGATAAGTATCTCCACCCATCCCCAGCAATCTTTGGGTCAAGGTTTTGGCAGAGACAGGGCAATGGGGGAATCTCCTACATGGCTACTAGCCATTCTGAGGATACACTTCTCAGGGACACCACAGTCAAGATCTTCCTAAAAGGAGTATCTTGCCAAAGACAATTCCTTGCCCAGTGCCTTAGTGTGCAAAGTCACTCATTCAGGATCAGCTATTCAGACTCAAATCCTGCAGCTAGTATTGAAACTTTCTCATGTTCTAGGGAGATTCCTCCTTTCTTCCAGGCTGCTTCTCCCATAAATAAGTGACCCAAAGAATCTACAGTGAGCATATTGTTTGTGCCTCTCATGACTGCAGGTGGCTCATGTTTGCTGGAGGGGAGAATTTTTGTTTCTGCAAAAAAGAGGAGATTCTTTCCTGCCCCACTGGTGAGCAGTCACTTACATTATTAATTATTATTTATTATTATTATTATAATAAGCATTTATATAGCATTAGCAATGAACCTGGTGCTTTACAAAGAATAAGATAGACACAGTCCCTGCTCAAGAGCTTACAATCTAAAGACGGGGGGAGGGGAGACAGGCAAGGGGGAACAGAGTGAGAGACAAGGGATGCGACTTTCATGAGGATGCGAAAGCTCAGGTACACGTTCTTGGCTTGGTTGCAGTAAGTTGGGATTTTACAGATAGCAGGTGGGGGATAATCCTGGGTGGGGATGGTTAGTAGGAGCGGAAGAGTGGGTTTTGAGGAGGGACTTGAAGGTGTGGAGAGTGGTAGCCAGGTGGATGAGGGCAGAGAGGGAGTTCCAGGCGTGCGGGGCAGCGAGGGAGAAGGGACAAAGGCGGTTGTGGCTCTTATACACATCTAGATGTGTATAAGAGACAGGTACTGAAGCTCTGCTGGGCTGCTCTGTCCTTGTTAATATCACCTGCAGCTTCTGTATACATGCCACAGCCAACTCCTTTAGAACCCTGTCTCTTATACACATCTAGATGTGTATAAGAGACAGATGCTGGGCTGCTCTGTCCTTGTTAATATCACCTGCAGCTTCTGTATACATGCCACAGCCAACTCCTTTAGACCTCAAGAAAAGTAAGCACGTATGGGAAGTTATGTGACTTTTACTCATTCACTCTGTGGGGAGGATTTTGAGCAATCCAGATATCCTCCCCCGCCAATGAGATGAGCCCTCAAACTTCACATCCTTGGAGTATGAGATGGCCACCAAGTGCTACTGTAACACAATAGCGCTTAGTGCAGCAAAACCAGTTATTAAACATTAGAAAATTAGTTCTGCTGGCTGGTGTATGCTCAGTGGTATGGAAAGTTGAGTGCCTTTTATCATGCCACAACACAGGAGTAATGTTTGGAAATGTTAGTATGAGACTATGGGTGCAATTCAACACCCCATATTAAACTTTGCTTATGCTGGGCTTAGTTAACTTATGCCAGTGCACAATTGCACATGTGCACCCCCGTGCAGCAAGCCATTTGGCTCAATGAGGAGCCCATGCTGATAAGAACCCCCCGACCACACCCCCTCCCCCCTGCAGGCCCAGGGCTGTCTCTTATACACATCTAGATGTGTATAAGAGACAGCTGCTGACCTGCTTATAGCATAGCCATCTGTCTGGACACTTTGTACTTCCAAGCTCTGTTGGGCTGCTCTGTCCTTGTTAATATCACCTGCAGCTTCTGTATACATGCCACAGCCAACTCCTTTAGACCTCAAGAAAAGTAAGCACGTATGGGAATTTATGTGACTTTTACTCATTCACTCTGTGGGGAGGATTTTGAGCAATCCAGATATCCTCCCCCGCCAATGAGATGAGCCCTCAAACTTCACATCCTTGGAGTATGAGATGGCCACCAAGTGCTACTGTAACACAATAGCGCTTAGTGCAGCAAAACCAGTTATTAAACATTAGAAAATTAGTTCTGCTGGCTGGTGTATGCTCAGTGGTATGGAAAGTTGAGTGCCTTTTATCATGCCACAACACAGGAGTAATGTTTGGAAATGTTAGTATGAGACTATGGGTGCAATTCAACACCCCATATTAAACTTTGCTTATGCTGGGCTTAGTTAACTTATGCCAGTGCACAATTGCACATGTGCACCCCCGTGCAGCAAGCCATTTGGCTCAATGAGGAGCCCATGCTGATAAGAACCCCCCGACCACACCCCCTCCCCCCTGCAGGCCCAGGGGATGAATCTGGAGTTGTGCCTATTCCATCCCCCAGGCTGTGGGGTGTGTGGGCTCGGGGTGGGCTCATCGGCAGGGGTGCCCCATTGCACCAAGCAGCTTGCTGCATGGGGGATGCACATGCACAAATGTGCGCCTGCCTGGGCATTGGTCCGACGGGCCACGTACACAGCCTGTTGGATTGCACCCATACACTAAATATTTCTGGAGTGTCTCACAAGATAAGTCCATGTGTTTTGAGACCCATTTTAAGAACTTTTGTGGGTGTCCCACAACTCTGATAAGTGCAATGCTTTGTTGAACTTTGAGAGCGACTTGAGTAAATTCCAGGGACTCCCTGTGACCAGACATTGTTGTTCAGGGGTCTGATCCCTCAGTGATGAAGCTCTCCAACTACTAGAGTACCTACGAAAGAATCTTCAAACTGCCTTAACTCTGTCCTGCAGAATTACATTGTATAAAGTTGTCTATACCAACAGTGTCAACATTCATTGTATATAGTGTATACAGTTTCTATACATGTAAAGGACAGAGTTAAAGCAGTTTGAAAAAAAAATTTGTAGGCGACATGGTAACAAACTACCTTTTAAAGAAATAATGATAGCTTACTTATTGGTAAATATTAGTAAGAGTAAGTAAGTACTGTAATAAAGTACACATCTTCCCTTAATGTAGATGGAAAATTATGCAATATAGACAGAAAATCTGTAAATTTCTATGCTTTTTAGCATTTAATTTTTGTTGTATATTAAATGTTTTTTTAATTGTAAATGTAATTAATTTCCATGTTTTTTGGCATTTAAGTTAGGGTAAAATATATCTTTTAAAATGTGTTTTGTTTTGGAAATGGTTCTGCCTTTAACGCTTTTTGAAATGGTTAGGGTTTTTTGTTTTGTTTTTTAGATACTTTGTTTTAAATCTGGTGCCAGTTGACTTTATGGAGTTTCCCCTTATTCTAGTGCTCTTAGAGAGGGTAAATAACCTCTCCCTATTTACGTGTTCCACACCACTCATGATTTTATAAGCTTCTATCCTATCCCCTCTGTCATCTCTTCTCCAAGCCGAAGAGCCCCAACCTATCAAGACTCTCTTCATACAGGAGCAGTTCCATACTCTGATCATTTTGTTGTCCTTCTGTGTACCTTTTCTAGTTCTGCTATGTCTTTTTTGAAATGGAGTGACCAGAACTGCACACAGTACTCCAGGTTCGATCCAACCATAGATCTATATAGAGGTTTTACGATATTTTCAGTTTTATTCTATCTGATTCAGATAGAAGGCCACAGTCATCCATGCCTTTGTAACCTCGAGGCTAGACTACAGCAATGTGCTCTATGTAGTGCTGCCCTTGAAGACTTTTTGGAAGCTGAAGTTGATGCAGAACATGGTAGCCCACTTTCTGTCGGGGATGGGTCACTAGGAGCACATAACAACAGCACTCCAGAGTCTGCACTGGCTGCCAATATTCTTCTGGGCAAAATTCAAAGTATTGGTTTTAACCTATAAAGCCCTAAATGGCCTGGGCCCCAGGTACTGCCTCTTCCCATATGTACCGTTGCAACTCTTGTGAGTGCCAACTGCCCATGAATTTGTTACGAGGGCACACGGGGGGTTAGGGGGCATTCTTGGTTGCTGCCACCCAAATATGAAAACTCCCTCCCCTTGGAGATCTGCCTAAGCCTGTTCATTTTTCAGAGGAGATGCAAGACCTTTCTGTTTGACCAGACATTTGGTGGGCAGGAATAGGGTTGGGTGAGTTTGGGTAGAAGGATTGATGGGTGGCAGATGGGGATAAAAGGGTGGGGTGAGTAGTTGGAATGATATGGGTTTGGGGTGGGGTAAAGGTATTTGATTGGATTTTATTTTTATTTTTATGTTGTAAGCTGCCCTGAATCTTTTTTGAGAAGGGTGGGGTAAAAATGTAAATAAATATGTAAGTAAAAAATATTCTTTATCCCTTCCCAAATGATTCCCAACTTTGTTTGCTTTTATTGACCACTGCTGCACACAGAGATGAGGATTTCAATGTATTGTCCACAGTGACTCCAAGATCCTTTTCACAAGTGATAACCAGGGTTCCTTGTCTGTTTAGCATGGAAACCAGAGAAAACCATGGAATTCCTTTTTTTCCCAGAGAAAAACACAAAATCCCAGGTTTTTCTGGTAAATTTATGCCAGCAACTCACTGGCGGCAGTGGAAATTTAAAGGAGGTAGAAACTCAGTGGGTTTTGGTGTTTGCCTACATCCAAGAGAAGATATTTGGTATGAGAACACAACTGCATCTGGCTTTTGGTGAGAGAGAGATTTTTGGAGCCTGTACTGGGGCTGGCAGGGAGGAAGGCTTTGCAGCACCCCCAACCTCCCTGCAGAGGGAGAGACTTTGGGGCTGTCTGGTGTGGGATATTGTTTTGTTATTTGAGTGGCAGTAGTAACCAGTACACCAGACTGTCATGAAAAAATGAATAATTTGCAATAAACACTTTCTAATTTTAATGGCTTGAAAAAAAATGCAGATTTGGGTGTTTTTAAGCAGAGAATTTAGTTTTCCCCCCCAAGAGAATTCCCAATCGCTTGGCAGAGAAAACTAGGAACCCTGCTGCTAACTCCTAATCTAGAATCCAGCAGTGTATACTTATAGTTTGGGTTATTTCTCCCTATGTGCATCACTTTGTACTTGTCCACATTAAATTTCACCTGACACTTGGCTGCCTAGTCACCCAGTCTCACAAGATCCTCCTGCACTTGGGTTTAAACTCACTTTGTGTCATCTGCAAGCTTGATCACTTCACTTTTTACTCCATTCTCTATCCAGATCATGATTGTTGTTAAACAACAATCCTCCTACAGATCCCTGGGGCCCTCCACTAGTTACTTCTCTCTACTGTGAAAACTGTACAATCAGAGCCGGGTCCCTACCACAAGCCACACTGAGCTTTCATGGAAGGGTGGGGTAAAAAAATAAAAAAATAAATAAGGGGCTTACAAACTAGAATTGACAAGAGGGAGGGAAACACAGGGAGAGACACTGGGTGTTCTTACACACACATTTCTCCTGCATGTTTGCTGCTACATCCTGAACTTTGTGTGTCTAAATCACTCACCTAGATCTTAATATCCGGCTCTTTGAACTTCTGCATAGAACTTCTCCCAGAACTTTTGTGTGTAAAAAGTTTTCCTGCTGTGCTGCTTTGCTCCAGGGAGCAGTGGTCACTTGGATTCCAAGGCAGTCCCTCATGTCTACAGCCCTGGCTACCTTAGGTTGCCTCAGAGCAGTGTTTGTGTGAAGGCTGCATCCAGGAACTGCCTGAGGGCAGAGTGTGTGTGTGTGTGTGTGTGTGTGTGTGTCTGTCAGAGAGAGAGAGAGAGAGAGAGAGAGAGAGAGAGAGAGAGAGATATGCATCCAGAACTTACTTGTGGACTTGTAAACCCAGAAGATTGAAAAATCTGGAACTTTAAGGTGTGTGTAAAAATGCCGACTGATATGTTCATGAAATTGAGAAATCACAGGTGTGCATACTTAACTTAGTTAGAGAGGAGAAGTCTAGTGAAAATGGAAGAGGTGGCATCAGTGATGGGTCTATAGGGATGAAGAGCTAGGGAAAGACTGACACAAGAGATATGTTTTCAGGAGGGATTTGAAAGTTGGGAGGGAAGAAGCAGAGTGGAAACAGTAGGGAAGAGCCCTGCATGTGTCTATTCTGGGACCACACTATCACTCTGAATAACTGAACATAGGCAGTAGAGACAAAATACCGTGTGAAGTCCAAAAGCTTTTCTCTACATTTATAGTGATCTTAAATACGCTTTGCACCAATGGCAAAAGCTCTCTGGAGCTTCTGAAGGAAAGACTGGACAGGCATCTGTCAGGGATGCTTTAGGTATGTACAGGCAGTGGCCTAAAAATTGTGTGGGACGTTGAATCCCCTTGGCCCACATACGCGCCACCACCATGGCTCTTGAACTGCAGGGTGATGAGAATTTAGTGGAGGTGCATCCTATGCTATAATTACACCTATGGCTATACAGAGGTGGGCAAAGTCCCAATTGAAGCTTCTCTCAATCCTGGCATGGGGTAGCATGGATACCCCCATATCGCCTCCTCCTCGCATCAACGTAGGTGCTGCGTATGACTAGTAGCACTATAGAAATTATTAGTAGTGGCACAGGGCCTGCTCTCCTTGCTCCCTCAGCCTCCATAAGGCTCCAGAGGCAGAAATGGCAACTCAAACTTCTCTTGCTCCTGAGAAATCCACATAGACAGGCCCCCAAGCAACCACTTCTGGAGAGAGCCACAGTACAGGTACCCAAGAGCCATGTGTGGCTCCCAAGCTGCTATTTGCTTGTAGGATATCCTGCCTTGGCACAAGGTTGGACTAGATTGCTCCTGGTGGACCCTTCTAACTAGAACTGCAATTAATAGTGGATTTGACAGTCATGAACATTATTTGCACTTTGGAATAGTCCTCTGAATAGCCAATACTTGTGACTAAAATGGAAATTCAAAGCCGCTTGCTTTGATTGTTATTTCATTTACTGCAGTATTTGTGTGGGCTGAAATGAAGCATCCCATGCAACCAACCTGAATAACCACACTTGAAGTAAATGAAAAAGCTTAACCAGAAGTAAATCAAAATAACTGACCTCAACAATTGAAATACTGAGGTAAATGAAATGACAGCTAAAATAACCCAAGGGGATAGCTGAAGTGGGAGCAAAATAGCTGAACCCGAATGTTTAGCTGTCAGGTTTGCTGGCTCTTGCACTCAAGGTTTCATTTCAGCTCTACTTCCAACTCTCCAGTTGTAGGAGTCCCTTGGCCTAGGATCTCTAGGGATCTGTAGGGGGATTGGTATTTAGAATCTCTGCCAGAGTCTGTCCTCCGAGCTCTTTATAGGGAGATTTTCTCCGTCTGTTCCCATAATACAAGGTGTGTGTGTGCACATGTGCATGAGCACCTGCCAGAAGCAGAACTAGGCTGGAATGGGCTGGCCCAGAAGATGGGGACCTCCTCTTCTCCCCTCCCAGCAGCAAGGGGACACAGTTGCACCAGGGAACGTGGGCCTCAGGTGCAGCGCCCCCACCTATCCCTACTACGGCGATGTCCTTGGCATTTGCCTGCAGAGCTCTGTGGAGGTAGCTACGGAGAGTACTGAGGAGCCTCTGTCACGCTCCTTTGTACAGAGATCTGGCCGTGGGCAGTGAAATCCACCCTCCCCAAACGGTGCAGGTAGAACCCTAGCCCCACTGCTCAAGGAGCTGCCTCGGGGCGAGTTCCCATGAACGAAGACACCAGTCCCGACCGGCCGGCGCTGCCCCATTGTGCGAGCTGGCAGGCGGGAGGGAATTTCCCCAGAGCAGGTGGCCTCGCCCCGCCCTTCCCCGCTGCAGGTAGAGGCTGCCTGGGCTGGTCCCCGAGTGACGGCCAGGGGCGGAGTTTGCTAACTTTCCGTTCGGGGCATTGTGGGAAGGCAAGAGGATGAGCCGCTGCGAATTCACCTGTGTCTGAGGGTTGGGGAAAGTCCCGTGGAGCCAAGAGGGGCTCGAGCCGCCTGGAAGGCACCTGTGCAGCCGACCATGGTGAGTGACCGGGGGGGCGCCGCTTACGCCGGGCTCGGGGTGGGAGAGGCAGGCGGCACCTGTTAGCTTCAGGGGTGGCGGTGGAGACGCGCAAGCCCCGCCACTGACTGGACTGACTGGTCTGTCTCTTGCCTTTTCCGCGCTGCCCGGGCTTAGTAAAGCGTTAACAGGCTTCCCCCCGTTGGGCTGAGGGGAAGGGACCAGCCCCGCACTCTTCCCTCTTTGTCTTTGCCGCTTATTTGTGCGGTGACTCCCTCCACTTGTTGGTCGCTCCGTGCCAGGAGGAGCCTCTGGCAGGGCCCCAACCTAGTGGAGCGAGCCCAGCAGCCCGCCTGAGGGTGAGACCGGGCTTCTTTGCTCTGCTGACGTGAGATTATTGGGCTGAAAGGAAGAGCCCCCAAGACAGCTGGACACTGAGATTCAGGGAGACTTGTCTCCTTTAGTGAATCTTTGTATCCCAAATCCTGCACCATCTGCGAGCATCTGCATGAAATCTAGCTGCCCTTAATTCACACCAATCGGGAGTATAAACTAATTAAATTGAGTTGCTTTGACTTTGCTGAATTTGGTTTAGGACAACTTCAAGGAATTTGAAACTATCCTTATTTGTTTAGTGTGGGTCCGGGAAACGTTTTCCTCCCTCAAGCCACTTTGAAAATTAGTATAAGGTCCATGGGCCAGACCAGAGCTATGGGAAGGAATGCTTAAGGGGTGTGTTCAGGATGGGGAAATGAAAAGGAAGGTTCAGTTTATATGTTCTAGGGATCAATCCTCTGCTTCTGTACCCTGAGCTCATTCCTTTAGTGCATGAGTTTAAGGGCTAGACAAGGGCCAGATCCAGAACTTGGAAGGAGGACAAGTGAAACACCAGCCATGGGTTAGGAATTTACCATCCCTAATCTAGCAGGTATTCTTCACCAAGCCAAACCAAAGCATTCCAGGGTTGGGGAGCTCAGTGCACTAAGCCCTTTTGATAGGCTGGTCAAAGGGCAGCTCTCTGCAAGATGAGACACAGACTGGATCTGACCACAGTTCCAGTATAGGTGGTTCCCGTGGCTGTACCTGTATTCAGAGTTATTGGCCAGGTCCTAGTCTGTACAATAGCAATTTAGAAGTGCCCTTAAATGATGTGACAAGTCAACCTGGCATTCCGATTGAGGTGTTTTTTTTTAGAATTCTTCATTACAGGCCTCTCCCAGATGCCTTAGGGTTTATGTAGGTAGCTGAACCTGATCTTGATTATAAATCTGAAGATTTGCTTGTCAATAGTGAAAAAACCCAAGATCATGCTATCTTTGAAAGGATCTTCCCTGATATCCTGGTATATTAATGGCTCTCCCTTGAAGAAGGTTTCTAGCTTTGTGCTTCTGGGTATGAAGTTCCATCTGTCAGGTTCATGGAACCCTTTCACTGAGCACTGCAAGCGAACAACTACTAAACCTAATCAAGGGGTTCTTAAATTTACCTGTGTGTTTGGAAGCAGCAGACTCAGAGTAGCTGAACAAAAATTTAATGCCAAAATCTATGCCCCAGCTAACCTATGGCTCAGAGATTTGGTATAGAGATAATGCCAATAACTTGGAATGTGTCCCAAATCATTTTAAAGGTCCCTTATTGTTACTCCTCGCATCCACCCTGACCCTGGCTTGTTTTTATGGGCTGAGGTTAGGCAGATGCCAAATTTATCAGTAATAAGAGAGCAGTGGATTGCTCCAATTTTAAGAGGCAGAGAACACCTAAAAGCACCCCATAAACTGGCCATCTTACTAGTCTTGCATGTGTCCCGAGTTAATTTACATGTGTTTGATTTTTATTATTTTGTGCATAGCCTTGTTTTAGTGTGTGTGACTTTTGATCTGTTGGATTTTACTGATTTTGGTATCTAGTCCCGTTTTAGGCTTTTTACTTTTTTATATTTGTCAGCTTCTCTGTTATAAGAGGTAAAAGCCAAAACAGAAAATGCTGCTGCTGCTGCTGCTTTTATTTCAGGAGAAGGTGACTCATTTTTCCTGCTAGCAGTAAGGGAGAAATCTTGATCTTGAACCAAAGGTGACATTGGGTGTTAACGAATGAGACAGCCAGGTAGGTATCCACCTGCCTCTTTATTAGGTGTTTGCCCCCACTAGTCCCATGGCCTCCACCCACTAGATCCGCAGCCCCCACTTGCAGCAGGGCACCAGAGCATGCGGAACCCGCTGTGTGGGCTAATGTGTACCCACATGTCCATGTCCCATCAGTTGCCTCTTGTGTGTACAGATCTACCAGCACCATAAAGTTGCAGGTGCTTAAATCAAGGGTGGGGAGTCTCAGGCCTGGGGGCCAAATGTATCTAAAGCTAGTGTTTATGTGACCCCTTTCCAGTTCCTGGATCTGGCCCCTGGATCTAGTTCCTACCCCCAAAAACTGAAAAACTGAGCTCAGGAAAGGGAGGAGAGCTTAGGGCATACACTCAAGGATAGGGGATGGTTCCATGGCATAGATTTATAATCTGGACACTCCTCTTCCCGAGTACACCTCCTTAAGCATCCCCACCCTGCCTTTTATGCAGCTCTTGGAGCTTGTACTAATTTTCAAAGTGGCCTCTGGGAGAAAAAAGGTTCCCCACCCCTGACTTAAATCATTAGGTGGGCCACAGTAATTGGGTTGGCCCCAATGCTGGGCCATGCATGTGACCTGCTGCTGACCTGAAATGCTCTGATCTCTGCTCCTTTGGTGCCACTCATGTACAGAACAGGTTAAGTGACAGATGAAAGTAAAAACAAAACTTAAAATCCAGTTCCCTTTTTGTTAGTGAAGAATGAAGTCCTGGATATCCACATTCCCTTTTACACACACTCACATGCACACTTTCAAACCAGAACTGCCAGTTCCGTGTGAGAGAGCACAGTTCTCTTTCCTGCTGATGGCTTTTGAATATGCCTAACAACTTAGAAAAATGATGGCAACTATGCCCTAGCTGCAAGGAAATCAAATGCCAGCAGGGAGAAATGATACTCTGCCTAGCAGTTACTGGTTGTGGTGGTGAGCTAAGAAAAGGCCCTGCATGTCAGCTGTTGGCAGACCACAAAAAATGGCTTTGCAGGCCACGTGTGGCTCAACTGGCTGCACATGAGCACCCCGGTCCGAGTGCAATTTAAAAACAAAAAAAATCTACTACTTTAAAGCCGTGCATAAAGGTGGCAGATACTCTTATTTTGGCTTTAAAGTATGCTTTGGCTTAGCTAAAAGGACAGACTCTCATGAAGATGAATTCAAGTAAGTCACTATTAAACAGAAATTTCTTTTGCATCAAGGACACAATCCTGTAAAAACACATGTGATTAACTGTGCTACCATGCATAATGTTAACTTCCTGTTGGGTAGTGGTGGGACTCGGGGCAAAAATCCTGGTTCTCATTTATCGGTTCTTCTCTGTTCTCTTGGTATCGAATTTTTGTTAAAAATCGGATAAAAAAAGAATGCAAAAAACCCAATAGTGCCGATACTGAGAAAAGAACTGTGATATCGGATTAATCCAATAGGCCATTATTGGGAACTTTCAGTTCTCGAAGTTCCATCCCTACTGTTGGGACTGTCAACGGTAGGTATAGTCAAGCATGCATAGAAGCATTTCAAGATAACTTCAAGATTGTGTAATCAAACTAAAATCTGTTCCTCTGAGCAATTTTATGCCCACAAAGTGTCCTATTGAGGCATAAGGTTGCTGTGTGGGCAGAGCCTAAGGAACAGTCTCCTTTTTGGCCACAGATTTAAGTCTATATAAGAAGCTTGTAGGAAAGTTATTTACATTAAAAACGTTTGTGTGGCATTTCATTAAAATCTAATCCAGAGAGAACCTGATTTTTGTTTTTTTCATAACTGTAAGTCAAACTATGCCACTAGAGCTGAAACAAGTAATCACAAAACCAGTAGACCCGACATATTTCTGGTACCAGAATTAACCAAACATTGGGTTCTGATTGCGACCTGATTCACGTACTCAGTGTCCCAGAATGTCAACTTCTGGTTCTGATTTATTTTGTTTTCTGTACCCATACTTTGATCAGTAATCTGAAAAACAAAAAAACAAAAAACAGTACTGGAAGATACTTTGGTATCCATGTACCTGGGTAGCCCATTGAGTATTTGGTGCAGTACTCAAATGTGGGTATTACCCATGGGTTCTAAATTAATTACCTGTTTCAGCTCTACATGGTATGCTGTACTTGCTAAGCAGAGGAACTTGGAAGTAAAGTAGATAGAACAAAGGCAAACACGATTAGTTTATTTTCACTGAGATGCGGGGGGGGGAGAGGACAGGAGTGAAAGAAATGGAAAAAATAGCTTTTCTTTTCAGAATCCTTCCAGTTTTAATATACTTATTTTATTCTAATTCTTTACAACGACCTTCCTTCCAAGGTGGCTCAGGAAGGCTTACAATATTAAAATACAAAATACACACATAACATCCATAAATACAAAAATATAACACCCCACATCTCCACCCTCTCCATCCCAAACCCCTCACCTCCTAACTCACCCTTATTCCCCCCAGCCGCCCCCCCCCCCAACTTCCACTGCCAAACACCCTTGTGAATAAGACTGTTTTACATTGCCTCCTAAAGGCACTCAAACCTGGACATAAATGAACCTCCCAGGGGAGGGAGTTCCACAGCTGCGGAGCAGCAGGCAGAAACTCCCTCCTTGTCATAGAGACAAAGTTAAAAACTGGTACCTCCAGACAGGTGTCCCCAGGCAACTGCAGAGGTTGCGATGGGACATGGTAGGCCAGGCAATCTTCCAAACAAGTGGGTCCCAAGCTGTTTAGAGCTTTAAAGGTCAAAACCAGCACCTTGAATTATATCAGGAAGACAATAGGCAACTAGTGCAGATTTCGGAGCAAGGATGTTATGTGCTCCTGGTGACCCATCCCCATAAGGAGTTGGGCCATTGCATGCTGCACCAGCTGTAGCTCCCGAACAGTCTTCAAGGGAAGCCCCACGCAGAGCACATTGAGGTAATCTAGCCTCAAGGTAATGAAGGCATGGATGATGGTAGCCAGATCCGAATCGGAAAGAAAAGGCTGCAGCCTTCTCACCAGATGGAGTTGGTGAAAAGGCATTCCTGACCACCTGAGATTCCAGGTGCAGCAATGGATCCTGGAGCAGTCCATGGTTGCAAACCTGAGTGATCAGGGGGGCAGACTCCATCGATAACTGGGGTACCAATCCCTCTTAAGTCGCAAGGCTGGCCAACCATCATCACCTCAGTCTTGTCAGGGTTCTACCTCAGTCGACTTACCCTCATCCGGTCTCCCACAGCAGCCAGGCAGAGGGCAAGCACCGAGACTACAGGACCTGGATTGGATGAAAAGGAGGAAGAGCTGGGTGTCATCAGCATCCTGATGACACCCTCACTCCAAACCTCCGAATGATCTAACCCAGCAACTTCATATACACATTGAACAAGAGAGGGGACAAGATGGAACCCTGCAAGGGAGATCATGGCATGACAACGAGCATTTGCCCATCACCACCTATTGAAACCTCCCTGACAGGAAGGAGCGAAACCATTCGAGTGGTCCTGTGCACCCCCGTCAGGTCCCGTAGTCAAGTTGTCAACACCACTGATCTAAACGTATCAATAGATTGGAATTCCCTCTGTTGATCTCCAAGTGTAGATCATCGACCAAGGCCACAAATGCAGTCTCCTTGTCATGCCCAGGACGAAAGTCAGACTGAAAGGGATCCAGGAATCTGACAGCATCCAGATGGGCCTGGAGCTGATGTGCCACCACCCACTCAATAACCTTCCATAAAAAGGGAAGGTTAGAGACAGGCTGATATCTGGGCATACTTAATGGAAGTAAAGAATTGGGGATTTATTTATTTTTTATAAAAAGAAGGTTTTAATATATTGGCAGTCCTTGTGAGACAAAATGTGGAGCTGGTTCAAAACTTGTCTAAAGGAAATATCAATGAAAAAATCAGTTAAGTTGTGGAATGAATGCAAAAAAAAAACCTTTTAAAGTTTTTTTGGGGAAATGTAAGTGTTTGAGATCTTTCTTTACCCAATTTTAAGTTTTGCAAACTCCCCTCTCCCCCTCCCAACCATTTTCATTCAATTTGATTTTCTACTTCTCAAACAGTTGTACAAAAGTTGCCAAAGAAGTGACTGAACAGTGTATGGTTTGTTTCATATGTATTATACTGGCTGAATATTTTATATTCCTTTTAGCCCCACCCCATCCTCAATCACATCCCTCCTGGCAGGGCAAGAAAGGAAGCGTCTCTGGGCACAAGCCTGATGTAGATGCAAATGTCCCTTACCTCAAGCTGGTTCACCATGATGCCTACTGTGTGGTGGAAAACACTGCAGTGCTTAGCCACTTTAACAACTCTGCCACCAGCCAGGGGGCCTGGTCTGCTGCTATTAGTCATCCCTAACCTAAACCTTCTTGAACCCTTATGCCACCATGCTTTGGTCAGGTAGTGGTGACTTCTTGCTCAGGGTGGAAAGATTCCATGCTGCGGCTCAGCCTCATCACAAATATGATCTGTAGTGGACATGTTCACTTTCATGATTTTCAGGATAGGATGGCTGGCTTCGACATCTTGGGCAGGATGGTCACTTCTAGAGCTGAAATGAGTACCTGCTGAAATAGACAAACCCACTGAACCTTAACCAAAACGAATACTAAATGAGATGACTGCTCTTTATTCACTTGCCCACATTTCATTTGTTTGTTTTTGGCTTTTGGTCTGCTGGTTTTTTCAGTTAGCTTACCCAGCGGTTTTTGTGTGTGTGTCACTGTATAGTGTATACAAGTTGATGATAGGTCGATGTCCTGGGGGGGTCATCATTATATGCGTGGGTGCCCTGCCCAAGAGGGAAATAAAAAGCCATATACAGCGCAAACTCTGAATATTTTTTCTGCCGCTGAGTTCAGCTCTAATCACTTTGCAAGGGGTACAGTTTCTACACTCCATGGAATCACAGAGAAGCAGATGTGTTTATCATGGCAGCTGGAGCTGGTTCTTGCTCAGCTGAAGGCAGTGCCTCTTCAAGCTTAGCATACATTTCTCAGGATGGCTCCCCCCCTCCCCCCCCGGAATGATTAACATGAAACTTTTTGCCTCCTGATTAGGATTGCTCCGAATAAAAAAAAATAATAAATAAAAAAAATTCACAGGTATTCTCTGAGGATCCAAGGAGCAGTCCTAGTGTTTGGGCCGCCCCTCGGTGAATACTTGCCAAGTTAAGAGGGGGGGGAGGGATGTTGGGGTAGTTACTGGGGAGCAGGGGGCCTAGTGGGGGGTCAGGGTGGGTTACGTGCCTTCTGGAGGGGTCTGCTGATGCCAGTACCATATTTGAAAAGGGCTGAGCATGCTCAGAAAGGGCCATTCGGGCCCTTCTGAGCATGCTCAGTGGTGTGGGTTTTAATTTTTTTTTAAAAGAACTTATCAGCTGGGAAGAGGCCACACATCGGTGCAGGACCCCTGCGGAAGGTAAGTAAACCACCCTTGGCCCACTGCTAGGCCCCAACCCTCAATTCCCTGGCCTTGCTGGCCTATTCCCTCCCTGGCCAGTGGGGGCCAGGGAAGGGGGAACAGGGGCCTAGCACTGGCCTCTGGCCCCCTTCCCTGCACTCGGTTTGATTTTCTGAGTTCCAAAGTTTTGAGGAAAGGCCCCTGAAACTTCAGAACTCAGTAAATTGAGTTTGAATGCCCTGGTCCTGGGTGTTTCTGAGGAAAACCGAGGACCAGGTTTCAGCACTACTCCTGATGTGACTTTTTTTTTCCTATGGGAACTGTTCTCTGTCTAGCACCTCTGAAATATCATGCCACAAACATGCCTATGGTCCGAATTCTTGGCTAGCAAAACTGGGCGAATAAGCCCATCAAGCAGTAGTTCAGTGATGTGAGCTGCTTTCTGGCATCCTCAGTTTCCATTTCCACAGTTTGCCTATTGTGTGAATTTGTAACCTAAGTTCACTGCCACTAAACAAACTTCCCCAACAGCCTTTCAGCTAATGCAGCAAGCAATCCTGCCAGAACTCATCTGATTTACTTTCATGTTATGGAGACATCTGTTGTTCCACCTACTTGGTAAATGTAGAATATATACAGTAATAAAATTCATTGAAAAATATCAATTGATATAACTCCTCCCTCCCACAACTGGAACTTGGTTCTCTGATTTCAACCTGAGTTCGTCACACTCAATCACACCTCTTGGATGAAAACCTAAGTCAACAAAACAGCTTGTACTGTGCAGTGAAGATCAACAAAGTTGGGCTTTACCTGACCAATGGGAAAAATGGTTACAAAATCTCCTTGACCTGTGCACTCCACATATGGCTACCTTCCAGCACATTTACTGCACCTGACTGCAGTAATGCTTACTGACAAATTGGATACGGTTGATCATGTCCTTCCCCCACAGGCTTAAATTTGTAAGAGAAGTGTGCACAAGATACCTCTTCCATAAGGCAGTGTGATCCAGTGCATAAGACACTGGATTAGAAGGAAAACATTTTTCCTTTTTTCTTTTAAGCTTTGCCACTGAAATTTGGGGCATGTCGTTTAAACTTTCAGTGCCTTGACTTTCCTGTAGGTGAATTGTGGTGTAATATTTGGTATGATAGGTGCTCTGAGATGTACCAGGGTCATTTAAAAAAAATTTTTTAGGGGGAGCAAAGGCAAGAGTTACCTGGGTGTCTCAGAGCTGGAGTGCCATGTCAAGGTAACCAGATCCTTCAGCTAGCTCCTTCAAGTCTGGGAAGGAACAGCTGTATCTAGTTCCCTAGGGACTCCAGCAGATCTCTGGTCTTAATGTTTTGAAAACTGGTGTTGAAAACTTTGGGCAATTATAAATGTGATGGGGACCCTTTATGACCTGCCTGGGCCAGGGACTCAACATAATGTTTGTTAATGAGCTTCCAGATGTGGACCTGCTGGTGCCTTGGTCCGAGTAGGCAACTGGCCCGGAAGTGGTCCTCTAGATGATTCTGAGCCCACAGCCAGGGCTAAGGGCTGCCGAGGTGAACCATAGCATGTCCATGCATCTGTTAGCGGCCCCATCCCCCGCTGGGGATCAGCTGCTGCCGTGATGGACAGCTATGGCTGCCCATGATTGGCTGCCATGGCTGCTTGTCATGGCTGGGGGCAGGGTGTGGGAGGAGCACTGGAGGCAGAGGAGGGCTCGCTGGGAACACCTTTGTTGTGTGCCCTGGACCTGACCCTGCCATGTCCAGCCCCCCTTCCTGGAGCATGTAGCTGGCATGCTGGCTGTATGTTTATTTTCACCCTTTGATAAAATCGTTGAACTATGCATTTGCTTCAACTTATCCAAGATCATATCATGACAGTCACTTCTCTTGCAAAGCCCTTTCTCATAATAAGAACATATAACACCTCCACAATTTTCACAATAGTAGTAATATTAAGGTAACTCCCAGAGCTGGAGCTCCCAAAGACTGGAACTGCATTGTCTTAGGAATTGTCTTAGGAACATTAAACGCAACCAGCTTGCTTGTAGATGGATAAGAGGGGGGGTGGGGTGGGGTGAAAGAGTCACAGAGGAATGAAGTGATTTGTCTCAACTCTGGCAGGTCAAACCATTTTTCATTGTATGCCTACCGAGAAGGGCTTCAAATTTGCAATCTAATGTACATGGATGAATATTTGGGCCCATTTGTTACCCCATACATTTCAGTGGGGCTCCATCTACTTGGATTTGCATTCACACCTAGGTATATTGAGAAACTAAGGGTTGATGGCCTGCTTCAAACACCATCAAAGGAAATAGAAAAGCTCCCACTGACCTTGTGTTTTGGATTCAGCCATCCTTTGTACTTAGCTAACAATGTGCTATAAGAGTTCTTCTTTGGAAAAACCCGAAAGCTTGTTCGTATCTGCTTCTAAATACAGATGAGCTTAATAGCCCTGTGTCCTGCTATTATTTTTCATCCTAATTAGCTCTTTTGACATCAGTTGTCTCTGTATCCCATGGTAACGTAAGTCCCTGTATATGCTCTGTTCTGCAGCACACGGCATGCAGGTGGCTCTACTGCTCCATCTGGGCCTTAAAGTGAGATCAAATCAGCAAGTGCTCTAGTGAGCTGGGTAATTAGGGAAAGGTCTGGCCACTAAAGTCAACCTGTCAGATTTTTAACCTTAATTGATCCGCCCGTGCTCCAGTCTTTGAGTATGCAACTGTAGTGTCTGAACAAATTGCCAGTGTCTGTTCACAGGGGAAGTTCTCAGTCCGTGCTCTTATGAAACACTCATTAAATGCCATCTCCTCTTTCACCCACCCCAGGGGAAGTTACCTCTGGATAAAATGGCCCAAACTCTTGCAGCCACACACAACAGTTTCACCCCAAGAAAAGCACAACAAACCTATTGCAAACTTGTGGAAGGAGGAGAGCATATCCCATGATGTATGATTCAGGAAACCACATCTGGTAGAGGACTGTAAAAAGCATACTGGTGAGGAGAGCAGCACAGGCAGTGGTGCCAGAGGAGTTTGGGACAGGCATGGTTGGAGGACTGCTTACCACAAACTCAGCAGCTGGATGCACACCTAACTTAGCGATGTACTAAGCCCCGTGGTAAATAAACATACAATAGACTTGGGGTGGGCAAAGTTCCCAAAACCCTAAGGCACATGCATTTATCTAGAACTCAGTGTTCAAAATGTCTTATGATCCTTATCTGGATCACCCTCACAACAACCCTGTGAGGAAGGACATTATTACTTCCATTTTACAGATGGAGAACAGAGACTGAGAGTGAGTGTTTATTATGGATGGGAAGTTTGGATTTGGATTAACCCATAATGGCCCGGAACCTCCTCTGAGCCATTACAGAATAATCTGAACCAGAACATTGTGACAACAGACCTATTTCAGCTTGGTTCTAAAATAATTAAAAAAAAAAAAATTACTGAGTGTGGGCAAAATGGCCATTGGACCATTCTATGCATGCTAGGTAGGAGTGGGACTATCACTATCTGATCCAATAATGCCAATAATAGGTGGTATCAGATTATCCGATAATACCAATAATTGTCAGTATCGGAATATCGATTTTTAACATTGCCCATTGAAGTCAATGGCTGCAAAGTTAAAGATCAAAGAAAATCGACAATGCTAAAAATCCGATACTCTGATACTGATAAATCAGCTATCGGGAGATCCGATACCGATAAATCAGATACCCGATAATTCCCCTAGAGTCCCACCCCCAAGCACACCCTTTTACAAAATGGCAGCTGCAGTAGTAGTATTTGTTAACTGCCATAGGCCAAACAGTTAATACAGGGCAAAATATTTCCACAAATACAGCATAAATAAGACAAATTCAAATAATAAAATACAAACAATAAAACTTTTGCCGTTCGCACAGAGAATCTCATCTGACTAATCAGAGGATAATATCTAAAATTATATCGTACATAGTTTTCAAAAAAACCAAAGACCCAATGCTAATATCTTTGGCAGCAGGAAACAAGACTCTGCTATAGCATTCTCTTAGTCTCTTAATTCCCAGATTTCTTACAAAGTTTGCATGCTGCATAGGTATAACATGCCAGCACATTTAAAACTTTAATTAACACATTCTGTAATACCCAGATAGTTTTTTCCAAGTTATTAAGATTGACAAGTTTTCCAATTACGGGGACTAGATATCTCTCCTTCAGATCAGTATACAAGAGACAATTTCAGAGGAAGTAGATCACATCTTCCACTTCGCCTAAGGGGCATATACACAATCTCTGGCCATACTGAATCTTAGCCCAGCCGCCTCTATGTACCACAGTTCCTGTTTGGTCAAACCTCAACTTTATGAGTACCTCCCTATGCTGAAAATAGTTGATTCAAGATAGATAAGGAGCCTGATTCCAATCAGTTTTAATATATTTATATAACCGAGCACATCTGACTGCTTTTGCTGCTGCCATATCTTCTTGCCATGATATGCCCAGAAACCTCTGGGTAATACTTTGTTCATCATCGGGCAGGGGTAACCTGTCATCATATGACTATTTATCTTCGAGCCCTGTAAGGAGCAATGCCTTCTTTATCCACCGCAACCACAAAAATAAATTTCCCTGAGATTCTATAGTATCTAACAATACTTGCTTAGGGAATCGTTGTGGGTAGGTACTCCCTAATCTTCAGCCAATAGTATATTGGATGTACTTTATTTGTCATTCTTATATTCATAGAGCTGGTTTCAATCCTACCCATCGGGGCTGGGGTTCCTTGGTGTACCATGAGTCATTTTCTTAAAAAAGCACTTCTGGCATTTTCAATAATCGCTACTGCTTGTCATCAGATCCCCAGATTTTAGCCCCATACAATAGTATGGCTTTGAACTTCACCTTCCCTGCTATTAATGCCTTCAACCAAGACTTCTTGTGGAACTAATTGTAAAAGGCGAATACACTACCAGCTGCATGAGCTGCCTTTATGACCAACTTCTTGGTATGAGCATCTCACCTCAGTGTACTGGTGAAGGTTAAGCCTAGATAACAAAAACTGTTCACCAGCTTGCTTGTTCAAAAAACATGTATTTCATGTTTTTGACTTGAATACCATGATTTTGATTATTGATATTGGTTTTGGTTTTGATATTGATTTCCAATCTACTATGATGACAATAGGCACAGAACATCCAGTAACAGCTGAAGAGCTATTTTAGTAAAAGACAGCAGAACTACATCATCTGCATATAACAGACAAAGGACCCCACTCCCTAAAAGTTTAGGTGAGCAGCAATTTTTTCTTCCCAGCTAACTCCATAGATCATTCAGAAATAAACTGAATAATATTGGGGCCAATACAGCCTGGCCTTATGCCTTTCCGAGAAAAAAAGGAACAAGATAATTCTCCAGAAGCTCCATACCTAACCCTAGCGGTAGTATCACTATATTTTTTTTAATCAGGTGGATTAGCACTGGGTCCATGCCCAGAATGCTCAGTTTATTCCTCAGTGCCTGTCTGACCATGTTGAAGGCAGCCTTGAGATCTACAAAGGTTTCATAGATCTGTAAGTTGTTCAGATATTTTTCTATAATATAATTAAGGGTGACACATTTCCTCCAACTACACACATTTTATTTATTTATTTCATTAGACTTTTACCCTGCCCCCTCCTACCCATGGCAGCTGGGGGCGGTTTACAAAAACTTTTCATATAAAATACAAGATAAATAAAAATGCACAATATAACAACAAAATTAAAGAATCCCTTCACCCGTCTCTCTCACCAAAAGTCTGGTGGAACAGCCAGTTCTTACATTGTCTTCATAAAGAAGGGAGGCCTGGGGCCAGGCAGACCTCTGTCAGGAGGGAGTTCCACAGCCTGTGTGCAGTCACTGAGAATGCCCTCCCCATGGTCGCCAGCTGAAGAACTCGGGGGACTTTGAGTTGGGTGCCCCGGGGCTGCTCCAGGGGCTGCTCCAGGACAGGACCCGGGGCATGAGGCAGTCCCACAGGTAGGCAGGGTCCAAGCTTTGTAGAGCTTTATAGGTCAAAACCAACACCTTGAAATGGGCTTGGAAGACTATAGGCAGCCAGTGCAGAAAATGGAGCACTGGTGTAATGTGCTCACGACAACCCGTCCCCGTAAGAAGATGGGTTGCAGCATTTTGCACCAGCTGCAGTCTCCGAACCGTCACCAAGGGTAGCCCCACGTATATAGCCCCACCTATAGTCTAGTCTTGAGGTGATGAAGTCATGGATGATGATGACCAGGTCAGAGTTCGAGACATACAGTCAAAGCCGTTGCACCAGATGTAATTGGCGAAAAGTGCTCCTCGCCACATCCACCACCTGGACATCCAGACGAAGCTGAGAGTCAGGAGCACTCACAAGCTACACACCTGAGGGAACAAAGGAGGGAGGATCCCATCAATGATGGGGGCCACCATTCCCTCCGCCTCACCCACCAGCATCTCCTCAGTCTTGTCATGATTCAGCCTTAGACGACTTGCCCGAATCCAGTTCCCCACAGCCGCCAAACACCAGGTAAGCACACAGACTGCTGGGCCTGGGGCAGCTGAAAATGAGTGGTAAAGTTGGGTGTCATCAGCATACTGATGAAAACGTAGGCCGAACCCTCTCATGACCTTGCTCAAAGGCTGTATGTACACATTGAACAGGAGAGGGGACCGAATAGAGCCTTGCAGGACTCCTCACATGAGGTCCCGGGGAGATGATGAGCACTCCCCAAGCACCACCCGTTGAGTTCTTCCAGCCAGGAAAGAGCGGAACCATTCAAGAACAATTCCGCCCACCCCGGCTCAGTCCCGCAAGCAAGTCACCAACATCTTGTGGTCAATGATATCAAAAGCAGCTGACGGCTCTAACAAGTTCAAAAGAGACAATATGCCCTGATCTAACTCATGGCAGAGGTCGTTGGCCAAGGCCACAAGTGCAATCTCAGTGCCAAAACCCAGATGAAATCCAAACGATGAATGATCCAGAAAACTGACATGATCCAGCCACATGATCTAGTAAATGCCATCCATAGATTTTGGCCAGAATACTAGTCG
This sequence comes from Sphenodon punctatus, assembly GCA_003113815.1. Taxonomy (NCBI): domain Eukaryota; kingdom Metazoa; phylum Chordata; class Lepidosauria; order Sphenodontia; family Sphenodontidae; genus Sphenodon; species Sphenodon punctatus. The sequence continues at coordinate 827,027 of QEPC01000282.1, forward strand.
AACTGATAGGACAAAAACAAAATGAAATAGACCAATCACCTTTCTTGAAGATGGGGACAATAATATTCTGTTTCCAATCCTCTGGATATACATTGTGGATGACAATGTTGTTAATCAATTCCCTCAAAATTGGAATCAAGAAATCCTTAAATTCTTTAAATACCTCAGGGGGAAGTAAATCAGGACTTGCAGCCTTCCTTGATTTTGTACCTATTATAACAGTTTCCAGCTGCCTGTTGGTTATAAAGAATTTTCCCAGGGACTGTATTCTTTCTTCACATAGAAGGAAATTATAAAGAGGGATCTCTACCTCCTTGCAAAGTTCACCATCATACTTTTGAGAAAAGTAGGTTACCTAATGGTTTGTATCAAAGGTTTGTACTTCTGGCAGATATTTCTGCCTCTGCCACCACCAGAAATTATCTGCCAGAAGTTGCTAGAATCCTTCTGCTCATCTGCCTCAATTTCTCCCAGCTCCTGTCTTGATATTCCTTTTTTGAGCCAACTTCTGCCTGTAAATCTTTGTAGCCCTTGCAATCTGGGTCTGACCGACTTACTGATCATTCTCCCTCCACTGTCTCAGATATTCCAATAATTATTTTTTGGCTTGGATACAGTTAGCATCAAACCATGCCCTGTGCCATGATTTCCTGTTATGTCGCCCCTCTTGTTGAGTCAGCACAGTTCGTAATTCCTTAGTTTAACAGATTATAGTTTTTGATCGTACATTGGGGCTTTGTTTGGGTCTCCTACTTAATCCCAAAAGTTGACCATATGAACAGTAGTTAGGCAACTTGTCTCTAATTTTGTTGTTCCAAACAACTCTTCTCATTATCAGATCCTATTCTTTTAACTGCCCAGCAATTGTCATATTATCAACAATACCCAAGCAAGTGGCAACCAGAGGGAAATGATCACTCTCTACTCTGGGGATAACCTCAAAACATGAGTACTTATACGATTATGACATTCTACCAAAATATAATCCATTGTACTGGTACCATTGAGAGTATAAAAGGTGAAAGCCCCCAGATAATCTATATAAAATCAGATGCAGCATCCAGAGGTTTTCAGCATCCAGAAATGAATGGATGCTGAGTATCAAACAATATTCAGCCTCCAGAAGTTTTTATCATACACAAACTTCAGGAGTTACTGTCCCCATGGATCAACCACCTGATCAAGCATGCATGGTGTATAAATATCACATTTTTTTTCAATATCCTCTAGGAGTTTGGTGTGTAGTCTAAAATCTAGATCCTGAGCATCTATCAAATGCTCCTCTGACTGTAGTCATCCCTCACCCTTCTTTCCAGATCTCTGTAACTGGGTACTACTTTCCCTATGTCCAGAATTCCACGAATAGAAGGATCACTTCCCAAACTGTGTAAGAACCATAGTACTGCAGTCTAAGTTATCCCATGTTACCCTTTTCCTGATATTATCCCAGTTGTACTCTCGATTTATAAATCTTGATAGGAAAAACACCTTCACCAACCTCCAAAACCAGTAAGGAGGATTCAGCTTTGTATAGTATCTTATGCCTCAAGTACAAATCCTTGAGACCCACTCTGAGGGCACCTGAAATGATCCTTTCTGTAACCAAAGCTGCTTAGCGTACACCACAGTTTTGCAGCTGCCTTGTGGATATGTTAAATTTCCTTGCTAGGAACATACAAATTATCTTCTTTAGCACCGCTTCTGTCTCACCTACTTCCCTCATTAGATCATAAATAATAAGATTTTATTCATGCAACCGGGATTCCTTATCTCTCCCAACTTTATTATTGGGGTACAAGACAGTAGCTCTTAGGGATGGGACTCTCGGTATTGCTGAGAACCAAGAGTGGCCAATAATGGCACTCTTGGTTCTAATCCAATAATACTGATCATTCTCTGTATCAGCAATATCAGTTTTTTTGCATTGCCTTTTTTCTCAGATTTTTAACATTGCGGTATTCCCCACTGAAGTCAGTGGCGAAAACCATAATGTTAAAGATCCAAAAGCGATAGATGAAATTGAACCAATATAGGGAGAACAGAGAACTGATGAAACTGAGAACCAAGATTTTGCCCAAAGTTCCATCTCAAGTAGCTCTGTAAGTAAGTAGCTTGAACTCTGGGGCAGATATTTCTCCTAAGCAAGAACTCTTACTCCCGTGCTCTCTTTCCACCACTTCAGCTCCTTTAAAAATAGCTCAGTTAAAAATTAAAGGAATTTTAAGTTAAAAAAACGTAAAGGAATTTTTAATACTGGCCATTTCATGTTCCACCAAGGATTTAACCTGGTTTAGGCCATCAACTAACTCCATTTGAGCTTGTAACAGAGAGCATGAACAAGAAAAACCAGCTGGCGACTTAAAATATCTAGGGGCACCTGCTAAATTCACCCCTTAACTTCCAGTCCATACATGATGAATGTGATTTTAAAAAGCCAAAAAGCTGTCTTCCAGATTGGATTTTAAAGTAATAGATTGTTCAGAATTGCCTAATCCGAGGTCAATATCTTTGGATCCGCACTTTCAAAAAAGGGATCCCTATAGGAGAGTTGTCGCTGCTTCCACCTACATTCCTTCCAGTAACACCAATATCCTGTTGAAGGCATTGATTGAATAAATTGTTAAAGAGCTTATAACTGCTTTCCCTTCCTTGTACTTGGATTACTGGTGTTTCAGACCAGGATTTGTCAATCATTGGATTACTCTTTTAAGCCATAAAGTTGGTTATCTTCAGCTGGGTTGAAGTGGTTCTGGCAGCATTATATTGTCTTGGAACAGTTGAGTTGTTATCCATATTGATAAGTAGAAGTATTACACCATACAGTTATTTATTCCTAAAACATTAAGCCTACATAAATAAAAGCCCCATTGCTCCTCATCCCCCAACCTAATCCACATTTCCTGCCTTCTCCCTAATCAACTTCTCTTCTCCTGCTCCCTCTGGAACTGTCGCTCTTCCATTAACAAAGCCCCCTTCATTCACGACCTCTTCCTCTCTCACCACTTTCAACTCCTTGCACTTAATGAAACCTGGATTTCTCCTTCTGACTCTGTTACTCCTGCCACCCTCTCCTCTGGAGGCCTTTCGTTCTCTCACCGGTCCCACCCCAAAGGCTGGGGTGGTGGCATGGGCTTNAATAATAAAAATACTCCAAATTGGATTAGACAAGAATGTTGTTAGTGATAGCCAGATACAGGCTTCAGCTTGATGTATTGACATCGAGGTATTTAATTTGTGGCTTAAAAAGAGTGCGCGGCTGGTTTTAACACACAAAATGTCACATCTAAATCCCACATGCAGGATATTTACACGCAGTGTGATTTTTATGCAGCATGTTCGCCACACACATCTAAAAGCAGCCTAAGTGGAGAGGGGCAGGAAGCAGCCGTTCCTTGGAATTCTTTAGGCTTTTTGTCCATGAATCTATGGTGCTGACAGACAAGTAAAAAAAAAAGCAAAAAAAAAAACAAAATTGACAGGATGAGGAAATGTGAGTGCACATTAGCCCACATTCACCCACACATTTACTCCACATTCTCCAAGTCCCCGCTGTGAGTGAGGGCTGTGGGTGTGGTGGGTAGAGACCACATGGCCAGTGGGGGTGAATACCTAATAAACGGGCAGGTGGACACCCACCTGCATGTGGGCTAATGTCCCATTTGTTAGGTTAACACCCTAACAGAGACTGTGAGGTATGGATCTGGGTGAAGAGGATTAGGTCTGTCTAACCTGGGCAGGTGTAGCATTAGGAAGGACTGGGCACTGAAATTGGGCCTCTGCCACACAGGGAGTGTGACTCACACCCCCTTTAGAATAGTTCTAGCCCAGGGTGTGGTTTGGAGAATGCTGTTTAGGCATTTAAACTATTTTGTTGTTATCTAGCACTTTTACTGTTCATAGTGCTCTATAATCCTTACAGCACAGTGAGGTAGGTCATTATTATTCCAACTTTGCAGATAGGGAACTGAGGCTGAGACACAGTGACTTGCCCAAGACCACCCAGAGGGATCATGCCTATTTAAACTTTGCTCTCCCTGATTTTAAGTCAAGTACCTTATCCCAGGGATGGGGAATCTTTTCACTCTTGGGATCCTACTCTGAAAATTAGTGCACACTCCAAGGCTCACATAGGGGCTGGGGATGATGGTGCTTAAGGGGTGTGCTCAGGAAGAGGAGTGTCAAGATCATGGTTCTGTACCATGGGTCTGTCCCCTATCTTTATGTTCACGCACTCATCTCTGCTCCCTTATCCTAAGCTCAGTTTTTCAGTGCTTGGGGGCAGGAACTGGATCTAGGCACCAGGTCCAGGNTAGTCAAGCTTCTGATGCTGTAACTCATGAGGAGATTTAAATGGACTGGGATGGGGTAGGGATATCATCCACTCAATCCCTGTGAATAAGAGGGAAATTCCACCCAATTGGGATGGGTAGCTTAGGGGAAGGCAGGGAGGAGGAGAGAAATTGAAATGGATGGGTGGATGGTAGGATGTTGAGGAAGGCAGGGAGGGACAGAAACTGGGTTGATGGAGGGGAGGAAGGCAGGGGGAGAAAGACAGAGAGAAAAAGGCAGAAACAGGGTGGGGAGGAGGCAGAAAGGGATGGAAATGGAGGGCGGGAGAGAAGAGGTGAAGAGGGAGAAGGAGTAGAAATGAGGGCTGGGTTAAAGGAAGACTGGGAGAAGAGATGAGGCAGAAACAGGTGAGGCAAAGGCAGGGACAGAGAGAGGCAGAAATAGAGGGTGGGATACAGGGCAGGGTAGTAAAGGAGTCAGGGAGAGCCAGGGAGGAGGATGACTTACCGGTTCTGAGTTCTCCTTGTCCTGGCTGCAGTGTCCAGCAGTCATCTTGGTGCCCTGGGGAGAGGAGGCATGGCTCCCAGCAGCAGCCAGGAAATACCACGCCTCCCTGCCCTTCCCTCAGACATGCTGTTATCAGTCTCCACGCGATATGGATCACCACTCGCAGGCAGTGTTGATTGGGGAGCTCCCCAGTTTTACCTACTACCCCTCCCATTGCCTTTAGTACGCAAATGCCCTCAGTGCAGCCAAGGTATCCGCCCGGGAGCTTGTGCAGTATTAGCAAACCCATGGCCCTGCCCCCCAGCCCACCAACTTGCAGGGAATGAGTGAGAGGCAGGGGTGGTTCCACAGGATGCAGGTTGGGGCCCCACTGCTCCTTCCCCACCAGATCCCGCTGCCCCTGTGTCTTGGGGAACATGAAAATCCATATTGATATGAGTGGAATTGAGCTGAAAAGAATGTGTTGGCTTGTTTAAATAGTTTTCTAGGGAAGAGGCCTTGTGACTAAGAATCTGTGCTTTCTGCTGGGTCTCCTTCACTTTCCTGCATTTTGTTTAGACTATTTGCTCTTTGGAACAGGGACCATCTTCTTGTTATGTTTTCATACAGTGACATTGTATGGTCTGCAGATGGGGCTCCTAGTCACTACTGCAAAAATGCAATTAACAGAAATAACAAACCAGTGGTTTTCTAACTTTTTGCCTGCTTTACCCTGTTTTGAGATTTAAATACATTATCTCTTTAAGCAAAGATAGCAACCAGGTATGGCAACAAAGTATTAAGTCAGCATTGTGATCACATTGCAGATGGTATGATTTAACTTAAGG
>QEPC01000282.1:832730-845944 GCA_003113815.1 Sphenodon punctatus
TGAGGTATGGATCTGGGTGAAGAGGATTAGGTCTGTCTAACCTGGGCAGGTGTAGCATTAGGAAGGACTGGGCACTGAAATTGGGCCTCTGCCACACAGGGAGTGTGACTCACACCCCCTTTAGAATAGTTCTAGCCCAGGGTGTGGTTTGGAGAATGCTGTTTAGGCATTTAAACTATTTTGTTATTGAATATCTAGCACTTTTACTGTTCATAGTGCTCTATAATCCTTACAGCTCAGTGAGGTAGGTCATTATTATTCCAACTTTGCAGATAGGGAACTGAGGCTGAGACACAGTGACTTGCCCAAGACCACCCAGAGGGATCATGCCTATTTAAACTTTGCTCTCCCTGATTTTAAGTCAAGTACCTTATCCCAGGGATGGGGAATCTTTTCGCTCTTGGGATCCTACTCTGAAAATTAGTGCACACTCCAAGGCTCACATAGGGGCTGGGGATGATGGTGCTTAAGGGGTGTGCTCAGGAAGAGGAGTGTCAAGATCATGGTTCTGTACCATGGGTCTGTCCCCTATCTTTATGTTCACGCACTCATCTCTGCTCCCTTATCCTAAGCTCAGTTTTTCAGTGCTTGGGGGCAGGAACTGGATCTAGGCACCAGGTCCAGTAACTGGAAAGGGGCCAAATAAAAACTGGCTGTGGGCTGCATTTGGCCCAAGACCTGAAGTTCCCTACCCGTCTTATCTGCCAGGCCACACTGGCTCAGATATTTTCTTCAAACTTAACTGAAGTCTTTGAAGTCAGAATATTTTCTCAGGTAGACAACTGTTAAATTATTTATGCCATAGATAAAAATCATACTTCCAAAAATGGATGTTGCTGGCTTATGCTTCAGTCAAAATTTATTAATGCAAAGCTACTTTGCTGCATCGAACTATCCTGGCTATATTAACTTGGAATAGATTTCTCTGTTAGGTAATGTTATGGCGATACAGTGAGTAACTCTAGAGTTAACCAAGAAGCTTTGAAGCAGAGGGAAAATTAGTATGTTTAAAGGAGAAAAATCAGAACCTCATGTGTTTTCTTTGCTAGTCTGGATTGAATAAAGTGAGGCAGATTCTCTAGAACAGAATATTGAGGCCATTGTATCAGCATTTCTCCAGACTCAGGAGCTTTGTCTATGTTAGGGAAACTTATGTTTACAACATTGGGGGTGCAAGCCTCTACCCATTAGCCTATGGGAGTGGAGCTATTTACTTTAATGATGGAGGGTTATAACCAGGGCATCCTGTTGAAATGTTCAGTGCGACGAACAACAATCAATACATTTAAAAAAAAAAAAAACAATTTCAAAATACAGTATGTGGGGACCCCCCCCACGCTAAAAGCTTGATGGAACTGCCAGATCTTACATACATGCCGAAATAGCAGGAGAGTGGGAGCCAACCGAGCCTGTACTTAATGGGTACTTAAACTGATTGATTGAAGCACTCCTGCCTTTGCCATTTCTCTTAGCTGATCCCAACACCCACTGCTTTTATTTAAGCTATTGTTCCTAGTATTGGTTGGTTGGTTTGTTAGTTGAGACAAAGATTATTTGACGTAGAAAATAGAGGAAAAAATCATAAACAGTAAAAGCAAGGAAAAATATAAACACACAAGGATTAAAACAATGTAGAAAGATAGGTAAGGAGACTCTAAGCATAGTTAAACAAAAAGGTTTAAATGAAGCAAGCTGAACTGAAGCAAGCCTAGAGTTGAAATGAATATTACAACCAAATATTTGACAACCTTTTCCTGCTTACAATGTGCAAAACTGTGCATAATATTCAGTGGTAGTTTCTGAACTACACTGGTATGTTTGCATCAGGTGCATTCGAGAGCAATCAGCAGCATGTTTGATTGTCATTCAGGTTTGTTCATGGGAGGAACCAATTAGGTTCTTAAACCAGTTAAGAACCAGTTAGGGCTAAACCAGTTAGCCCTTTAACGACCTTTACCCTACAACCTGTCATGATATTGGTTGCTTGCTAACACAGGTTGAAGGGGAAAGGTCTTTAAAGGACTTGCCGTTTGGTTAAACTAATTCAGGAAAAAATATGAATGAAAAAATCCAAACACGCCCACTTCCAAAGTTTGTTCAGATGTTTGGAAAGATGCACGTTTACAGATGTCCACTTAAGTTAATAAACCTACATATTTGGCTTGCAAACCAAGACCTCCCAGATTCATTCAGTCCCAGCCAAAACCTTATATTTTAGAGTTACTTGTTTCAGCCAGCAACTGCCAGTTTATGTTTGCAGTATGTGTCTCTTGTTGCAGCAATAAAAGGTATGTCTTGTGCATTCTTTTGCCACAGTTCATAGACTTCAAGTTTGTGTGTGTATTGAAATGTATATTACCGTATCGTGCAGTGCCAGCCAGCATCAGTAGAAGCTGTCGTTCAAATTTAAAACAAATTAGTTTCCATCTAAGCATTGACTACTTTGGTTGTGTCCCTCCCCACTCATATTTTCTCCAGACATATGATCTTTTAATATTTCTCCATCTGATTTACAAGGGCTGTACGTTTTACTAGTCTTTCAACATTTCAAAGAACTATGTGAACCAGGATGAGTCAAATATGAATGTGTAACTTTTTGTAGCAAAGGTCCCAGTAAGGAGTCCATTCAATGGGTTTAGCATAATCTGGAAAAGAACTGGATTGGATTGTGGGGCAGAGGGAACCTCTGGATCTGTACAAAGGAAAAAATAAAATCAAAGAATGCTCATGCCTCAGACTGCAAAATCTTATCACAAAGAAGAGTTGAGACAATATTTCTGTTCCCAGCTTTCCTGTTCTTTGTATCAACTGTTCTTTATGACAGGATTTTGCAATCTGAACTGAGGCTCTTGTTTTATTTTTCATTTGCAGTGTCTGCACACAGTTCAGGTGGGGGAACTTGGTGATAAAACAAAAGTCTTTACGGTAGAGAAGAGCAGCAAGTTTTGATTAATGTGTAGGAGGAGGACTGGTTGAACCTTTAACGTGTATTTCTGTTTTTTCTATAGTAAGATCAATGAAATATGGGGAAGTTACATTTTATGTGACTTTTTCTTGTGTGAAAATGAACTGGTAATAATTTTATAATGGTAAATGGAAGATAGTATGTAGAGAGAAGTGAAATGTTTGTATTTTTTTTTTACCTTAGCACTCTCTTTTCTGTTCTTTCTTGCTTGATTTTTGACCAGAATGTTTGTGATAGCGAATGTCTCAGTGGGATCTGCTTCGGGGCTGAATTGGACCAGACTTGTCCCTAGCATGGTAAACCTGAACCCTACAAGTGGCCCTGTCTCCTCAAAGTATCCCTGGGAGAAGAGGCTGGGCAAGCCTCCTTTGTTTTGGTCCCTACTTATAGCCATCTTAAATGTTACCCATTTATGTATACTTAAGGCCCTACAACACCTCTGGGCCTCACAAGGTTCATGGGCACGCAGACTCCCTTTCTATACCTGGGTGTGCAGGCCCCCTTAGCCCTTCTAAGGGTCTTCACCTATAGTCCTTACAGTGGTCTTCCACCCCTTAAGTCCTTGCTCTTCCTGGGGTCCAGGCATGGACCAGCCTGGCCCCTGTAGCAACAAGGCTTCCTTCCTTCAGTGTCCTCAAGGAGGCCAGCAACAGTCCAGGGCTGCCTCCCTGCCTCAGAGCCTCTGCACTGGCTCCCTACTAAATGTCTCAGAGCCTTGCCACCAGGCTCTGCAAGTATCTTTCCCAGGGTTCAGGTCACCTTTCTGCCCTCAGGTGCCCTTGCCCTTCTCCCTGGCTCAAGTCCAGACAATCCTGGCCCCTGGGCGGCTTCACTCGTGACTCAGCCCTGCTGGGCTAACTCACAGTTTGGAAGAGTCCTTCCTGGCCAGGGGTGGATCCAGAAGTGATGTGGATGGGGGGACTGAAATCTAAAGTTAGTATAGCTTCGCCCAGGTGAGCAGGCCCCACCTCCAGCCTCACCTGTAGCCCCTCACCCCCTACCAAGTGAGCAACAGTGTCAGGCCAGTTTATCCCCCACCCCAGAGCCATGGGAAACCCCCCAAGCCACAGCTCCAACAGGGGAGGGGGACTCAGGAAGCAGTGGATATGGTAGCCGGGCTCCAGCTGCTGCCTGAAAATGGGCATCAAACACAGATGGTTAAATAACTCCTACCTGTAGTTTCACTACAGGAAAATACAAAGGGTATTTTCAGATGTTACGCCACCACGGTGAATCCCCCTGTGGGGACCATGGTGGCGTAATGTCTGTTGGGCCAAAAAGTGATTCCCACCGGATGTTCACCCCTGGTGGGAATCGCTCTGACCACGCTTTTGGAGGTCCGGGTGGCCAGAGCTCCGAAAGCGTGGTCAAAGCGATTCCCACCGGGGGTGAACATCCGGTGGGAATCACTTTTCAGCCTAACACATGTGACGTTACCACAGTCAAGCATGGCAGGATTCACCGAGCCGCCCCGAGCTGTTTTAGGATGGGTGGGGTAGAAATCCAATAAGTAAAAATAAATAAATAAAAAAGTCATGTCTGCTCCCGGACCATGACCCGGAATCGGCAGCCGTGCCTGCTGCTGATTACGGGCCATGGCCAATACCCCAGGGGGCGGGCGGGTTCTGTGGTCGCATTGGCCGCTGTGCTCACCCATCTCCCAGAATGCGGGTGGCCTCGGGAGCATGGGGGGCGGGGCTGTGCAGCCGCATGTTGCGCTGTGCAGCCCTGCCCCCTCCCCCAATCCCCCTCTGGAATCAGAATGGCCCGTCAACAATCAATACGCAATTCCATGCCAGGGCCAATGGGTGCTCTGGCACATCTGAAAACACCCAAAGTCTAGGAGCAAATCCCCATTGTACCCCATGCCAAAGAGGGAAATAAATCAGGGAGAGGTAAATGCCCCCTTAAGCCCAAAGTAGATGAGGGGCAAATCCTCACTGTGCAAAAGAGGACAATAAAAGAGAAATGCCCCCTTACAAGCCAATCAGGTAAGAAGCAAATCCCCACTGCACTCCATAACCAAAGAGAACTATAAAAGAGAGATGGGCAAACTATGCCCCCTTGTAGGGGTGTGCATGTCATTTTCATTATTACAATAACAATAATGAACATTGTTGTTTTTCATTATCATTATTGCAATACCAAAAATGACAAATAACAAAAATAGAAACGAAAATGATGTTTTGTTTTTGAAATAAAGGGAAAAACCTGAAAAACATATGTAACTTTTTTTGTTTCTTATTCAATTCTGATTAAACATGGGGAGGATGTACCCCCAATGGAGGGCACTATGTGTACCAATTTTTGAAATGATTAGGTAAAGGAAACCAATTTTAGAAGCAATTGAACGTTGTGATTTTCAGAAAAGCTCCATACGCATTCATGGCTACAACTTCTTTATCTTGCATCCAATTTGCATTACACCTGTGAATATTATGTCCCTCCATAAGTCTAACACTCCTCCCAATTTTCAGAAAGATTGGATAATGGGTCCTGATGGTATAAGACAGTAACTTGAAAATACATTTCCAGCTGTGTCATTTGTATATTCCATCCAGTTTAAAAGGTATTTGGCAGGAAAGTATCACATACCTTCACTGTTATCTCTGCCAAATTACAGAACAACTTGATAAAGGGACCCAATTTTATAAGCAATTGATGTTGTCCCTGTGAAGACCATTATTCAGATAAATAGCAGCACATGCAGTGCCAGTCAGAGGCAGGCACCCTGCATGGCAGGGGGAGAGAGATTGTAGGAGGGAGGATGTGGAGCAAACCAAAAGACTGACAGACACATTCACTGGCCAATTACTGCATGCTTCCAGCTTTACAGGACCAATTGGTAGTGGCTTCGAGGCAGGCATAGGGGGCGGCCCTGAGGTGGGCATAAGGGCATAAAGGACATAACTGGGACTTTGGGGATAGCATCCCAGCAATCAGGGGACATAGTTTACACATCCAGGCTGGTCAATTATCATCACAATCACATCCTGCAGCACTGTGACAGAGGACATAAGAGAATCTCTATTGACTCTTTCCTAAACAGATGCTTCTGACTTTCCAGTAACAAGTGGGGGAGAGATGTTGGGATGGTCACAGCACAGAATGAGGATATTTGGTTGACCTTTCTGCTGGCCAATTGGCATCACCAACCGATCTTATACCACAGTGACGTAAGAGAATCCCTGGCATAGGCTCCTTCTCTGCATATGCTGTGCAGGCATATAAAATTGGGACCCTTTATCACAGCTTTCTGATATGTGGCAGAGATGATAATGAAATGATAATGAAAGTGTTATATACAGCCCTGCCAAATTTCATGTACACTGGTTGGACTACAAAGATGTTAGTCAGATATACATTTATATGTTAATTGCTTATACCACCAGGACCCTTTATCCAATACTTCTGAAAGTTGGCAAAGATAGTAAATATGGGAAGGGGTGTAAACCTGCCAAGTGTCATCTACATTAGATATGAGGCAAAGAAGTTACAGCTAAGAATGTATATGAATGTATATGAAGAATTTTGCAAAATAAAATAATTCAATTGCTTCTAAAATTGGATTCCTTTACTCAGTTCTTGTGAAATTTGGTACACTTAATGCCTTCCATTGGAGGTATATGCAACCCAAGTTTCAGCCAAATGTTACAGCCAAAAACGTGTTTTACATTGAAACCAATGAAAATGAAAACCAAAATGAAATGGGGGGGGGCTGAGCCCCCCCCCCCAGTGAATCTGCCCATGCTGGCTCCCTCCAGCTCTGGGGTGATCTCCAGGGTATGTTTGCTATCCTTGCCTCCAGTTAGGTCACTCCCGGCTCTCTCTGGCTCCTGGGCAGCTCCTCGCTGACCCAAACACCGGTCCCCGGCTAGCAACCCGCCGCCAGAGATGCTCCTGTGCTTCTGGGTAGGCGCCACTCCCTCTAGCCTACTGATGCCTCACAGTGCTTCTGGCCTCTCCTCTCTTGTCCCATCTGTGGCGGTGGCTTTCAAATCTGCCGCGCTGCCCACGCTGACAACTCTGAGCGTGGCCATTTAAAGGGCCAGCTCTATTGAAGTGGCTGCAGCTGCTGTGGGGAGAAAACACTCCGCACAAGCAGCTGGAGCAGGGCTGGCAACAAACCATCCTGCTTCAATGTTATTTCTCTTTTTGACTAGAATATATATTGTACTGTTTGGAAACTTTAGTGTAGTGGCCTTCCTTGGCTGTAAGTTTTAGCAGAGTGAAACAGACACAGACATTTTGCTGTATTCTTATCACCTGTGTGTATGTATTTATAATGTACACAGTCCACAACTTTCCCTTGTTTCCCAAGACCCCAGTTTTTTGTGGGTTTTTTTTGGTTCTGCCTCCTTAGGTCAGCCTAGTGTCAGAAAAGTCCCTCTAATGCAAGATCACACCTAGCGCTCTTGGCCTCTTTCCTGGTGGTCCCCTGCTGGTCCTCTCTGCAAGCTCTTAGCTCAGACTCGCTTTTGCCCTGTGTTAGCCAGTAGTTTTCTCCCCTGCTCCCAGATGGACCATTTAACTAAGGGTGGTAACCCTAAAGGCCTCCCCCCCCGGATCCCATCCTGTGGCTAGTGATGATGACCCAAAATGCGGGGCTTCATCCAAAGAGTACCCAGTTTCAATCTGCAATCAATCTAGGATACAAAGAGGAACCTTACAAATAGTACTATTGAAGATTATTTGTTTCCCTCACTACAAAATGGATCCGAATTCATTTTATACTTGGCATCTCCAGTCCTTAATAGATAAGTAATAAAGGAAATACATACCCTCCAACATTTGACAGAGAAAAATAGGTACACTTCATGCCACCCCTAAACTGCATACATTTGCATGTATTTATTAGGGGTGGGACCCCGGGGTAAATACCGGATTTACCGGTTTCCGGTTCTCAAAGAACCGGATTCCCAGATTAAATCCGGTATACCGGTACCGGTTTTATTTCATTGATTTCAATGGGGCACTGTGTCCCCATTGAAATCAATGAAATACAATTAATTCCTCCCCCCTCCCCCTCCCAGGCTGCGCGGGTGGAAGGGGGGACACCCCCCACCCACCCTGCCCAGCCTGGATTTTTGTTTAAAAAAAGACCCAGAGGCGAGCCCACCCCCCAGCACCAGCGGCCGCGGCGTCCCCGCAGCCGCCGGTAAGTATGACCCGATCCCTGGGGGGGGGGGGGTGTTTAACACCCCCCCCCCCCCAGGGATCACCCCTACTAACGTTCAGTGCGCTTACCTTTGGGAGCTCCGGCGGCGGCGGGCGGTCCGGCGGCCTCAGCGCCGGCTGTGGCTGCCGGCGTCAGAGACGCTCTAGGCCTTCCGGGGAAACCCGGAAGTTCCCCGGAAGGCCTAGAGCGTCTCTGACGCCGGCAGCCACAGCCGGCGCTGAGGCCGCCGGACCGGCCGCCGCCGCCGCACCCGGAGCTCCGCAAAGGTAAAGCACTCAACTTTAGTAGGGGTGATCCCTGGGGGGTTGGGGGGGTGTTAAACACCCCCCCCAGGGATCGGGTCTATACTTACCGGCGGCTGCGGGGACGCCGCGGCCGCTGGTGCTGGGGGGGTGGGCTCTTTTTTTTAACAAAAATCCAGGCTGGGCAGGATGGATGGGGGGTGTCCCCCCCTTCCACCCGCGCAGCCTGGACTCGGGGAGGTTTTTTGTTTTTTTTTACTTTTTTGGTGGGGCTTTGCTTACATTGCAGCCATTCATTTAAATGGCTGCAATGTAAACAAATCCGGTACCCGGAATCCGGTAACTGGACCGGATTTACCGGGTTGCATCCGATAATGCCGGTACGCCCAGTACCGGCATTATCGGATTCTGGATTTACCGGTATTCCCACCCCTGGTATTTATGAAAATTTAGAATAGCCCACTGTCTAACTTTGGGACTGAACTGGAAAAGGATGTCTGTGTGAGAGGATCTGTGTCGACACATTTAAATGTGCAGGACTAATGATCCAAGTTACAGTACAGACTACTTAAAAATCAAAATTTGCAAATGTGTGCACTTACTTTTGGCTCTAAACTTTTGTTTTAAAGAGACAAAGGATCATAGATGGAAGCAATGACAGTCCTTTTCAGCATGCTAAAGAAACATCTCTCACAAACACACACATACCTTTGACCTTTTTTAGTTTTCATCTTGATCCCTGGCACACAGCTTCCTCCTCCCTGGGTGTTATCTTTCTTTGTTCTTTTGCAGTGTAATGGTGCTTCTCCCAACCTTGTTAAAGTGAGAAAAGGTGCTGCAGATTCTCCTCCCACTTCCATTGACAAATAACTAACTGCAGCCAGAGCTGTTAACCTAGGTAGCTATTTCTCCAGCTGGATTAACAAGATGCTAATTATGCCTATCTGCTGAACCCAGTACAAACCATACACTGCTGATTATACAAATATAATCAATGGTGCTAGTGCTGTTGAGCAGAGCAAAGCTGAAGTAAAGAAAGTAGTTGGCACCAATGTAATAACTGGGCCTGCCAAGTTCAATTTGCTATGTTTGCTTCAGGGATATAAGACTGTTAATATCTTGTGGGTGTGCAATATTGGTGTTTACTTCCCTGAGGATACTCCAAGTTGAGTGAAATTTGAAGACTAGAAAAAAGAAAAGGGAGAGAAACAAAGGACAGTTAGAGTATCTTTATTTGCTCCTTTCTCAGAAATTATTATGGTTACACTCATACTGGACTAGATGGGACTTTGGAATAAGCCTTTCAGTACTGGAGTATATTGGAAAGTTATTCATTGCAATCTTCAAACCTTTAAATCCAGAATAGTCCACTCGGCAGCAAATGGTTTGAAGGTTGTGCCCATAGTGGGGAACTCACCTAATTTCTACTTATAAATATTCAGAAAGGAGTCATTAGATTGTCTTGTTCAGTACACCTATTGAATATATCCATGGAATCAAGTGCCCAGTGACTGAGCTGAACAACTCAATCCAGCAAAGTAGTTGAGATGATGCCTTTTATTGGACTAGTTTCTATTTGTGTGTGCATGCTTTCAAATTTTACATATTTGGGACCAACATGGCAACCACATTCTTAACTACAAGAACAGCTGCTGGGAGCTTGTTGAACTGGCTGGGACTGTGTGACCATCACCTGCTGCAGCTGGGCTGCCCATTCCCCCAGCTCCCATTCAAAAGGAGCCCCCTGCTCTGTGGGGGATCTGCTACTGGGAGCTTGTTGGACTGACTGTGGGACCATCACCTGCTGTAGCAGGTCCCACAGTCCCAGCCAGACCAACAAGCTCCCAGTAGCTGCTGTTGTAGTTAAGAATGTGGTTCAGGGTGGGTGGGGGACTGTGCCATGTCTCCCCTATGAGAGGGGGAGTACAGGCATAGGGGGCTTGTGTGTGTGCCACAACCCCCCTGTGAGAGGGGGGGCATGGGCAGAAGTGGTGGTGGGGAATAAAGGGGGTGGGGGGAGGTCCCTGCCTCCCTCCCTCCCTCCCTGTCCAATATCTCTCCATGGATGTCTGGCTCAGGGTGTGCCCCCTCCCCAAGATTTCTGTGGAGCTGGGGAAGGAGGAATTTCCAAACAGGGAAAAAGGGGCAAGAGCTGCTAATGTTGGAGCAATCACCACAATTAATTAAAAAGAAAAGTCTTTCTATATAAAAACATAAGTATAGATCCAGTTTGGGACAACCCCAAATATGAACATGTACAGCTGCCCACCTGGGCAGTGCAATGGAATGAATACAAATATCTCAACTGTGTTCATAATGATAAATGGAATACGATATAGTTTACCAAAAAAGGTCAATATAATGTGAGATGTTATTTCAATTGTCCTGCTTTTTCAAAGCATCCAAACTCTACCATGTGCTCACAATAATAAATAAAATACAATATTGCTGACCCAAAGGGGTCAATATAATGCAAAATGTTCTTTCAATTTTCCTGCTTTCTCGAAGCATCCAAACTCTGCCAGATGTGTTTTGGGGGGGGCAGCCCCCCTTCAGTGGCTTGTACTGTTGCTATTAAATGATGGGGAGAAAAAAAACTCCTCTCTATATCATGTTAAAGGCCATATCCAAAATGCTAATGCATTGAAAACAGTTAATACAATTATATGTTACAATGGCCCCTCTGAATCACACATACCTCCTTAGATATTTGGTAGATACCATACTGGTGGGTCAATGCTGTATAGACATTGCAATTTTCTCATGGGTTGCAATTCCCTGTGCTGGCATTCACTAGGCACTGCGACTTTACTCCTCATCCTGCTGAGATATATAATCATATGTAATGAGCAGAGCTGACACCCCCAAAAACAAAAAAGGAGATGTAATAAATGAAATGGAGGAAACTCTCTCTGTATTGCATTCCTAAGCATCTCCACCTGATGATGTACTAATTGTATTGCCACATAGATCACATTGCTTACTACAGAGGCTTTAGTTATTATCTAGCCTCACCTGCATTCTAGGTGTGACCGTGTATCTAACTTGAGAAGATCCTATTCCTTCTGGTTCTGAACTTTGCTCCTGCCAGAGCGGTGAGGGTTTACTTCTGCTCTCTGACTAAATGTGAATCAGTCCAATTCCACATGGCAACGGAGAACCAATCAGGAATTGCTGCATTCCCCATTATTTTCACACAGGACTAGCTGATTACACTAAGCACCTGATGTTACTACCGCAGGGGACTTCTAGAGCTGCTCTCTATCCTGCGCTTTCACAGCATTCTACCTCCTTGTTAAGGTGCTGCTTCACACGCTATCTCATGAGATTTCCTTAGTCCTCCATGGGAAAGATCATAATAGAGGTGAGAAAAAAATGAATAAATAACTCGTTTATTCGTGAGATCGTTCAGAGATTTGGAGTGAAGTGCCATCAATATGCAGATGACACCAAGCTCTATCTGTCCTTTTAACCTGGCCCAAGTCCTGTAGTCTTGGTGTTTACCCATTGCTTAGCTGCTGTGGGGGACTGGATGTGGGTGAGCAGATTGAGGCTGAATCCAGAGAAAACTGTGGTAATGATGGGGTCCAGCCTCCCTTGGTCGCTCAGGTTTGCAGCCTTGGGGTGCTCCTGGGTCCACTGCTGCACTTGGATTGTCAGGTTGTGGCAACTGCCAGTCGTATTTTTTTTACCAACTTCGTCTGGTAAAGAGGCTGCAACCTTTTCTATCAGAAGCTGATTGGCCACTGTCATCCATGCCTCTGTAATTTTGAGGCTAGACTACTGCAACGTGCTCTATGTGGGGCTGCCCTTGAAAACTGTTCAGAAGCTGCAGTTGGTGCAGAATGCAACAGCCTGCCTTCTGTTTGGGGGTGGGTTGACAGGAGCAGATTATACTGGTGCTCCAGAGTCTCCACTGACTGCCAGTAGTTTTCTGAGCACAATCCAAGGTGCTGGTTTTAACCTATGAAGCACTAAATGGCTTGGGCCCCCGTTGTGTGAAAGATTGTCTCTTCCCTTATGCTCCATCGTGACCTCTCAGATCAACCAAGGGAGCCTTCTTGTGAGTGCCAACTGCCCATAAGGTTGTTACAATGAGGGCGCACAAGGAGGCATTCTCAGTTTCTGCCCCACAATTATGGAACTTTCTCCCTTTGGAGGCTCGAGCTTGCTTGTCTTCTGGAAGAGACGCAAGACCTTTTTGTTTGGCCAGGCATTTGGCAGGCAAGGATAGGGCTGGTTGGAATTGGATAGAGGGGTTTGGAGAGTAGGACTGGTGGATGATTGTTGGGGCTAGAGGATGGGGTGGGTGTGTGTTTAGGATGATGATGGAATTTTAAGGGATCTTAATTGCATGTTGTTGTATTTTGTGTTTGGATGTTGTAAGCCATTCTGCGTCTTTGGAGAAGAGCAGGGTGGAAATGTAAATAAATAAATAAAGTGGCAAAGTTCTTAGAGTGTGTTCTGTCTCCCTCTCATACATAAATGTGTACACACACACAAGGTAAAAACAGACGTGATGGTGGCCCACAAGCCACCAGCACATTTGTCTTGGCACTGCTAGATGTTGACCTGCTTCTGCCCCAGGCCATGTTAGTGGCTGGCCTGGGCTGCCTGTGACCTTGGAAAATCTCCAAAGTTCAACTCAGGTTAAAGCCTGCCTGGTGGGGTCAAAGCTGGCTAGCACGTCGGTGTGACCATGGCATACCAGCCGGGGGCCACCATGGCTGTGCCTCATTGGCTGCCCATCCTGGGGAGGGGTGTGGCACTGGGAGCACAGCATGGGCAAGGCTGGCCACCCACGCATTTGTTGTATTTCTGGCCCTAC
>QEPC01000282.1:846044-884104 GCA_003113815.1 Sphenodon punctatus
TAAAGGCCATATCCAAAATGCTAATGCATTGAAAACAGTTAATACAATTATATGTTACAATGGCCCCTCTGAATCACACATACCTCCTTAGATATTTGGTAGATACCATACTGGTGGGTCAATGCTGTATAGACATTGCAATTTTCTCATGAGTTGCAATTCCCTGTGCTGGCATTCACTAGGCACTGCGACTTTACTCCTCATCCTGCTGAGATATATAATCATATGTAATGAGCAGAGCTGACACCCCCAAAAACAAAAAAGGAGATGTAATAAATGAAATGGAGGAAACTCTCTCTGTATTGCATTCCTAAGCATCTCCACCTGATGATGTACTAATTGTATTGCCACATAGATCACATTGCTTACTACAGAGGCTTTAGTTATTATCTAGCCTCACCTGCATTCTAGGTGTGACCGTGTATCTAACTTGAGAAGATCCTATTCCTTCTGGTTCTGAACTTTGCTCCTGCCAGAGCGGTGAGGGTTTACTTCTGCTCTCTGACTAAATGTGAATCAGTCCAATTCCACATGGCAACGGAGAACCAATCAGGAATTGCTGCATTCCCCATTATTTTCACACAGGACTAGCTGATTACACTAAGCACCTGATGTTACTACCGCAGGGGACTTCTAGAGCTGCTCTCTATCCTGCGCTTTCACAGCATTCTACCTCCTTGTTAAGGTGCTGCTTCACAAGCTATCTCATGAGATTTCCTTAGTCCTCCATGGGAAAGATCATAATAGAGGTGAGAAAAAAATGAATAAATAACTCGTTTATTCGTGAGATCGTTCAGAGATTTGGAGTGAAGTGCCATCAATATGCAGATGACACCAAGCTCTATCTGTCCTTTTAACCTGGCCCAAGTCCTGTAGTCTTGGTGTTTACCCATTGCTTAGCTGCTGTGGGGGACTGGATGTGGGTGAGCAGATTGAGGCTGAATCCAGAGAAAACTGTGGTAATGATGGGGTCCAGCCTCCCTTGGTTGCTCAGGTTTGCAGCCTTGGGGTGCTCCTGGGTCCACTGCTGCACTTGGATTGTCAGGTTGTGGCAACGGCCAGTCGTATTTTTTTTACCAACTTCGTCTGGTAAAGAGGCTGCAACCTTTTCTATCAGAAGCTGATTGGCCACTGTCATCCATGCCTCTGTAATTTTGAGGCTAGACTACTGCAACGTGCTCTATGTGGGGCTGCCCTTGAAAACTGTTCAGAAGCTGCAGTTGGTGCAGAATGCAACAGCCTGCCTTCTGTTTGGGGGTTGGTTGACAGGAGCAGATTATACTGGTGCTCCAGAGTCTCCACTGACTGCCAGTAGTTTTCTGAGCACAATCCAAGGTGCTGGTTTTAACCTATGAAGCACTAAATGGCTTGGGCCCCCATTGTGTGAAAGATTGTCTCTTCCCTTATGCTCCATCGTGACCTCTCAGATCAACCAAGGGAGCCTTCTTGTGAGTGCCAACTGCCCATAAGGTTGTTACAATGAGGGCGCACAAGGAGGCATTCTCAGTTTCTGCCCCACAATTATGGAACTTTCTCCCTTTGGAGGCTCGAGCTTGCTTGTCTTCTGGAAGAGACGCAAGACCTTTTTGTTTGGCCAGGCATTTGGCAGGCAAGGATAGGGCTGGTTGGAATTGGATAGAGGGGTTTGGAGAGTAGGACTGGTGGATGATTGTTGGGGCTAGAGGATGGGGTGGGTGTGTGTTTAGGATGATGATGGAATTTTAAGGGATCTTAATTGCATGTTGTTGTATTTTGTGTTTGGATGTTGTAAGCCATTCTGCGTCTTTGGAGAAGAGCAGGGTGGAAATGTAAATAAATAAATAAAGTGGCAAAGTTCTTAGAGTGTGTTCTGTCTCCCTCTCATACATAAATGTGTACACACACACAAGGTAAAAACAGACGTGATGGTGGCCCACAAGCCACCAGCACATTTGTCTTGGCACTGCTAGATGTTGACCTGCTTCTGCCCCAGGCCATGTTAGTGGCTGGCCTGGGCTGCCTGTGACCTTGGAAAATCTCCAAAGTTCAACTCAAGTTAAAGCCTGCCTGGTGGGGTCAAAGCTGGCTAGCACGTCGGTGTGACCATGGCATACCAGCCGGGGGCCACCATGGCTGTGCCTCATTGGCTGCCCATCCTGGGGAGGGGTGTGGCACTGGGAGCACAGCATGGGCAAGGCTGGCCACCCACGCATTTGTTGTATTTCTGGCCCTACCTGGACTGTACGGCAGGCAGGACAGCTCCACAGCCGTGGTCGCGTCAGGCCGGTGCCCTGACACGACCCCGGGTCATGTTGCCCATGATTCTCTGCCCCAGAGCAGCCCAGGGAGTGGTCCCGCTAGCTGCACATCTGTTTTTACCCACACAAAATTTGTTAAGTGTATGTATGGACAATTCTGTTTGCTACAGCAGAATATACTCTAGCTTATTCAGCAACCTAATCTGTTCTTGTATTGGAAGAATTAAGAAATTGTAACACTCTTGCATCCTCATGATTGTTGCATCCCTTGTCTCTCTGTTCCCCCTTCCCTGTCTCCCCTTCCCCTGTCTTTACTTTGTAAACTCTCGGGCAGGACCATGTCTATCTTATTCTCTGTAAAGCACCAGGTACATCACTGGCGCTATATAAATGCTTATAATAATAATCTAATGCCTATCCGGGAATGGAAACTGAAAATAATGTTTATCTATTCCAGGGTTAGAGAGTGGGAATGTTATTTTATTTGTTATATTTTGTCATATTTATGACAAATAAAATAACATTCCCACTCTCTAACCCTGGAATAGATAAACATTATTTTCAGTTTCCATTCCCTGACAGGCATTAGATTATTATTATAAGCATTTATATAGCGCCAGTGATGTACCTGGTGCTTTACAGAGAATAAGATAGACACGNTTTAGAAGTGTTTGGCCTTTCATTTAGAGAGCACATTTATTGCTTAATTGCATGCAAATTTTTAAGGACCAACTGATGCATTAAGTATGTAAACAAAGTGAGTTAAAACTAATATCTGTTCATTCTCCTGTCACATTAAACAGTTCTTTCTGGCAACTCTGTTAATCTAAGAAGCCATTGAAAAGGCGATGAATCTGTCACATTTAAAATATGAACATCAAAGAGAATTAGCTTAGAACAAACATGATTGCTATTAATGCTCATTTAGTTTAATTACCTCGGTGAAATTAAACCCGACATAAACAAAATATGATGAAGTAATGAAAGCAACAAAAATTAAATAAATAAATAAAATGAGGCACTGAAGTGAAACGAAAGGGGAACAAATATAAGGGAAAAAACCTTCAGTCCATTTACAAATATTCTTGAGCGCTAGTTAAAATGGTCTTGTGGGGAATGTCCTGGGGGCCTCTCTGTCTTTCTAATAAGTAATTCAACAGTTCATTGACAAGGCTTAAATATTATTAAATAAGCTATCATTTATAAAGGACTGCAATAACAAAGTACGAGTCCACCTGCTCACTCTTCTGCAGCAATGGAAAGCACTGTTCTCAATGCAGGGAAAATATCAGTGTAAAAGAACCATCAAATAAGTCTGAGGGGGAAAATATTTATTTCTATTGCTTTAAGAATATGATTTTGAAGAAGCATCTGAGAGAGACCTACAACAATCCTCTGTTGTGTGTGTGCTGCTGGGATTAACTGTTGTTCAAACATGGCTGCTGCCATGAATAACGAAAGGAACTGTTATAAATTTAAATTTTGATATGCTTGGAGTCCTCAGTAAGGGATAGCTGCTCGTTTGTTTGGTTTTGTTTTTAAAATGACGGGGGGGGGGGGCAATTGGGAAACTCAGATGTTTTAGACTAGGTTGGGAAACTTCCAGCACATGGGCCAAATCCATCCTATGACTGTTTTTTGTTTGCACTCTTTTTCCAATTTCTGGGTGTGGCCTGCAAAGCCATTCCCTCACCTCAAGCACTGAAAGAGTGAACTTGGGGGAGGAGAATCCAGATGAGGGCATGCACTCAAGGACTGTGAGAGCTAGTGTGGTGTACTGGCTAAGAGTGCAGTACTTGGACCAGGCGGTAGGGGGAGGCACCTGGTTCAAGTCTCAACTTAGCTGGGAACTCACTCGGTGATGTTGGGCCAATCACAGATCTCTCAGCCCAACCTACCTCATAGAGTTGTTGTGAGGGTTAAGAGAGATGAGTGAGTTAGTTAACGTTACACTTAATAAGTTAAAGAATTGTAAGCCACCCTGAGCCTAAGGGATAGGGTAAGATTAAAAAAAAACCCAACCAAATAAAATAAATAGTGCTGCTCAAATGCCAACGTTTTGGGACCATGGTCTCTGGCTAAGAAGCAGTTAAGTTAGGGTGTTTTCAGACATGATGCTAACCACACTTGAACTACACTTGAACATTTCTTATGCATGTTGCAGGGTTGTATTGATGCCCTATGCAGCCCTGCAACATGCATAAGAAAGTTTCAAGTGTGGTTCAAGTGTGGTTAGCAATTAGCATCATGTCTGAAAACACTTAGTGCAGGTGCAGTGTGTGTGTGTGTGTGTGTGTGTGAGTGAGAGAGAAGGGTTATGGGGGCTATCTGCACATACTAGAATGAAAAGAAATTTTATGCAAGGAGTCTACTGACATGAACTAGGATGTTTGTAAGCTGGACAGAACATGTTTTTCTCCCAAAGTGCATAACCACTTTGGGAGAAATCCAACGGGCCGTGTACACTGCCTACTAGCACCGTGCTCTGGCCAGAACATGCCCGCTTGGGTGTATGCATGCCATGCGTGCAACACAGCTGCCTGGGGTTGTGCTGTGCACGTAGCATGCGTGCACATGTGAACGCGCACGTTCTGGCTGTGCGTGGGGGTGGGTGTACATGGGCTGTTGAATCGCCCCCAGTGTGTAGATTCATATTTTTAGTAAGACAGCAAAATGCTTGTTCCATTATTGTAATATAATACAAAAAAAATGCTTACCAGTCCCTCCTTCTGCAGAGTCTAGTAATAGACTCGTTCCCCATTATTAGAGAGAGCTTGCAATGATTCTTCCAACTAAGTATAGTTGTGTTTGGAACTTTTCGTGTTTACAACAAAATGATGATTAAAAATAATAATTAATAACTGACATTGATGGTCACTACATACAGGGTTATCTGCTTTCTTTAAATTCACTTATGCAGATATCATTTGTTGTACACACAAAGCCCATCTAAAGATTACCTGCAAAGCTGTCAGTAAATGTTATGCAACTATTTCTAAGGGTTAAACTTTTCCTCCTAAATGAGGGATCATATTACTGACGAATCTCCATCAGTACTGATTATGCATACTTATTGTCTCCTTCCTCCTGGACTGTTCAAAAAGAGGCAACTGCAGTCTTTAATAGACAATATGGGTGGGGTGCACTGAATATATATTTCTTGCACATTCAAATTTGAATCATGCTCTAGTCTGAGAGTTATTTTTGGAAGGCCCTTAATAAAATAGCCATTGCCATACTTTGCCTAATGTTCTTCAGTTCACACCTGCTCACACCAATGCACATATTGGGTGCTTTCAGACGTTACGTTTTCGGCATTCACCGCAGTCAAATGCGGGTGGTGGTGAAAGAGCCATGCACGTCTGTTTGCGCGCATCCAGATGTTCACCACAGTCAAACGCAGCCCGGGGTGAATCTAACCACGCTTCGTGAGGTTGGGACGGAAGGAGGTCCAGAAGTGTGGTGAATGTTCACCACGGCAGGGGTGAAGGAAAATTAATGTCTGAAGGGAAACCCCCGGCCGCGGTGAAAGGAAGTGACCACAGGCCGTGGTGACAGCACGCAGCGTCACTGCCAGGCAACCAACAACAAGCGGCTCACGGAGGGAGATTTAAAGGGCAGGCAGCAGTAGGGGAGCATGGTGGAGAAGGGGATGGCAAGGAGGGAGGCGGAAGACGAGCGGAGGATGGAGCGAGAGGGCGAGGAGGTGGAGGCACAGCAGGTGCAGCAGCAGTAACAGCAGGGGGAACCCTGGAAGAAGGTAGGGGGTGCATCCGGGAGCGGGTGGGTTGGGGCCAGGGAGGGAGGGTATGGGGGGGAAGGAGGGAGGGACCACACCCACCAGGAGCCTAATCAGCAGCCCCCATTGTACTCACAAACAGACCAGCAAGAGGGCACACGCCCCGGAGGGACCTGAGGCTGGAGGGAGCCAGGGACAGGCAGCGGGGGCCACGGAGGAGGAGGAGGCAGCGGAGGGGCCAGCACCCAGGCACCGTTACCATGGGGGGGGGTCAGTGCGGGCTACAAGTGACCCATGACCTCAACCCTATCTGGGCGACACCTGAGATGCAGGGCGAGCTGGCGATCGACGCCCGGAATGAGCAGGTGTTCGCCCAGATAGCCACGGAGATGGGGAAGGCCGGATACAACCGGCCGCCCCCACACAGTGCCGGACACCCCTGCTTTATCATCCTCCCAGTAACCACAAACTTAAAGTCAGGTGGTGTGTTTCTAGAAAAATCTTACGTTTAACTCTACATGTGAGTGCGGGGTTAAAAGGATCATCAGCCAGATCCTGCAGCTTTTTTTTCTTCTTATAAATGACTGGGCTTGAAGTTCAGCCCTGTCATTCGTAAGAGAAAAAGTTGCAGGATCCGAATGATGATGCTTTTAACCTTGTGCCCAGGTGCAGAGGTAAACATAAGACTCCCAGCATGGAGATTTGCTGCCGGGAGAATCACTGCTCCAAGTAACATGGTCAAGCATCCTGAGACACTGGACAAAGTGGGACCTCACCTTCACTGTCGTCATTAATTCCATTGAGAACATTTAAGGTAGGACAGTACTGTCAGCCACACTCTTATTACAGGCCTGGAAATCAGTTTTGATATGGGGAGCTTTCCAAGTTAATAAAAATGTTGATTTCAATCCATTTTATATTAAAATTATTCAGTGTTACACTGAGTTTGGTCCAGTGTCTGTCTGTTAAATAGCTGGAATCCCTGTAATAAATTTTACAGGCGAAACCTTGGTTGGCAATCCGTTACAGTGGTCACAAAAGGTCCATGAGTCAGAGATTCGCCATCCCTGTTGTGGAGGCATGATTTTTTAGTAAGGGATGCTACTGAGCTGCAGTACAGCTGAGTGGGACTCAATTTTCTGGCTACTCCAGGTTTCTAAATGTCTTAAATTATACCTGTGCTCCAGAGTCAGCATTGGCTTTCAGTAGTTTTCTGGGCATAAATCAAGGTGATGTTTTTGGCCTATCAAGTCCTAAATGGCTTGGGCCCCAGGTATCTGAAGGACTGCCTCTTCCCTTATGTTCCATCACAAATTCTGAGGTCAGCCAAGGGTGCCCTCTTGTGAGTATCAACTAACTGCCTGCGAGGTTTGTACAACGCAAGCATGCAGAGAGACATTTTCAGTGACTGCTTCACAGTTATGGAACTCTCTTCCCTTGGAGATTCACCTCCTAAGCCCAAGCCTGATCAACTTTTGGAAGAGATGTAAGACCTTTTTGTTTAGCCAAGTTTTTGGTGGGCTGGGATAGGGCTGGATGGAATTAGGTGTAGGGGTCAGGGAGAGGGTTGGTGGTTTTTTAACAGTTTTAATATGTTTATGTATGTTGTATGTTTTTATATTTTTGTGAGCTGTCCCGAGCCTTCATGGGAAGGGAAGGGTAGACATTGAATGAACGAATGAATGAATAAATAAAATACAATTAAAACAGCCCTAGGATTAGAATCTGTAACCCTAGTACTCAACTATTAAACTTATTTGCAGATAGGTATCCTAGGATTCAGTTTGCAATTATTTTTGCTGAAAAAGGAATTTGTAAGCATTAGTAGCACAGTGAAATTCGTGCCAATTGGGCTGTTGCATCAAAGGATACCATGGTAATAGGTTACAACAGCTGGTGGAAGGAGGCTGGTCCAATATACAGCTGTGGTAACATTTGTGTAACTGACTACTCATTAAGATGTCACCCAATTCAACATGCAATGACTTTGTAAGTAAGTAAGTAAATTTGTCACAACCATAAGGTTATACAAAAAACAACCACATATAAAATATAACATATACACAAACATAAATACACGAAGTGACATTCAATAAACACTAATCCAAACCTCAAGAAAAACAGCTAAAACAATTTCCCCAGAGCCTTATGTCTACATATTGCAAGGGCATGCATCAAATTAGCAGCTTTTTCATTAAAGATTCCTGAGCATTTGCCAGGACATAGTTGACCTTATATTCCATATCCCAATGGCCTTTGACTATCGATAAAGGATCGAGAAATTTAACTCACACCTCAAGGGAGCAAGAGCATTTAAATAAACAATGCAACAGATCTTCAGGCTCTCCACTCCCACAGGAGCAAAGTCTCAAGTGAGTTGGGATTTGGTCGTATGCCCTCCAAAATGCTTGATGGCATTTGCTGAAAACGAACCAGTGTTAGGGCCCTTCGAACAGTAAAATGAAAAAATGTACTAAGGTAAGGCTCAAAGCCATGGGACAGCTTAAATTTATAATACCACAGGGCGATCCTAACTCTGGCCAAATCTCCCAAATCCGTTTGTTTTGCAGTATCATATAACCTGGACTTAATTAAAAAAATTGCTTGTTGATTGGAAACTCAATCATGATTGGAAACTCAATCATGATTGGAAATTTGCTTGATGCAAAAAAACTCAAATGCATAACCAGCATAATGCAGCATTTGATGCAGTTTCTTGCACCACAAAAAAACTTGCAAATTGCACCAAGTAGCAAAGTTTAGGGAACCTGGAGTCAGGCATAGTTCTTCACCTCAACCAGTAGGAAATGATCTGAGCAGATATCTTTGAGTGTAAAGGTAGGATGCCTCTCGGGGCTCTCAACATACATGTGGGAATGCTGGATGACACTGCTAAAATAGAGTGCAAAAACTTGTTCAAAATAGGATCTAAACCTACTAAAGCCACTCTGCCCCACAATTCTGCTCCATACAATATCTGAGGAGCAAGATTTTATTCTATCAGCTTGCCCCCTTGAGTTCGCCAAAATTTCAAAATTACACCAAGAGATCGGGATGCTTGTAATTTAACATAATCCAAATGGTTCAACCAGTGACCCGTGTAAAAAAAAAAAAAAAATGTCCCAAATATTTATATCTATCTACTTGCTCCAACAAACTATCATCAAGCTGCCAAGTATATTTGTAAGAGTGCTTCGCAAAAACAATAATCTTTGTTTTATCATAATTTAGATAAATGGTTGCCCTTGCAAAATAGACCCAAAGCAAAAAGAAGACATCTCATCCCAATAACTGAATTAGAAAGGAGAACCATATTGTCTGCATAAAGCAAAATCGAGATGGGCCTACCATGAATCAAAAGAGGGGGAAAATGATCACCTGAAAGCTCCCAAACAATATAATTACTAAAAAAAATTAAAAAGAAAAGGGGCCAAAACACAACCACAACTGTGCTTAACCCCATTTGTGACAGCTATTGGCTCTGATAAATGCCCCGCTCTAGTAACCCTGACTCTGAGCTTGGTATCCGAATACAAGCTTTTCACTAGAAAGGCCGACCTCAGGTCAATATTTCTTCTTTGTAAGTTTGACCCAAAGCAAATTTCTATCAATAAAGTCAAAAGCTGACTTCAAATCCACGAAGGCAGCAAAACACTTGCCCTTTCTAATATTGACATATTTGTCAATCATGTCTTGACAACACAAAACACTGGTCAATTGTAGAGTGCCTGGCACAAAAGCCGGCTTGCTCCTCAGAGAATAACTTACTGTCGTCTGCCCATGCTTCCAGCCTTCCGAGTAAAAAATGAGCATAAAGTTTTGCAATTATATTAATCAAACTAACTGGATGGTAGTTAGAAGGCAGATTCCTGTCCCCTTTTTTAATAAATTGGAATGACTATGCTTGTGTTCCACCGCACTGGAATTATCCCATAATTATTTATTGAAATCGAATAATCTACAGATGATTGGTACACACCAGTCAATATTTTCTATAAATAATCCTCTGGGAATCCCATCCTCCCCAGGGGCTTTCCCCTTAGGGATCCTCTCAATCAAAGCTCTTATTTCCCCTTTATTAACTGGGGTCCAGACATCTGCTCCAGTCAAATTGCTATGAATAGATGGAAGAAGCTGGATATCAGGGGTTTTATTGAAAATACCCAAGAAATAATCTTGCCACACCAAGGTAGAAATATCTAGCTCTAATGAGTTTCTGCCCTGGCCAAAATTGAAGAGCTTCCAAAATTTGCAATGGTCACTGGTCCCTAATAGATTCATTCAGGCTAAGCCATAAAGAATGTAAATAGTATGACTACTTGTGCCTTAACAACGCCTTCCTGTCTCATAGTCTCTACCAGCTGCTGAATGGAAGCTGAAGATTTGTCATTTTTGATACGTTTTGCACACAAGAGTTTTTAACCTTCGGCATTCGAGATCAAACCAAGGAATGAGGGAAGGCTCACTCCTCTTCCCCTTGAACCTTGCCAATATCTCATCCTTGATTTTGGACATCAATTGTATGACTAAGTTCGGAACCTTATCCACTACCAGATCAATCTCAGAAGAGGGCAAATGCTTTTTGCAGACAGAAATCTCAGCACTTTCTAGTAAAGATTTACAGCTATTTGCTACACGTGGATTCCAACGTGGAAATCTAACAGTATTAATAGCAGTGTTTCCTAATTCTGGAGCCTGGTCATAAACCTTAACCGGATCTGACCATGTAACCAGTGAGGTTACTATTGGAAAATGATAATTCGTTCCATAGGAATGACTGCAGAATCCTCACAAAAGTCCCTCAACCTATTAGAAACACAAATAAAATCAACTACACTCACCCCTGTCCTTGCCACAAAGATAGTCACCCTTAAATTCCTCCCTGCTGTGTTTGTTTTTAAAGTTGTTTTTATTGTTGTTGTTGTTGTTGTTGTAAGCTGCCCAGAGCTGCCCGTGGCAGGATAAAATTTTTTAAAGGAATAAATAAATATAAATTAATAATAATTAAGCTAGATTTGGAGCCCCATGCAGCATAAATTGCAAATGAGTTTAGGAGGAGCACCGGGAATCAGCTGAAAAGTGATTTCCCATGATAAATGAGCAAAAATTGCTAAGCCTCCAGCAGGTCTCCCTTTGATCCCATGCCTTCTAGCAGGGACAGCCCATAGCCTAAATCCTGGTAAAACCAGTTTTTCAGAGTCAAGTTGCCATGTTTCCTGAAAACATAATAAATCATATTGGTTGGATCTCCTGGGAGGAGCAGGTTGACCAGCCTGTAATGTTCCACGAAAGGATTGATAATCTAGTTCCCACCTTATCCATGCGTGCGTAGAGTGTTGCTAGTTGCCAGTCAATCTCTGCTGGGATCACTCTCTTGAGGCAAATCCACACCTGTACATGACATTTCTAAATTATCTGAAAACACAGCCCCATTTGGCAGCGGCAGGTCACATCGATCTGACACGGGGCCTGAAGACAGGGAACTGGGGTAAGTGTACACTCTCCACCTGTAGATCCCTCTACCAACTTGCAGTCTGTACCTAAATTAAAGCTGCTGCCTCCTCCTCCACGAAGTCCTCCGAGTTAGTCTCCACTTCTGTGGCATTGCTGCCTAGCTCCTCAGAATTCAAAAATCTTGTAGCTGTTAAAGCTTCAAGATCATGCCCCAAACCCAGATCAGGAGGGGCTTGAGTAGAATGTGGCACTTGGAATTCCAAAGTATTCCTGCTGATTTGCTTTTGTATAAAATCCAACCTTTGGATAATTCTATCCTGATCAATAACTGGCAAAGCCTCAAAAGTTTTTAATTTGTCTTTAACATCCGATTCAGATGAATTTTCAACTACGCATAGTGTCATCAAATCAGATCGAACTTGGAAATCTAAAGGGGCCCTAACCTCCTTCCTAGGATTCCCTGATACATCTACCACAGTAATCATCTGTAAGGTAACCCCAGGCCCAAACTGAGGAACGGATCTCCCCACCAATTTAATATTAACCACTCCACGTGGACTATCCCTCTGAATAAGATCATAATCCATGGAACCTCTAGATGCGTGGGATTTGAAAACTCTATCAATAGACACTCTCCATTCAGGAAATGCTTCCTTGCAAAAAATAAAAATCTTCTGCACTGTTTCCCAATTTGAAAAATAGACAATCGGTCTATATCCCCTTCATGACCTGGGCCCCTTGTACCTTAGGGACCGCCTCACCCTCCGCGCCCCAGAGCGGCTCCTTCGGTCTTCTGGGGGTGCCTTCTTGGAGGTACCCCGTGTCAAGCGTGGGGCCACAATGGAGAAGGCATTCTCGGTGGCCGGACCGCGCCTTTTGGAACTCCCTCCCGGAGGAAGCTCACCTGGCCCCAAGCCTTTTAACATTCTGGCGAAATTGTAAGACCTTCCTGTTAGCCCAAACCTTTGGGGAGGGGGGAAGGGTGGGTTAGGGGTTTTATCTGCCTCCAGCCTTATTTATTGTATTATTTGTCTTATTGTTCCTTAGCTGTGTTTTAATTGTTCTAGTTTTATGAGTACTTTATAATATTTTTATGATTATATTTTATATTTTAAGATTGCTAGCTGCCCCGAGCTGGCTTCAGGAGGGGTGGGATACAAATTGTTTAAATAAATAAATATGCATTTCCACAGGGTGGCAAATGATCCACCCTAGATATATCGAGGAAATTGGATGTTATTCCAGCAAGGTAAACAAGATGCTGCCTAATGTACCAATTGCTACTCCAATCAGGACAATTCCCCTCCGTGTTCGCCGCAGCGGGGGGTTGGCAGTGCCCCTCACTCCTAAGAACAAAGGATGCAAGGAGGGTAGGAGTGGCTGCCATGAGGGGATGGGAAGCTGAGGTTGCTTAGCAACCAGAATTCAAAGCACCCGGGACTCAAGAGAGAGGCGAGATTCCCGGTCACCATTTTAGGCTCCCACCTTCGCGCCTCATTCGGCTGGGCGCAAGCAGGGAGACAGGACATGCAGTGAGGCGGCATGGCAGGGACCAGGCCGTTTGCCTCCAAATGCTGCAATTTGAGTGCAGATTTGTTTCCCCCCCCCCCCCCAGAGTTTGGTCAGGGTGTTCTTCGCCGGCAGGGACTGAGTGGCTATCGGGTCACGCAGTGAGGCTGACGCCGGGACCTTGTGCCAGGTGGTGAGCATGGCGGGATTGTACCCCCCCGGAGTTTGGGTGAGGGCGTTCTTCGCCAGCGGGAATGACCCACTGCATAAGTTCGGAGCCAGTGGGGAGCGAGGTGCTCTTGCCCTCCCACGGCAGTGGGATCGGGTCCCCTCTTGGTTCGACTAGGGCCAGAGCAGCCCTTAGTGGTATGGGGGAAACCCCCCCTCGGGGATGAGGCGGGGGTGTCTTAGAGCTACAGGCCACCCCTTCCAGGGGACCTAACGTGGAGGGCCTGTGGGGCCCCCCCTCTCCACGTCCAGTAACCCCCCCCTCCTCACACCAGCAGGGGCGTGAAGGTGGCTAGGCAGCGGCTGAGGACAGTTGGTTCTCCCTCCAGGGCCCCCAATAAATCCTGAGACAGGGAAGGCAGTGGAAGCTGCATGAGTGCAGCTAGACCTTGTCCATGAGGGTCATTCCCCAGGGGGCTGTGGCAATTCCCCCCCCCCCAAGCAGTGCCAGGCCGGGGGAGGCATATACAGGGGAGGAGGTTTATTGGGCCTGACCCAGCGGGATTGTGAACCTGCCCCCAGCTGCGTGCCCGGAGTTTATGGGGAGGGGAGGGGGGGCTCCTACACCAAAGGACAATTAACCCCCGTGTTGAATGGACACGTAGCGGGACAAGATCTAGAGTAGGGATTGCAGTGAAACATGGTCTGAATATGCCCCCCTGCGCGTGCAAGGGCCAAAAGAAAGCTCTGACTAAGGGCCGCAGGGGCTCCCTCCAAAGGAGCTAAAGAAAAAAAGAGACAGTCCTCCAAGCCATGCAAGCCCAGCTATCAGGCCCGCATAGAGGAGCTGGAAGGGTGCTGTCGGCAGGCCGCCGATCATGAGGGTGTCTTGCAGGTCACTGCACTGAGTGACGTTCTGGGGGTTTTGACCCCAGGCAACGGGGAGGGCACATGTCGCCAAGGAAGTGGGTGGTGGTGGGCCCTCCCATCTTATTACAGGGACGAGGAGCCAGGGCCCACCAGGTGGAGGAGGAATCCCCGCCGAACTACCAGGTGTAAATCGACACTCTCTGACAAGGCATGCAGGCACTGATGGATAGCTTAGAGGCGGCCCAGTGGAGACACCGGGGGCCCCAGGCCCCAGCGCGAGCTCGAACAGCTAGAAGGTGAGCAGGTCGATGAAGGCTGGTGGGAAGGGGATGGCAACTAGTGGGGGGCAGGGCCCTGCAGGGGACAGGAAGAAGAACTCCTGGCAGGTGCATGTATGCAGGGGGTGTGCGGCCGGAGCCAGCACCAGTCAGGTTGTGAATGGGGTGGTTCCACTGGGGGCTGGGCATGCAGTGCCATGGCGGTGGCTGCAGACATTGCCTGGCCTATGAGTACAAATCAGCAGCACAGGTATGGGTAGCAGATAGGTGCTGTACGGGTTTAGCAAAGCGGTGCTGCACCCACAAGGAGGGGCCCCCCTTCTTGTCAGGAGAGTACGCAGATGTGTCTGCCCCCATTGGCGAGCATCTGCTTCAGGCCACTAAAGAAAAGATCTGGAGTGGGGAATATATCGATATATTCACCCTCCTTTTCAGTGACCCCATCCCCGACCCCAACGATAAAGGGGAGAGGAAAGAGAAGGAGAAATTCAAAAGGCCAAAAGCAGAGCACACCTGGTCTAACTGAACAGCTGCCTACACTATCTATATGGGCATGACACTTGTTAAGTTCCTTAGAGATGATCAAATACTCGGATATTATATGCCGAGCCTTTGATATGGGAGGTCCTGGAGCGTGGCTGCACTACGATGAACGCTTCCATCGCAGGGCAGCCAACAATCCATGCCTTTGTTGGGATTTGCACGCACACGACATTTGGCTGGAATGCATCAGCTGTTCCAATTATGCCCCGCGGTCAGTTAGCAGCCAGTGCTGTCCCAGGCGGGGGGCATGCAGCAGACCGAAGGGGGACAGAGAGGCAGAGTAAGGCAGTCAACAGGTGGGCCAACTTGCTGGGATTTTAACGACAGAGGCAGATGTTTTGGGGCTCAATGTAAATTTAAGCACGTGTACACACAGTGCGTGGGTGACCACGTAGCCTCTGTGTGCACGCGGTTCTGGCAGTATGGAGCTAGAAACCGGGGGTGGGCAGGCAACAGACAGACCCGCACCGGTCAAGGAGGTGCCAATCAAGCAGTGGGGAAGGGCACCAACCCCGGTATGGCATGAAGCGTTGTGGGTGGCCACTCATGGCTACCCCGACCGCTCACTATGTTGTAGAAGGATTCAGGCAGGCTTTCAGGATCCCGACTGAGGACCCCCGTTATCATCTGTGGGCTAAGAATTTGAAGTTCGCAATAAGGAACGAGCATCTGGGCCAACAAAAACTCGATAAGGAAGTCAGGGAGGAGGGGATTCAGGGCCCATTCGATGAATTGCCTATCCCCACTCTGCGGCTATTCCCCCTGGGCATAGTGCCTAAAAAGACCCCGGGGGAGTTTCGCATGATCCACCACTTGTCACACCCCAGGGGGGGAGTCGGTGAATGATGTGATCCCGCCCGATCTGTGCTCAGTAAGGTACGCAACATTTGACTCAGTGGTTGAAATGGTGCGTGCCTGCGGGAGGGGGACCCTTCTCACGAAGTGCAGTATCAAGTCTGCGTTTTGACTTCTGCCTGTGCATCCCGGGCCTTCGAGATCTTGGGTATGCAGTTCCAGGGTAAGTTTTACTTCGACAAGGCAATGCCCATGGGATGCTCCATCTCATGTATGGCCTTCGAAAAGTTCAGCACTATCCTCGAATGGATCACGCACCAACGCGAGGGGTGGAACTCGATCGCACACTATTTTGACTACTTCCTCTCCGCGGGTAGGGCAGGGACCTCCAAATGCTCATGGGGAATGCGTGCATTTCTAGACATGGCCAAAGAGCTGGGAGTGCAATTGGCGCCCGAAAAAACGGAGGGACCAATGACTAGATTGACCTATCTCGGCATAGAGCTGGGCACTGAACGATCTGTGTCCAGATTGCCAGATGACAAGCTCCGAGCCCTTAGAGAAATGGTAATGGCAGTAGCAGGAGCCCTGAAAGTAACAATTAGACAGTTGTAGTCCCTTACGGGCAGCCTTAACTTCGCCTGCCGAGTCATCGCACCAGGGAGGGCATTCATGTCTTGTTTATATGCCCAAATAGGAAGCGACCGGCCCTCGCACCACCATATCCAAGTGACTAGGGTTATGCGGGAGGATTTGGCAACCTGGGAGGCCTTCCTCCAGGGCTATAATGGAGTGAGCTTCTGGTGGCAAGGACTCCTCTTGGAAGCAGAGCTCCAGATTCACTCTGACACGGCAGGATGCCATGGTTTTGGGGTCTACTTCAGAGGAAAATAGTGTGCAGCCCCGTGGCCAGAGGCATGGGAGGCACAGGGCTTAACCCACGACTTAACATTCCTGGAATTCTTCCCCATAGTGGTGGCGGTAGAACTGTGGGAGGTGGACTTTGCTAATAGGAGGGTCTTATTCTGGTGCGATAATGTGGCTGTCATTCACGTAGTTAACAAACTGTCCTCGAAATTGGAAAGGGTTATGTGGCTGGTCCGGCACTTTGTGCTCAAATGCCTATGGGCAAACATTTTGTTCGTGACCAGGCATGTTCCCGGAATTGATAACGGCACAGCTGATGCCCTTTCTTGATTTCAGATAGACCATTTTCGCCAGCTAGCACCAGACACCAGGGAGGACCCTGAGCCATTCCCGAGGGACATGTGGAGCCTTGGATTATAAACTTATATAAGGCAGTGCAGGGATCCCTCGTGCCCAGAACCAGGTGGTCTTATGAATCAGCATTCACAGAATTCCAGGAATACAGGTCAGGGAAAGGTTGGGAACTCAGTTTCCCCATCCCTGAGGGACACATACTGCAGTTTGCACTCCAGCTCAGGTAACAAGGTTTGGCACCCAGGACAATAGCGGGAAAAGTTGCGGCCATCTTTTTTATGAGCCATCTGGCTGGTTACCCCTTTCCCGATAACAGCTTTTTATGAACCGTTTAAAGGAGAGCTGGACCAGGTGTACCCCCCCCAAACACCGGATTCCAGGGCCCCTATTACCCCCCAGCTGCTTCATAGTATTAGCCAGGCATTACACATCATGTGTCACTCGAGCAGCGAGGTAGCACTTTTCATGGCCGTATTCCATGTAGCACTATTCAGGGCCTTTCGGATCAGAGAGATAGTCCCTCAGTCCATGGCGGACAGGTCGGGTTTGACCCTGCAGATCCATGATGTGGACTGGCAGGGAAGAACCTTACTGTTACATTTACAAAGGTCAAAGACTGACCAGAGGGTAAGTGGATGGATTGTGAGGCTTTGCCCTTCGAATGATGACCATACGTACCCAGTGGAAGCAATGAAACAGTATTTAGCATCCCGCCAAAAGGCGGAGGGCCCGTTGTTTCTCCACAGGGATGGTACCCCACTGACGCGATATTCGTTTGGGGCAGTCCTTACCATGTGTGTTAAGGAAGTCGGCCTCGACCCAGTTTGCTACACCACCCACTCCCTCCGGATAGGGGCGGCATCAGTGGCTGCAAGTATAGGACTGCCTGGGGACCAAATACAATGAATAGGGAGGTGGCAGTCTGGCGCATATCGCCGGTATGTTAGAAGTACCGAACCAAGGAGGCGGGGGCAAGCGGGAACACCGGGGCAACAGCATAACTCCGATTTCTCTTCCAGACGTGTCAACCCGGCAGGGACAGAAGGTGGTATGGATTGTTAGCGACAGCATCATACATTGGGCAGGGAAGATGGCCGCACGCAGCGGGTGGGGCACCCAGCTGGGCCTAGGTGACCGTGCAGATATAATCTGGCTGGGTAAGCGTGGGATGCTGTGGGAGCAATTGCTCCCAGCACTGACCGAGGCAAAAGAGAGATTCCCAGCACCAGCGGTGATGGTGGTTCATCTAGGGGAAAACAATCTCCCTAGGTGCACAGGACTGTGGCTGATGAAGAGGGCAAAGGCTGATTTGTGAATGGTCCAGGAGCGATTCCAGGGGTGCACACTGGTATGGACTGAAATGCTACAGAGGAAAGTGTGGAATAGCGCTCAGCACCCAGGCAGGGTCGACTGGGCCAGAAAAAGAGCAAACGGGGAAATTGGGGCTTGGCTGCAAAGGGCAGGAGGGTTTGTCATCTGTCAGAAGGAAATTAGTTATGACAGAGATCAATTATTCAGGAGTGATGGGGTCCATCTATTGAATGCTGGATGCAATTTATATCTCAGGGCCCTGAAGCGCAGCCTAAAAGAAATCTTGGAAAGTTGAAGTGTTGACGGTGAACCAGCCAAGCAAAGCTGGCAGTTCTGGTGGCAGTAGACTGACTTCAGGCCAATTGTTAGAAGTTGTAGTTGGTAGCATAGTATTGAATAGAAACATCTCCTTAAGAGATGGGCATAGGCCATGCATAGCCGCTCAGTGCGGCCCACTGTATGGTCAGCCCAAGGGTGAGAGGTGAACGGCCGGACCTGCTGGGCGGACCATGTACCCAACAGTAGGTTATGGTGTCCTCACCCTTGTTGTTGTTTAAACCCCGCCCTGAGGGGCAAAAGGGGTAAGTATGAGCAACTCGCTCTGGCCCAGGGGAAACCTGGTGGTTGGGGTAGGGGGTAAGTTAACAAAGTTGGGGAAGTTAGGGCACAGGAGGATTCCCCCTGGGCTTAACCCAAAGAGGTGGAAAGAAGGGGCGACAGGCAGACCAGTTAGTGCCAGGTGTTGGGTGGGGAACCTCCGGTAGTCCGGGTAACAGTTAGGAACAGGAGATAGTTAGGACCCCAGTTTAAGGGGGGAAGTGGGAGGACTACCCCTTCCCCCCCTTCTTGGCTATCAATAAAGAGTGTGGCCATTTAAACCCATTCAAGGTGTCCTCGTCTTCTTTGGGGTGTGTGGCGACAATGACCATTTAAAAGGGGCTGGATTTTAAACAACACTGCCTCCTTAGTCCTTAACTTTCAGGGGAGTAGGGGTGAGGGAACATATAACCAGGGGACAATTGTAGAAAAGGTTCAGGGTACCCAGATAGGAAAAACCTCTCAGCCGGTCTCTTGGTGTTTTGAGACTGTTCTCATCCTTATCAGCTGGGGAACTCAACTTCAGAATGCATGGCTCATCATTGAGGTTACAGAAGCAAGAGAGAGGGAGAGAGAACTCCAGGAGTAAAGAGGGAAGAGAAGTTCTGAAGAGCCACAAGAGGGAATATCGCATAGAAGGAGGGAGACAGGAGACAGAGCAAAAGGGAAGTGAGACATGGAGGGAACACAAGCTAAAGGGGAATAAGGTAAGGCAGGGCTACGGGGGGAATGCCAAGCACGGGGGCTGCCAGGAACAGCAAGGCCCTGGGGGGAAACAAGACCAAGCAGGGTTATAGGGGAACAAGGCAATGGGGAGGGTGAAGCCAAATGGGGCAACAAGGAACACAGGACTGCGGGGAAACAATGCACGGCTATAGGGGAAGAAGGCTATGGGGGAAGTGAGACCAAATGGAACAACAAGGAACACAAGACTATGGGGAAACAATGCACGGGTATAGGGGAACAAAGCTATGGGGGGAGTGAGACCAAACAAAGGAACACAGAGTTAACTAAACAGCAACACAGACAACAGGGGAGACAACATTCAGTCATACCGGGAGACTTACCAGGTTGCACACAAAGGAAGACAGGAACTATAGTTATAATACAGACAAGAAGAAAGGAAGGAGGTGCAGGGTCCATAGGGGTCACACATACAACAGATACCCAACATGTCCACGAGGGGGGGGAGGAGAGAGATCCCCTAGACACAAGGTAGGGGAAAGATAGGGTGCACAAGCATTCCACACTGGCTTACATTCAGAGGGTAAAAGCAGTTGCTCCCACAGCATCCTGTGGCCACACTATGGTTTAAATGCTACCTTGTTGCCAATGAGGAAGCCGGGAGGCAAGGCTAGGGGGGAAAGGGTACAGCTGGGGAAGGGTGTGGCAACACGAGGTGGAGAAACGAAGGAAGACACAGGAAAGAATACTGGGCTGTTAACACAGCCTGATATAGCACCAGCCCTTAAGGCTGTGCGCTTCAATCCTGCAGGACTGGGGGTTCAAGACCCAGCCCTGACATTAACTAATAAGGGTTGGGGGAAATTCCCCTTTAATAAATCATTCCTAAAATAAGGTTTCATGGGGACTTTCACTACCTCAGTTGTATTATCATTATAATTTAGATACGTGGTAGAAGACGTTCCATCCACACGTGGTCTTCTATTGCCTTTTCCTTTTTATGAGCATCGAGCTTGCTGGCAATCTCCCTTAATTGTGAATCAACCCCTGCCAAAATATTAACCATATCTGAAATGCTATGAAATAACAAAGAAACAGTTTGACCAATCAAGCCACAGTGGGCTTACAAAATATCACTGACATCAGGAGGCTGGGAAGCCCCTGGATCTAGAGCTGGAGAGTCTTTTTGCACAGGTAAAACACCTTCTGGAGATAGATCAGCTAAAAGCTGCCCATTTCGCTCGCTTCTAGGTGAGGACAGAGCCTCAGTTAGTTGTTTAACAGAATCCGAAATGTTCTCCATAGCTGACAAACAAGAAAATCTGTTGTGAAGAGGGACAGAACAGATTGGTACAACAGGAGACTCATCCACATAGTCCATAGTATCTTGGCCTGTTTCAGCCAGGCCAAGTCCAAAGCACCTGAAGGCGAGATGGCCTGTTCATCTCGTTTTTTCTTAGTCATACCATTGGCCAGTTAGCAGATCCAAAAGAGAACCACCAAACCTACTTGAGACCTCTGTAAAAGAAAAGAACCACTAGCCAAACTCCTCTTTGGTAAATCAGAGCTTCTCCGGCACCTAAGGGCTGCACACACAAGGGCGTGCCCTTGCACGTACAGCCCTTAGGTGAGCTGCTGCTGGTGTGAGCCTATGTAGTAGCCATAGGCCACAGCTGTGCTTTAAAGATCCCGGGCAGAAGAACGAGACAAGGTCTCATGCTGGCTTCTTCAAGTAGCACCCACTCAGGGATGGGGATCAATCAGCCCCGCAGGTTCAATCAACAGCCAGGGATCGAAAATACAAAAATAAAAGCAAAATAAGCAGGATCAGGCAGCAGTCCTTGCAAAACTGCTGCCCCCCACCCCACCCCAGGTGCAGAGTTTGGGGGTCCTATTGGACCCTGGCCTCCACCTGGATTGTCAGGTGGTGGCAAAGGGAGCCTTTCACCAATTACATCTTCTGCGTAGGATCCAGCCATATGTTTCAAACTCCGACCTGGCCACCCACATCCATGCATTCATCACCTCAAGGCTAGATTACTGCAACGCGCTCTACATGGGGCTGCCCTTGGTCATGACTCAGAAGCGGCGGCCCACCTCCTGATAGGGACGGGCCGTAGGGAGCACATTACACCAATGCTCCGGGGCTCTGCACTGGCTGCCTATAGCATTCCGGGCCCGATTCAAGGTGCTGGTTTTGACTTTTAAAGCCCTACGTGGTCTGGGCCCCTTCTACCTGAGAGACTGCCTCACTCAGGTTGCCCTGGAGCAACCTCTGCGATCTGCCGGGGGTGCCTTCTTGGGAGTCCCCAGGTGAACTTGGGGGGGCCATGATAGAGAGAGCGTTCTTGGTGGTCACACTGCGACTGTGGAACCCCCTCCCAGAGGAAGCTCACCTAGCTCCCAGCCTGTTGGCCTTTTGTCAAGCATGTAAGACCTGACTGTTTGTCCACGCCTTTGGGGGAGGGGGGAATAAGGGTGGGGGTGGGTTTGTCTGCTAGTGGGTTTTTACCTCTTTTATTGTTTGTTTTTACAATGTTTTAGTAACCCCTTTTGTATATTGTGCTTTTTTAAACTTATGTTTAGATGTTTTGTGAACCTTCCCGAGCTGCCGTACTGCTGGAGGGAGCGGGATATAAATTGTTAAATTAAAATATAAATAAATAAAACTCCTAGCACCCAGAGCAGCTCTCCCAGACAAAACAGCAAACCTCTTCGCATGTTTCCTCAGCTGCAGCTGTGCTTTAAAGATCCTGGGCAGAAAAATGGGGCAGGGGCTCACGCCAGCTTCTCCAAGTAATACCCAATCAGGGATGGGGCTCAGGCTCAATCAGCCCTCACAGGTTCAATCAACAGCAAGGGATAAAAAATACAAAAATAAAAGCAAAATAAGCAGGACCGGGCAGCAGTCCCAGCAAAACTTCTAGCATCCAGAACAGCTTTCCCAGACAAAACAGTAAACCCCTTCTGCAATGGCCTTGTAATGCATTTTTTGTTATGCCTGATAATACCTATTGTTGCTTAGCTCCAATTTGTATGAGAGCATAATATTTTAAGCACGTTTATTGCTTTCTCCAATACAAAATGAATTAACTCGGCAAATGAGGATGTATCCACACAACCCTGTTGGCATGGGGTGGTTTTGCATAGGTTTACTAGCACTGCATTCTCATTCACACAATGCCCATGTGGGGGGATGCAGCATAGACTACACACGTTTGATCTAATCTCATTTGAAAAATGTGGGGATGCAGCACAAGCTGTATCCATTGTTTCTTCTTCCAATCATTTATTGTGTGAATGAGCACTAAGTCAGTCTGATTGTGTCATAAGCAGAAATACATTCAGTATTTTTAAAGCAGAGTGTTTTTTGAAAATAAGCATGCTCCAACAGCTATTTCTTCTGAGTTTTTCTGGCCAAGTGTGGCAAGAAATGCACACACCACATATATATACTTTTATACTTTAAAAAGATCTATAAGTAATAACATTTTTATAAAGTGAATAATTTTTAAATATTTCTTTGGGTCGTTTTCACTGGGCTTCTTTTAATTATTTAAACAAAGATTTTTAAAGTGAAGGAAGTGTTTAAAAGCAGGAGAGACTGCTGTGCTTTCTTTAAATGCAAAATGTCTAAGTGAGAATTTTATTAGTTCTGAATTCTGAAGAAGCATTTTGTTTAAAGCACAAACACTAAGTGATTAGAATAAAAAGGGTTTTATTTGTTTTCAAGGCAATTGAACTGCTGTAATATGATTTGCTAGATCCATTTTTTCTTTTTTATTAAAACAGTTGATATCCTGCCCCTCCTGTCAAAGGCTGCTCAGGGTGGCTTCCAATATATAAAAGTATAAACACACACACACAAACAACACAAACCATCTAAAATAGGGGGAAACATTCCCCCCAGAAAAAGAGGAGGGAGGAAACAAAAGCCCCACCTTTACCACCAGCCATAAAAATAAAAACCCATCCTCCACAATCTCCCTCACCAAAGGCTTGGTGGAACAGCTAGGACTTGCATTGACGTTGAAAAGAGGAGAGGTCCGGAGCCACCTGGGCCTCTGCCGGGAGGCAGTTTCACAGCCTCAGCATGGCCAAAGAGAACGCCCTTTTCCATAGTCACACCTGGGATACCTGGGGGACTTCAAGAAGGGCACTCCAGGTCAACTGCAGGGGCTGATCCAGAGCATGGGGAGTAAGGCGATCCTGCAGATATATGGGTCCCAAGCCGTTATAGGGCTTTATAGGTAAGAACCAGCACTTTGAATCGGACCCGGAAGACTATAGACAGCCAGTACAGAGAATG
Source organism: Sphenodon punctatus (assembly GCA_003113815.1). NCBI lineage: Eukaryota > Metazoa > Chordata > Lepidosauria > Sphenodontia > Sphenodontidae > Sphenodon > Sphenodon punctatus. The sequence goes on from QEPC01000282.1 coordinate 869,760, forward strand.
GAGCACTGATGTAATATGCTCACGGTGACCGTCCCTGTAAGGAGATGGGCCGCTGCCTTCTGCACCAGCTGCAGTCTCCGAACCATCACCATAGGTAGCCCCACATAGGGCATGTTACAATAGTCCAGTCTTGAGGTGATGAAAGCATGGATGATAATGGGCAGGTCAGAGTCTGAGATGTATAGCTGAAGCCGTTGCACCAGGTGTAATTGGTAGAATGCGCTACTTACCACAGCTCCAGCCGGGGCATCTAGACAAAGCTGTGCATCAAGGTACGCTCCCAGACTCTGAACCTGGGGAACCAGTGGAGGATGAAGCCCTTCAATGATGCCAAACCCAGCGCCTTTTCCATTAGCATCACCTCCGTCTTGTCGGAATTCAACTTCAGTCGACTCGCCCTCATCCAGACCCCCACAGCCGACAAACATCATATAAGCACCAAGACTGTGGGGTCTGGGTTAGATGAAAAAGTAAGAGTTGAGTGTCATCAGCATATTGATGACAACGAACTCCAGAGCTCCTCATGACCTCACCCAGCGACTGCATATACGTGTTGAACAGGAGAGGGGACAGAATGGAGCCTATGGGACTCCACACAAGAGATCCCAGGGAGATGAAAAATGGTTCCCAAGCAGCACTCGCTGAGTTCTTCCAGCCAGTAACGAGCAGAATCATTCGAGAACAGTCCCGCCCACCTGAGCACGGTCCCTCAGGCAAGTCACCAACATCTCATGGTCAATGGTATAAAAAGCAGCCAACAGATCTAATAGAATCAGCAGGGTTGAACAACCCTGATCTAATTCACGGCGAAGGTTGTTGACCAAAGCCACAAGCGCAGTCTCAGTGCGATAGCCCAGACGAAAGCCAGACTGCGAGGGATTTAGTACTTACACAAGACATTTTTTGTGAAATCTTCATTGTATTCCTCAGTCCTAATAGTAATTGTATTGCTTAATGGTAATTAATGGTATAATTAATGGCTCTCAAATTATTATTGGAATAAGCTACTTGGGCATGTGTAATTCCCTTGAATCAGGAGTACATATCTTGAGGGGTACATGCAGGGAACTATGCTCATTGGGTGTCTTTAGATGGATGTGGGGGTGCTCATCCGCTGACCTGCTCTGAGGGTGCACCCCCACATTTGCCTGATTGCAGCAGCACCTGGGTTCGTTTTAAACAGACCCAACACTACTGTGGTCCATGGTCTGTCCGCGTGGCGACCTGCTCCACACAACATTGAGTTGCGGGCAGATTAACCACCACTCTTGGCTGCTGCCTTCAGCTCTATGGCATTGTCTAGTGCAACCCCCAATCTGGAGCAGAGCTGTGGCAGCCATTTGCTGAGTAGACTGACAACAGCTCCGTCTCTGGCCGGTGCCCAAGATTTGAGTAGCCCGCTCTGCTTGTAGTACTCCTGGGATGTTCCAGAGGACCGCAAGCAGGGCTAGAACAGGCAGTGCCAGTGCCTGCTCTGCCTGCACAACTGGTAGGCCACCTTTAAATGGACAGCCCGCTTGGGTGTGAGGCGGAGCAGAGCCGTGGGTGCGATCTGTGTAAAAGCGCTCATGTTTCCTCATTGCCAACAATGAGAAAAGACAGTGAACATGGTTTCTGGGGTATGTGGGTGTTAAAGCAAAGTCGGGATAGTAATATGTGTGAGTGTATATTTATCTCCCCTAACTCTCACCCCCATTTTTGTGTGTGTGTGTGTGTGTGTGTTTGTGTGCGTTTGTGTGCTCAACACAGTCATGTCTGAAAACCCAAACTTCAATCAGATTAGTGGTATATTTTGAGAAGAGCATAAAGAATGCCTGATCAAGTTGGGAGGGACATGTCCCTCTTACAAGCCCTTCAATCCTGTAGTTGTCTATGAATAATTTATATGTATCAAGCAAAGTAGCAAGCCATTATTTCATGCAAAGGCCCTACAGTAATTTTTTTCCCATAGTGCAAATAGACTAAAAAAATAGTACATAACTTTCTGTCTACATAATCTCACCTCCTACCAGAGTTGTAGGCACATGTGTAAGAGTGGAGTGGTGCACATGTTCCAATTGGGGATGGATCCAGGTTTGTACAAATTGTACCACCGCACAGGATCTCATGTGTTGGAGAGTGGGGGCACAGGAAAACCCCAGCGCAGGGAGTCTTTGAATAAACTTAAAATACGCATGAATATGAGAAGTACTGGCATTAAATATGGACCCACCAGGCCTCAGACAGAGGGAGCCTTAATCAATGGAATAGCCCATCACAATTCAAGAGGGAGCCTATGTCACCATTTTGCAACCTTCCTGGATCTGAGTATTGATTGCAGTTCAGGTATCCTGCAACAACCTCTCTGGTTTTCTTCAGCATCCATTTTGTGTAACCCACATTGTATGCTTTGTATTGTCTCGTAACATGTTTGGGTTTTAATTTGCTTTCCACATATTTTGGCACCTTCTGTTTTTTTTTTTAGGGTTTTTTGTGAGTTTTTTTGTGCTTGTTTGGGTTTTTTTAAAGCATAAAATGGAAAAGCATAGTCAGTAGCAGTCATTCCTTATTCAGCTGAGATTAGGCTCCTGTTGTGTAAGGTGCTGTCCATACACATAGCAAGAGCCAGGGTGTGCCTAAATGGGTTTACACTCAGATCAGACTAAGGGTGGGCAAATGACAGAGCGAAACGAAAACCTTTATCCTTCAGTGAGCTCGGTGATAATCATCCTAAGGCTCTTACATGGCTCCAGTCACCATAGAAACAGACTGCTTCACAGGCTTTAATTCATTAAGTTTCACACCCCTGTGATGTAAGGAAAAGCTATTATCTCTGTTTTATAGATATGGAACTGACACAACGAGACTGACTTGTCCAAGGAGTCTGTGGAACAAGGAGTCATTGACACCTGATCCCCCAAGCTTACACAGTAGGCACTGTTCCATCTTCCCTCATTCAGGTGGATCTTTGCCCTTACAGAGATTTGAGGTCCACCCACCGAAAGCTCATTTTAGGACTGGGATTTAGTAGTTTGCTGAGGGTCACATGGAAAACTTATAAGAGCTATGGAATCTAGTGCCTTTATCACAATAGCATCCTTCTCCCTTGTGAGCGCTGAGGCTCTTGTAACTAGAAGAGGAATAAGCCTTTCCTAGGGTCTTGAAAAAACTGTTAAATGCCAGATTTTCATTGGCAGACTGGAAGATATTTAGAATATTTCTTAAAATCTCTGCAATAAAAGAGCAAATCCCTTGGATCGAACCTTTATTTGCTTAAGAGAGAAACTAAATGTTTAATTCTGGAGGGTTTCATGGTGGTTTTGTCATGCATTGTTAGACCTTATGCCTGCACTCGATTTTGAGAAAAATGGGGTTGGGGCCAGCGAACAGTTCTGTGGCTCATAGAAAGTAAACTGCTAGATGAATGAGAGTTCCTTGTGAAAGCAGTTGTCTCTTTCTTGGTATTACTGCTTTGCTTTGTTTACTCTAGATTCACTTTATACTGCTGTTCAGCCGCCAAGGGAAATTAAGACTTCAGAAATGGTATACCACACTACCTGACAAAGAGAGGAAAAAGATCACACGGGAAATAGTTCAGACGATACTGGCTCGCAATCAAAAGATGAGCAGTTTTGTAGACTGGAAAGACCTAAAACTTGTTTACAAAAGGTGTGAGTAGTTTTATAAGGCTACTTTTAAATATATTAATCTTGTAAGTTCTGTCTTCAGAGAAGCAACACAAGCAAAAGAATAAATACCATGAATTCTGGAATGTACTGCAGCTAAGAGCCTGCAAAGAGGAAAAAGGCAACCTGATTCTAAACCAAATCCACTTGCCTTTCTAGACTGAATAAACTATCAAGCAGGATGAGTTACCATTTGATTAAAATACTTTTGATGTTTACCATGGAAGGAAAATGTTAGCCAACCCCGTAGTTACCTATTGATGGGTTAACCTAGGAGTTCCTGAACTTTTTGCTCCAATGGATTGTTGCCAACCCTCAGATTTTCTTGTAGACCCGTCACCTGCCAGATATAGCTACAGCCCCATGCACGCTTATCTGATCATGACTGCATAAGTCAGGCAGCTTCTGTCCTCACTGGCATTGCAGCTGCAACCAGTGCACAGGCATTGCAGTCAACTCCCAATCTCATCTGCCTTGGGAAAATGGTAACAGCATCAAAAGGGAATTAAGCCCTCTTTGCTGTAATGACAGCCAGTTCCACAAACCAGCTGTAGGCCACTTGCCATGATCTCATGGAACATGGTTTGGGAACCACTTGAACTTAAAGAAGTCCATGCCCAATTTGTTTTAAAGTATTGGTTGCAATCATTTTAAGGCACTGGCTGCAATCTTCAGACCACTTACTCTGGGATAGTTCTCTAGGCTTCAGTGGGACTACTTTGGAGTAAGTAGTTTGAGGATTGTGGCTACAATGAGAAGCATATTATGCTTTGTCAGTTTATTAAATACTAATTGATAAGCCTAACATGGTGTGCCCAATCCTGCCTGTAAAGTATTTGCTTCTTTGTAACGTCTTTTGCATATCATCACCACCATACGCTGCTTGGAAGTCAAGGTACTGAACAACTAGCCCCCTTGGTCCTTCTGGGTATCTAGACCTTAATGTCTTGGCCTTTTGCTAATCGTCATGCATTTAAATGAAGCACGTCCTTAAGTGAATTCCCGAATAAAGATGGAGTTAAGCACATAACCTAGATGCTTCCTTAAATGGGATGCAGTGACTGTGCTGAAATGAGCTGGTGGCCTGTGTCCTCCAAGCCAAATATTATCTAAATATGAAATTCAGCTGCAAGCCATTTAATTAAGTATTGATTAGCAAGAATAATGATTGATTAATTATTTATTTCCTCAAGGCTGTATAAAATACTCTATCTTAATCTTCTGGTAACCTGCATGCTTTTAAAATGTTTTTCTTTTCACTTTTATCTAAAAGAAAGTATTAAATTATTCAACAGTCTCCAGTGATATATTCTAAAATAGCATTTCTGTGGTGCATCTTTATTTAAAGACAGTGTTGAAAATTAAATATTGAGAAGGTAGTAAGTTTTGCATAGCTTTAACTAAAGGCATAAAGGCTACGCTAAACTTCCCACAGATTCCATGAGAGAGGAATAAGCTCAGATAGCCAAGCACAACAGACTTGCACTGAAAGAGAGAGATAAAATGGATGATCAAATGACACACTTCTGACCCAATATAGGTTTAATTTGAGAGTAACAGAATTTGCCTTAAGACTTCCATATATTTTCACTGTTGTATTTTTAGGTATGCTAGTTTATATTTTTGCTGTGCAATAGAAGACCAGGATAATGAGCTCCTCACACTAGAAGTTGTCCATCGTTACGTAGAACTATTGGACAGATATTTTGGAAATGTAAGTATCTTTCTCTTTACAAAGTCAGCCCTAAACATTTTTTTTCCATTCTGGTTGTTTGCTGAACAGCCAGGAAAGAACATCTTTATCTTATTCCCGCCCCTCTTTTCATCTTCCCTACTATGTGTGTTGGCACAACTGACTTCAGGTGTAGAGTGAGAAGCATTTCTATAGGAGAATAAAATAGTGCCAGAGTTGGCTGAAAAACTTGCATAAATGTAATTTTGTTTTGGGTGGGGGACCTTTAAAAACCCTAATAACTACCATATAATAACTTGCAAAGAAATAACTTTCATTTGTAGCTGGATAGTTAAAGCACCCAGTTACGTCTCTGTAGATCATAGGTTCAAGTCCCACTTGATCTCACAGTGAATGTTATTTATTATATAGTGCCAGCAATGTGCCTGGCACTGAACAGTTGTGCTTCAAGACAGCTCCCTGCCCTGTGGGGCTTACAGTATAGCGTGGAAAAGAAAGGAAAGACAAGGAGGTGGGGAATATGAGGGTACAATGGAGCATTCACATGCTTGGCCCCCTTCAGTCTGCTAATCGGTACCTGATTCATTGGACTGGGGATTTCAAAGACAGTTGGATGTGGTGATGGCCACGTCGCTCCCTCATAGAGACTGTTGTGTCTTAACCACACCAGTTGGATGGGCCACACAGCTTGGACAGACTTTGACTTGGCTTAAATACTCATCAATTATACAGCGGGTACAGAGGGCTGGGTGCTGAATGGAGATGGTAAAGGGGAAGCATGGTGGGGTAGGCAGCTACAGAAGCCAGCTTCCCATCCTACTCTGTTTAAACCACAGGACTGTATCTTCTGTTGTCTCTTTTGTTTACCTTGTCTTATCACAGATTGAAAGGTCTTTAGGAAGTGGGATATATAATAGTCTATACAGTGTGGTGTAAGTGTCAACAAAAAGACCAGAGTTTGTACTTACTCGCTGCTCATGAAGTGGAATCCTATGTTCTCTAGTGCAGGAGGTTTCACATCAGTTTCAGTACTTCTGTTTTTCATGTTACTATCTACCACAAGGGTGTGCACGTTGATTAGTGCTGGATAGTCTCCTTGCACTGTGCTCATTAATGTGTATAAAGCTATAAAATGCTGCCTCAACCTGTACTTTGCCCCCACCAGGTGTGCGAATTGGATATTATCTTTAATTTTGAAAAGGCTTATTTTATTCTTGATGAGTTTATAATGGGTGGAGAAATTCAAGAAACCTCAAAGAAAACTGCAGTGAAAGCCATAGAAGATTCTGATATGTTACAAGAGGTAAGGAGAAGGCAGGCAGTGAAGAAGCACAGATAATTAGAATACAGTTGTCTGACAAGAGCAAAAACATATTCATTTTTTATATCGTAACATACCTAAAGTTTAGGTACCAGCATATCTTTGCAAAGAGGCAGACACTGTTTTGTACCTTACCAATTAGACTCTTTGGAATCCTGTAAAACTAGTATTAAGCTATATTAAGTATTAAGTATAAAACAAGTACTTTGCTTAGTTTGAAAGCAGAATGCTTGTTAACGGATCATGCTGTTTGGTGGGTATTAGAAACAGTGTTAAGGCAAGGGTTAGTTATATAACTTAAAGTTTGACAACCCAGAACCTCTTTTAAAATTATTTTCTCAAAATAATTTGAAAGCAAAAATGACTTGCACATTAACCTTAAAAATCATCAGAGATGTGCTGGAAACTTTGATTTCTCTCCACAAATTATTATTATTATTATTATTATTATTAACAAACATTTATATAGCGCCAGCAGTGTACCTGGCACTTTACAAAGTAATAAAATAGACAGGGTCCCTGCCCCTAGGGCTTACAATCTGAGAGACAGGAGCTGGGGGAGAGACTTAGGAAGGGGAACAGAGGGAGAGACAAGGGGTCTAACATTCATGAAGATGCGAGGTCTCAAGTGCACGTACTTGGCTTGGTTACGATGAGAATGACAGCAGGCAGGTCCATGTTGCAAGGATAAGGGTAAACCGATCGTAGGTATAGGAATAGTGGCTCAGCAGGATAAAGAGTCAGACAGAGCAGAGCGAAAGAGGTGAGTTTTAAGGAGAGATTTGAAGGTATGAAGGGAGGGGGCAAGGCGGATGTGGACAGGGAGGGAGTTCCAGGCATGGGGGGCAGCAAGTGAGAAGGGACGAAGGCGCTTAGGGGAGCAGGGAAGGCGTGGAAGGGTGAGAGAAGGGACAGAGGAGGAGCGAAGTGCACGGGCTGGAGTATGGAGGGCGATAAGTGCAGAGAGGTAGGGGGGAGCAAGGTTGTGAAGAGCTTTATAGGTGAAGACTAGGAGCTTGTGCAGGATTCGTTCAGGAAGGGGAAGCCAGTGAAGCGAAGAGAGGAGGGGCTGCACATGGTCGAAGCGACTGGCGAGGTAGATGACCCTGGCAGCAGAGTTTTGGACAGAGATGAGGGGAGAAAGGTGAGACCGGGGAAGGCCAGTGAGAAGGAGGTTACAGTAATCGAGGCGAGAGATGACCAGAGCATGAACAAGAGTTTTGGCAGACGAGACAGAGAGAAAAGGGCGAATCTTAGCAATGTTATGGAGGGAGAAGCGACAGGATTTAGCAACAGAGTCAATGTAGGGTTTAAAAGAAAGGGCTGAGTCAAAGATGAAGCCTAGGCTACGGGCTTGGGGGACAGGCAGGATGGTGACTCCATCAATAGTTATTGACAGTGAGGAAGGAGAGGAAGGATGAGGGGGGAAGATAAGGAGTTCAGTTTTAGCCATGTTGAGTTTGAGTTGACGTTGAGACATCCAGGTAGAGATGTCAGAGAGACAGTTGATGAGACGAGCTTGAACAGAGGGAGAGAGAGAGGGAGTAGAGAGATAGAGTTGAGTGTCATCAGCATAGAGGTGGTATTGGAAGCCATGGGAGGCAATGAGTTTGCCTAAGGATGAGGTATAGATCGAGAAGAGGAGAGGGCCAAGAACAGAGCCTTGAGGAACACCAACTGAGAGGGGGAAGGAGGAGGAGGTGGAGTTGGAGAGAGACACATTAAAGGAGCGGTCAGAGAGGTAGGAGGAGAACCAGTTATGGACAGAGCCACAAAAGCCAAGGGAGTGAAGGGAATCCAGCAAGAGTGAGTGGTCAACAGTATCGAAGGCAGCAGAGAGATCAAGGAGGACAAGAATGGAATAGAGACGTTTAGATTTAGCCACCAGAAGATCGTTGGTGATCTTAGCGAGAGCAGTTTCAGTAGAATGAAGGGGGCGGAAGCCAGATTGGAGGGGGTCAAGGGAGGAGTTGGAGGATAGGAAGTCAAGGCAGCGGGAGTAGACAACACGTTCAAGCAGCTTGGAAGCAAAAGGAAGGAGTGAGACAGGACGATAGCTAGAAGGGTCAGAGGGGTCAAGAGTGGACTTTTTGAGAATAGGAGAGACTGTGGCATGTTTGAAGGCAGAAGGGAAAGAGCCAGTAGAGAGGGAGAGGTTGATGATGTGCAGGAAGGAAGGGGCGACAGTGGGAGTAATGGAGGTGAGGAGGCGGGAAGGAATGGGATCAAGGGGGCAAGTGGAAGGGTTGGAGGAGGAGAGCAGAGAGGAGATTTCCTTAAGGGAGGCAGGGGAGAAGGAGGACATGAGAGAAGGAGGGGGAGGAGGGAGAGGGGTGGGAGTGGGAAGAGAGGAGTGGGAAGCGATGTCGAGGCGGATCTTGTCTATCTTGGAGGTGAAGAAGGAGGCAAGATCCTGAGCAGAAAGGGAAGAAGGAGGGGGAGGACAGGGAGGCTTGAGGAGGGAGTCAAAGGTAGAGAACAGGCGGCGAGGGTCCCGAGAACAGGACTCAATGCGGGAGGCATAGTAGTGTTGTCTAGCAAGGGAGATAGCAGAAGTAAGGGTGGAGAGACAGAATTTGAAGTGAAGGAAGTCAGCGTGAGAATGGGATTTGCGCCAGAGTCGTTCAGCAGCACGAGTGCAAGAACGGAGGTGGCGGATACTAGGGGTGAGCCAAGGACGGGGGTTGTGGGAGAAGGCAGGGCGGGAAGAGAGAGGGGCATGGGAGTCAAGTGTGGAGGAGAGAGAGGCGTTGAGAGCAGAGACAGCGGAGTCAGGGGAGGAGGAAGAGAAGACTGTAGGAAGAAGGGGAGAGAGAGAGGAGGCAAAGTCCAGGGGATCAATAGCTTGAAGGTCACGGAAGGGGCGTAGAGAAGGGGAAGAGGAGGGGGGACAGTGGGAAATGTTGAAAGAGGCAAGGAAGTGGTCTGATATAGGATGAGGATCGAAGGAGAGATCAGCGACAGAGCAGTTTCTAGAGAGGACAAGATCAAGAGAATGGCCATTAGTATGGGTGGGGGAGTTGGTCCAAAGGTGGAGGTTGAAGGAGGAGGCTAGGGAGAGGAAGCGAGAGACTGAGGGCTGAGATGGGTCATCAACATGAATGTTGAAGTCACCAAGGATGAGAGTGGGGATATCAACAGAGAGGAAGAAAGTGAGCCAGGACTCAAAGTCAGAAAGAAAGGAAGAGAGAGGACCAGGGGGACGGTAGATGACAGCAACACGTAGATGGAGGGGGGAGTAGAGGCGCACGGAGTGAGCCTCAAAGGTATGGAAGGAGAGAGAGGGGGGAGGAGAAATTGGTTGGAACTGACAGGATTTAGCAAGAAGGAGGCCCACCCCACCACCCCGTCCTTCAGGGCGGGGTTGGTGAGAGAAGGAGAGACCCCCACAGGAGAGGGTAGCAGGCGTGACAGAGTCCGAGGGAGTGATCCAAGTTTCAGTAAGGGCAAGGAGCTGGAGGGACCAAGAAAGGAAAAGATCATGGATATAGGGAGCTTTACTGATAGATCCTGAGGGGATTCCCACGAGAAATAAGGTGGAGACCTTAATTCAGAAACCTGTAGGATTGGGCTCTTCCCCCTCCCCCTGCGTAAAATTACCCTAGAAGTGAGCCAAGAATGGTATGAAGAAGTAAACATTCTAACCAGAACTAGTTAGAGGATAACCCCTCTGCAGTCTTTTCCAAACTCATATCTAGTGAGTAACAGCAATTCCACAACTCGGTTTGCTAATGGCAAATGTAAAAAGGTTGCTAGACGTGCGAACGCAATTAAGTGTTATGTTTTGAAAATTGTAAACCTATATATCTTTATCACTGTAACACAATAACTGATTAGTGTGTTGTTTACAAATTCTTTTCAAAGCCAATGACTTCATTGGGAACCAGATCATACTTTTAAATATTCTATGGGTAATTTCAGATGTTACGCGCTCCCGGGTCACCACAGTGGATTCTCAACCGTGGCGAGCCGGCTAACCCCCTCCTGTGGTCCAGGAAAGCCCTGAACAGATGTGATGGGAGTGGGACCACAGCAAGGAAACAGGTGGCCGGATCATGGCTTGGGGCAGCGCAACAGATGTTACGCCGATCCCGGACCGTGTTTAGAACACCCAGAAGACACCGGGGCGGGAGGCAGACGTGGCCGAATGAGGGCAAAGGAAGCCAAAAGTGCCAAAAGGCAACGCCCACACAAGGGAAATGGGAAGGGAGGCGGGAGGAGAGTGGCTGAGGTGGCGCACACAACAGGCACAGGGAAGCCAAGGACACAGCAGAACACAGACACCCAAACGGGAAAAGAAGAAAGGGGGGAGCATATCAGGAAGGTCAACACACGCAGCACCATGGACACCCGGGGGGGGGGGATCCCTGGGACAAGGAAGGGGAGGGGACCGATCTGGGAACAGTCCAGGACATGGTGAAAGGCACCCAAAACCCCACTGACAGCACAGGGAGCACGGGCCACCCAACAGCAACACAGACAGCCCAAGTCACAGGAGGCCCCACAGGAATGGAGCAGGGATACAGGGGGAGGGCATCCAAGCTGGGGAAGGCACTGGAGCGGTCCGAGGCAGGTCCGTGCAGCAGGGATCCCCCTCACTGATGCAGAAGCACGGCTGGTGACGGATGCGAGCTGGATCCTGCAGGCAGCACGTGCAATGCCCCCCCCCCCGGAGGAAGCCGGGAGGCGCTGGCCAGGGGTCCCAAGTTCTGCACAGTCATGGAGCCACCCAGGGGGTGGGGGTGGGGCAGGACACAGACACAGGTGTGTGGGCAGCCATGCAAGGGAGGAATACACCACGGGGAGAGCCGGTAGAGGTCACAGGCAGCAGGAACCAGCCAAAGGGGGGGTTGGGCATGGAGAGACACACCACAGGCAGAGAAGGACGGGGTGCCCATGGTGGGGGCACAGTGACACAGGCAAGCGGAACAGTGGCAAGCGAACCAGCCAGAAATGCTGAGAGGCTGGAACAGCAAGGAGCGAGCGGCCGGTGCCCCGAGTCAGCAGGGAGGTGCAGGGAGCACACAGTGGGACTGTCATCCATGACACCAAAGACACAAGGCCTCACAGCCAGCTGCAGGGGGTAACGAAGGGGGCTGGAACCGGTTGGCTCACCAAATGCATGTAGTGGGGCCACTGAATCATGCCCTGGTGGTAGCCCAGCCTCGCCATGTGGTGGGCAACGAGGTAGTAGGCCTCAAACGGATACGGCCCAGTGAGCCCCACCTGAACATCAGCATGGGACCACACAGTAGCTAGCACTGTCAGCTCTGGTCTGGTGGGCTCTGACAAGGTATAGTCATCAGCAGGGGGCCAAGGCAGGTGCCCAAGCTCCAATAGGTGGTAATACGCGACCGCTGGTAGCCACGGGCCCTGTGGATGCAGCCGAAGAAGGAAACAGCCAGGGCAGGGCCCCCCTCCTCCAGACAGCTCACGAACCTGGCCAGGCTACACACCGAGAGGGCCAACATGGTCTCCGCTGGGGACAACACCACATGCGAGCACCGCATCTCCGGAATGCACCCATCAAGAAAGGAATGGATGCCCAGTGTCTCCGCATGGAGACGGCAATCGCGAGCGTTCGCCTCAGTCAAAGTAGCGAAGCCTGGAGCTCAGGCTCACATAGGCACCAGAGAGGGTGTCCGGGCAGCACAGGAGCAGTTGTACAGCCGGGGAATGCCACAGGTCACATAAGGCCATGGTCTCCCAGAAGGTCCAGCTATGGGGGGTGCCAGGCGAGCCGGGGCACAGGAGCCTCGGGGCAGCACAGCTGACCATGGTCCAGCAGGCAGAGGGTCTGAGCAGCAAGGAAAGAGGAGCCCCCCATTCCCATGTGGGCTGGGGAGGGATTCAGGAGAGCTCCAAGGATGCGTGATAAGCCTGCAGGCCGCAACATGGGATGGCTAACGAGCGAAAAGTGGGGAGCGGACTCAGAACGCTGCAGGAACCGAGCGCACAGACAATACAGCTAGCACTGATAACAGGGAGGTGATGACAAGAGGCAACCAGCTGTGGACAGCACCGACAGGTGCATGTGGGCCCGGAACACAAGCCCCCATGCTGGGAGTGCAGGTGCACCCGGGGAGGGGGCGCCCTCAGCAGCCACACAGCAGCCGATAGTCAGCTGGTGGCGAGTGGGCAGCCGAGGACAGCCAATAGGGGTGCCCAGGGGTCTGCCCCACAGGTGCGAGGGTGGAGCATGGTGCAGGGGCGGGCCCAGGACACAGGCAGGAGAGCTGTGTGCCAGAGCGCACCATGGGCACTATCCGCCATGGACGTGGGCCAGAGGGGCGCATGTTGGCTGCACTTGTGCCTATGTGCGGAGTGGTACCAGGCGCACACCAACCTGCAGCTCTCCACTGACCTGCTCCACCTGGATGCCTGCATCCAGGGGTGCCTGGCCAGGAGCACTGTGGCCGGCCGGCACACCCACCATGGGTGCCAGCATTCCCTGGCCAGGCTCAAGGCCCAGCGGGTGTCCGGAGCATAACAACAGGCCCTGTGCCTCACCCGAGGGTGGGCAGCTGCTCTCAGGGAGGCAGCCAGGTGACACCACTGGCACTGGGCTGCCATGGGATGCGCTGCCATGCTCACCCAGCCCATTCAAACGCAGCTCTGGGTCACAGACTGGGCACAGGCATGGTGGGCCGGGGTCCTGGCGTGGTGGGACAATGCAGCATGGAGGGCACACTTCTGCATGGACAAGGGATGCCTCCTGCACCTAGCTGAGCTGTTGGCGCTCTGGCTGGAGTGGCTGCACACCCCCATGCGCACCCCCATACCCTTGGTCCAGCGCGTGGCCATAGCTGTCTGGGCACTGGCAACACTGGATTCCTGCCGGTCCATGGCGCAGCACTTTGGTGTGGGAGTGAGCACCGTCACAGGCATCCTCAGGGACTTCTGCGAGGCAGTGGAAGGTGTGCTCCTGCATCATGCAATCCAGCTCATGGACCAAGAGGCCGTGCTGACCAGCTTCGAGGCTGGCAGGTTCCCCAACTGTCTGGACGCTGTGGATGGCACCCACATAGAGATCCTCCGCCCCACCAACAGGAATGCAGGCGAATACATCAACCGGCATGGGTACCATTCCCTGCAGCTCCAGGCGGTTGTGGACCACCGGGGCTGGTTCACGGACATCTTCACTGGCCACTCCAGTCGCAGCCATGATGTGTGGATCCTCGCCATCTCATCCCTCTATGCCTGGATGTACTGGGGGGACTTTGCTGACATGAGGCTGTCCAGGATCGAGGGGGAACTGATGCCCCCTTGCATCCTGGGGGACCCGGACTATCCCCTCCTCTGCTGGCTCATGAAGGCATACCCGGTCCCAGGAACCCTGTGGAGGCACTGTTCAATGCCCGGCTATGTGCTTTGGGGACTGTGGTCAAGAGGGCCTTCGGGGCCCTCAAGCAGTGCTGGGGGTGCCTTGCTGGTCACCTGGACTTCGCTGTGGAGACCTTGGCCCTTGTGATCAGTGCCTGCTGTGTCCTGCACAACATCTGTGAGATCGATGGGGCCGCCTTGGCGTTCCTCATGCCCCAGTGGTCCAGGACCCGTGCCGCTTTATGTGAATGCGGAGAACCTGCGGGAATTCCACTATGCCAAGCGGATCCATGCTGCCCTGGCAAGGCATATATCCAGTACTGCCGGGGACTGAGCGTGCTGG
>QEPC01000282.1:887503-957423 GCA_003113815.1 Sphenodon punctatus
ATAGGAGGAGTGCACAGCACAGGTGATCCGGCGCCTGATGATGAGGTAGGCCTAATCCCCTGTGGATTTCAAGGGCCAACTACTAACCTGACGGGCAAAAGGTCACCTGTGAGCATTCCCGGGGAGACCTGGGGCGGACTTTTCCCCCCAGGGAGCGTAGAAGAACAATTGTGGGCCAGAGTCATCCTCCCCTTGGTCCCTTACCCCAAATTACCCCCTCCCCGTGACACCGGTCCCCATTCTACCATCCCCCGCAGTCACTGGCACTGGGTGCCAGTGCCCCCCGGTCAGCAGCACCTGTCCCCCCTGTTCTGTGCCCAGACAGGCCCCTATGCACCCGACCCCCTTTCCGTGTTCTCCGCCTTCTGGGAGCGGAGGCCTCCCACCCCTGGGCGTGCCCCCTATGGTCTGACTGCCATCCCAACTGCTTGCTTACCCTCTATGTCTGTCTCGATCCCTCCGAGGTCAGCTCCTCCATGTGGCTCTGCTCCCCCTGTGTCCACAGACTCAGGGTCACCAGTGTCCCGGCCTTGGATCTGCCCAAGTCGGAGTGCAGGTGTGGGCTCCCGGTGCTGGTTCGCGAGGGGGGCCTGTTGATCCCTAAGGTCCCAGGGCATTCCTCTGGGGGGGCTGGGTCCCTGGGATCAGTGCCTGCGGGTGGGGCTGCCAGGGGTGGGGGTACATCGAACCATTCCCTGCCCTGGACCACTGCACTCCCTACAAGCCATGGGGCGACTATTGAGCCCTTCAGGTGTAGAATGCGGTCCAGGGCCTCATAGTAGGGGGTGGTCTGTACTCCGTGTCCAGACCGCCGGTTGTTGTCCTTTATGGTCTTGTACCCCCTCTTGAGCTCCTTGGCCTTGGAGTGGCATTGGGCCATGGTCCTGTGGTGTCCCATTGCCTCCATGTCCCACACGATGTCCGTGTACACATGCTCGTTCCTCTGGCTCATGGTTAAATCCACCTGATGCTCCAGGGAACCCCAGATCCTTATAAAGTCCTGGGTCCCCTTGTGCCCCCATTGTCCCCCTCGCTGATAATGGCATCTCCCGTGTGTGCCCGCCTCCTGTGGTTCCTCCTCTGCCTTCTCCACCTCCCCCTCCTCCAGGGGCTCTGGCCTCCGGGCCCATTTCCGGGTCTGTGGGTCATAGAGGGTGGGTTAGTGTCCTGGTTCCTTCCAACCTTCAGCCTGCCTCCCTTCCCCCTCCCTCCGGGCGCACACAGCCCGGTACCCCTCTGCCGCTGTGCAGCTCCCCCCTCGCTCTCCTTGCCCATTTCCAGTGTGCCTCCATTCCCCTGGCCAGCTGTCCCCTCTGGGGTGGCTTGCCCCGGCTGCTGTTGCTCCTCCTCATCTGCCACCTTCTTCTTCTCCTCCTTCCTCACTCGTCCTTCCACCTTGCTCCATCCCGCCACATTCCCCTGTTGCTGTGTGCCCTTTAAATCTCCCTCCCCTGTCTGTGTGTTGCTCGTTGCTTGGCAGTGACACTGTGTGCTTTCACCATGGCTGGGGATTGTTTTGTTTGATCCCGCCTGGTGGTTGCTGTTCATTCGTTACATTTGTCAGTTTCCCAGTGGGAATCGCTTTGACCACGTTTCCGGAGATGGTCCTGTCCCAACCTCTGGATCTGTGGTTGGCTTTGGCCCCTATGGGTGATTGACTGTGGTGAACATCTGGATGCCACCGATCAGATGTTCGGGGCTCTTTGACCACGCCGCGGGATTGTCTGTGGTTCACTGTGGTTGACTGTGATCTCATAACGTCTGAAATTACCCTATATTGTAGCATTTTACGAATGTGTATCAGGAGAGATCACTGACAGTGTTCTCCAGTGAAGCCTAGATTGCTTCATTAACTTTTTTGACAGAGGAAGGGTTAATTCAGAGGAAGCTCTCAAATAAAATTTTTATAAATAGAATCTTCCTCTTATACTTCTACAGGAACGGTTTAATATATATACTTTTAAATATATATTGTAGCACTTTACAAATATGTATCAGTTTGATTGCTCTCTTGCAGACAGTAGAAGAATACATGAGTAAGCCTGCATTTTAACTTTGAGTGCACATAAAGAGAAAGGATGCTGCCCACTACGTACCTGGAAAATTCACTCTTTGCAACTGTTTTCCGATGTGCCAGATCCGTGGAGGAACACCAAAACTGTAACAAAAGGGATTTGTTTGTGTAATAGTCAAAGTGACGCTCAACTGCATTAGTGTATGTATAACAATGACATACTTGAATTATACTGTATGTGAGTTTCTTAACACTATTATTTTTAATCCAACTACTATTTTTTTCTAGTCTGAATGTTTGTTTTACATCATGGATTTTAACAACCCCTTTTTTTTTTTTCCATTCTACAATATTGTTCACAAAACACTGGGATGATATATATTTATACTAGTTTTGGTCAGCTCTTGACCACTTCAATGTGCTTTTGATAAAAAAAATATTTTCTGTGTAACGATCTGATTTTAATAATAATAATTTTACTAAAGGCTGAGTTTTTTGTGGATTCTGATCTTTCTTTGCTGTGAAGTCATGTTAGCTCACAGGGCACCAGTACAATTATTACAGCTAAGCCAATTTTGCGCTCCTTCCCACTAAGGTCTAAGACTTCTTTCAATCTCCAGCTTCCTCCCTGGAAAGATGAAGTGCTCTTTTTCGTTCCCTGTCCATGCACAACTGTCTGGAAGATCATGTTCCCAGTCCAACAAGGTTCATGGTGTTCTGTGCCCTAAAACAGGAATGCATAGCGCGTGGCCTTGTGATGCAATTGCATGGCCTGTAGAATTTTGATAGAATTGTGAGAATTTCAACTTTCGTTTATTTTTTTTAAAGCATGGGTGCAATGCTCCATTAATTAAAATCAGTGGCAAAACTCTTTTGCCTTTAATGGTGGAGGAATAAGCTTTGTTTCTAGTCCTCATGGTTGTGGAGAAAAATTGAAAATGTGATTGTGATGTGACCTAAAGCCCTAGAAACCAGAATGTTAATAAGTAGAACCCCAGCTGTTTGCAATCCCTTTCATCTTTGTAACACATACAGATTTGATAAATACACTCTCTGCCCCTTCATCTAAACCACAGCTGAAACTTCTTGTATCACTGTCATTTTTTTTTCTCCCTTGTAAACTGTTTGCCTCTGACTGATTTTTCTAGACACTCCAACATATACCATAACTTTCTAATTACTGGCCAACTTGCTTCTGCCTCACAACACTTACTCCAAATAAATCTGGTGCAAATCCATTGCGTTTACTCCAGAGTTAGTAGGTGGAGGATGCTGGATTATGTTAACTAATTTGTCAGTCAAAGCTGTAGGTTGTCAGTTGGTAGCATAATACTGCTCGTTTGTTAATTTCTCCTGCCATCTGTTTTCTCCATATTGATGTTGGAGGGATACTTCCTATGTTATGGGAAATGTGAAAATATAGACCAACTTTTAGCTAGCTCTACAGGCGCTCAGTTTAACATTTGATTATGTGAAAGTGTGTAGGCTGTGTATTATGGCATCCTGATTTGAAATGAAGTACTTTATTTATTTTAAACCCTGTATGTTTAAAGAAACAAATTCATAATATAGTATTTTAAAATATTTGCTGTATCCTTGGCCTTTCAGTTTTCAGAAATCACTTACAACAACAACAAATGTCTTGTTTTAACTGGTGTGTTCCCCATCCCATTGCTTTTGGCCCAAATTTGTGCTGTTCTTATTCACACTGGATTAGTTTCTTCTCTCTGCAGCAGTCTTGGAAATCAAAATCAGACTGCTCAAGAAATAAGGTATTATTCACTGTCTATTAAGAGAGGAATGTGTGGGTCCAGCTCTTCTTGTAACAGAGGGTGAAAACAGACATGACGCTAACCACCCTTTAACCACCCTTGGTGGTTATTTATGCATGTTTCATGGCTGCATAGGGCACCAATACAGCCCTGCAACATGCATAAATAACCCCCAAGGGTGGTTAAAGGGTGGTTAGCGTCATGTCTGTTTTCACCCACAACCTTGAGAAGCAATAGTACAAAAATGACAATTCACTAGAGAACTCGAGAGATTGCTCTGAAAGGGAGTAGACAATTAGATATGTGCAAGGTTCATATCAGCAGAGTATCTGAGCTAAATATTTTTGCCCAGATTTTCTATTATGCAGGTCTGACCAGTTCTGTTTTGGGCCGGCCTGGCATAATTTAGGAGTATCTTGGGAAGCGGGTGGGGTGGGAGAGCTTTGAAAAAGAAATATTGATAGTGGCAGAAATAATTAACCAGATACAATGGAACAAAATTAAATGGGCTTTTATTATTTAGTTGGACAGTAGGAATTTGACTTGAATTTATTTCACTTTCATTAAAGTGACAATCAAGATGGCAGCTAAGTAAAAAATAAATTATAGCAAGAATAGTTTTAAACCTCCTTTTTTAATCATTAACCTGCAGTTCACTGAGCATGGGGCATATTTTATGCCTAACCAAAACCCCAGGGATGTCTTAAAGCTCAGGAGTTTGCTAGAACACCACATTATGTAATTTGGAGGCTTAGTATCTCCTGTTGTTCTTTCTCATGTTTATTCCTAAAGAAACAAGATTACAACATTTTATTTCCAGGCTGGTGTTTATATTGCAGAATTTTTTTTCTCTGTGCACATTCCAAGCTAGGAAAATTTTGATTTAAACTAGAGTTTTTGCTGATTACCAAATTATGAAAGTAGGAATTAAGTACCTCTTCTTCCCTATTACACTTTATGACAAATACAGTAAGTGTCCAAACACTTCAATAGACTACGGGCACAACCCAGCTCCCATTAAAGTCAATGGTTAAGCTTCCATTGACTTGTATGGAGCTGGATTGGGCCCTGTATGTTCTAATCTGTTTATCCCAGACAAAAGAGCTTATAGCGCACATAACATAATTCAGTATTACCAAAAATAGCCATTGAAGAGAGGCATGTTTGTGATGTACATTTTCTTCTCTGGTTTTACAGGTTATGAATGTGCAGTTTAATTAGGAGCCTTTCCTATTTACTAGTATTCTATGCCTGTAGAATTCTTACAGTGTTCTTGTCGCCTATCAGTTGTGACAGAGCAACGTGTGTACTAATTTTGAGTTATGGAATATGGCATCTCTGAGTGCATCAGGGCAATTAGTGAGAGAGTTTAGATGGGGTATAAATAACTGCAAAGATGGCAATCAAAACAATACAACTCTCTGTTCCTTTTGAGACCCATTGAATACTGTGCCATGTTCAGTGACTGGGAAAAGGAGTTGAGTTCAAATACTGACCTTGCTGGATAGTCACTATGAGTGTCAACAGGCATGACAGTAGACTGCATTGACCCACATTGGCCCGGCACTCACCTTCATATTTATCCCCACCCTGGCCAGATGTTGGCCTGTGTATGCCCTGGGGCAGGTAGGTGGCTGCTGTGGGGTGTGCCCTCCAGAAGATCCCAGGAAACCATCCCTGACCAAGGCCATGCAGGCCAACCCTGGCCTGCATGTCTGTTAGGCTCTGCCTAGCCTCCCAGGGCCACAGAACTGAGGGCAAAAAGGCCAGAACAGTCAGCGGATTAACCATGCCTCAACACCCCTCCCCACAAGATAGGCCTGACATCCTTAAAGGGAACTGCCAGCACCAGCAACACTGCATTGAGTAGTCCCGCTTTTCACAGAAGCTTCTGCCCAATGTCCATTCCATATCACCACCATGTGAGTGCCCCAAAGGGAAATATCGATCAGGAGGAGGGACAGGCTGGATCAGTAAGTCAGGACACCCTGAGTAGGCACAGGTTACATGAGGTGCATCTGTATCACCCTGTTCACAGGCATCCATCAGCCCAGAGACAACCACATCATCGGGGGGAATGAGGAATGCCACCATGCTGGAAGAAGGCCACCCACCCACCAGAGGAGGGTCCCTTGGAGCAATGAGGAGACCTGGGGCTTTGTCTGCTTCTGGAGGGATGACAATGTACAATGTGACTTGTGCCTAATGCACCAGAATGAGTGGGTGTTTCAGTGAATCACAACCCAGATGGTAGACCTGGGCTACCAACAACTGACATGAGCCTGTGCTGGCAGAGGGCCAAGGATCTGCAAGGGGCTTCAAGGAGGTCCATGATAACAATTACAAGTCTGGGCATCAGTGCTAAACCAAGTCCTAGATGGACCTTCTTATATGCTTCCTCTGCATCAATCGTCCCATTGTGGCCCTGTTGATCGATCGCACCCAGCTTTCCCAACTCTGTCATTGAATGGACACCCCTCCACCGGTACCTGACCCAGAAGCACCCACTCATTCTGGCATCGGTTCCCCCCACGTCCAAGGAGACAGCTGGTCCACCAGGGACACAGATCACAGATCATGTCTGGCCATGCCCCTGACTCCCAGCCAGCCACTGACTCAGAGGAATCAGACACCACCCTTGAGACCTGCCTCACATGCCCCCTCGAGCCAGAGATCCAGGAGTTACCACATGAAGACCTTGAGGTGGAGGTGGAGGGAGCAGGAGATGTAGAGGGGAGCAGTAAGTTGAATGCACAGGAGAGGGGTGGGGGGTGACGCAGCCATAGGATGGAGCAGTCAGGCAAAACCAGTCACCAATATGGCTCCCGTTATTTGCTGTGTTCTCAGCTGGTCGAGAGGGAGCAACCTGAGGCACAGGATACAAAAACACCCTCTGGGGAAGGTAGACTTGGCAAATGAGAGGGAAGAGCACCACAGTTGATTGGGAGTGGTGTGCATGCTGCACAGGCAGGTGTGTATAGCGGGGGATGCTGGGAGCTGAGGCAATGGGGACAGGGACAAAAGAAATGAGCTGGGAAGGTGAAAGTGGGGCGGCCCCAACCCATGGCTCTTTTTTCCATCCTGTCACAGGTGTGCCTGCAGGAGGGCTGCCTGCACTGGTGAGACCAACTGCAGGCAGTGAGCGGACCTGGCATTGCAGGGAAGATATGACCCAGCAGATGCTGGACGAGATCATGCGCTGGGTAGACAAGATTCAGGATAATGCCATCCAGTGGCTGGCAGAGGAGCACTGGCGGTCTCTGTGGCAGTCAGGGATGTCACAGCAGAGGGCCACAGGGAATGCTGGATGGAGAAGCGGGAATAGGACTGCCATGTGTGGCAGTGTGGGAGTTGCAGGTGTCCATGGATAGGGAGAACCGTGAGCTCAGGAACATCATGGAGCTGTCCCTTGGGATGCACCACACTCCCACACCATATGGCCACTTCACGTTCCCCCTATAACTGTCACACTGGGATGAGCCCCTGTTCTTGACTCCCCCCCCCCCCCCCCCAGAGATCCCTCCACTGCCCCCCTCCCCCGGGATCCTGAACACCCGAATGGGTCTTGCCAGCAGCCTGCCCTGCAGAAATGGGGCCCGAGGCTTGGATTCCCTGTGCCCACCCGGAAACAACCAGACCCGCAGGCCCAACCTGCCACTGGCTGCAGCAACCCCTCTCACTACTGTGGATCCCTAAGGTGGAGGAGAGGAAGAAGAGGAGGAGAAACGACCCCCATCTGGACTAGTCCTGAAGAGAGCATGGACAGAGGGTGGGTGGTAGACAGTGAAAATTGTATGTTCTTCGAGTGGAACTCCATGACTCTCACTAGTGGGTTCTGCACCTGCATGGTACCGGCCATTGGAAGTCTCTCCAAGCAGTTTTATCCATGTGCTCTCATAGCCCGTGTCTGATTGGCTGCCATTTTGGCAGGCTGAAACGTCCGTATAAAAGGCAGGGTGGGGCATGCATTACTTCAGTTTCTTCCAACCACCAAGCAAGGCTGTTGAAGGAAGTTCTTCTCCTAGCAGTATCTTCTCATGAAGATCTTTACCTCACAAAAATAGTTTAGCTACCATCTTCATTAATACTTGCTTAGAAGAAATCTTCCTTCCACACCAAAGTTTGTTTTTTCCCCTCTCTCTCCCTTTATGGGATGGGGGCAGGACACACAGAGGCTTCCCCTCCTAAATGCTGAATACTCCCAAGAAAGGGGGCTTCACAAAATGTAAGATCTGCCGTTTCCATTCCTCTCACGGACCCTCATGACATGTGCCTTTTTTGCCTTCGCGAGACCCACAAAACCCACAGCTGTCAGGCCTGTGGTAGTCTTTCCAAACAGACTGTAGAAAGTTGAAAAATGAGGTTCCAGTTTCACCTGACTGAAAGGGTGCTCTTGCCCCATAGTGGCTCCCCCACTCATTCTGCCGCGGCTCTGGCATCGTCAGAAAGGATGGCCTCTGCGCCTCCTTCTATGGGGGTTAAAAATCCTTTACCACAGCCGCAAGATCCTGTGCACAGGCACTCTGCTTAGGAGACTTCCCCTGCATCGAGAGTGGCCCCCACACCGGTCACAACCAAAGGACCTGACTGCACAGACTGATACTTCCACAACGACCCAAGCCCTGGTATGGGAAGAAGCCCCCATACACAGGGATGCCTCCGCGCCGGGGGATACTCCCGTGCAGACAACTACCACTACGGCCTTCGTACCAAGCATTGTCCCTGCACCAAGGGAGGCTCCCGTACCAAACACCATCCTTGCACCGAGGGACACTCCTGTATTGACTACCCCTCTGCACACATCGGCTCAGGAGGGAATCTCTGTACTGAGGCTTTCCTCCGCACCAACAGCTTCCTCTCCAAAAAAGAAGTCTGTGGTGTCTTCCCCCTCCAAGAAATGATCCTCCAGTAAATCCATCCAAAAGAAGAGGAGGGATAAATCCTTAGATCTTGAATTGGGATCCAAGTGCTCCACAATCTTTTATCATTCTCCATCAAATTCTCCCCGTACAATGAACTTGAGCTCGCCACAACTGCAACTATCCGCAACACTGGTGCCGGTGACTCCTCCTATCTCTGAGAAATTCAGCTGAGAACTCCCCTCACTTCTCACTGGACTCTTATTTGGATGCTGATAATAGAATGCAGTGTAGTTCTCCCCAGTTCTTATGCCCATCCACACCACCGGAGTTTCCAAGACCTAGACTTCAGAGTGTGATCTCTCGGCCTTCTAAACCTCAGCATCTGGAACCAAGTTCACCAGCACATTTTCTATGCTATGGCCTCAAGCATCATGCTAGCCTTCTCCCCGCTACCACCCATACCAATGGGACCAGCCCTACTCAATGGGATAGGACTATTTTCAATATGCTACAGCAGAGTATCCCAGCCACAGCTGCTGTGGCACGTCCACCACAAACTATGTCTGTGCCATCACCAACATGCCAACTTCCAACATGCTCAACTTCCAGCGTGACAGTGTCTTCATCTGCTCCTCATCCTCCCATCACAACCTGCAGATGTACCCAATTGTGTAACAGCTGTGGGTATCCCCCTCACAATTGGAATCACGTGCATCTGCTTCCACACACGCAGCTCTTTGCCAGCTTCTGATGGGGAGAGTTCCCAGGCATCTGAGGAACATAGGAAATCAGAGCATTCTGACACTTCTCACAAAGACACTTCTCCTTCAATGCCATCCAGTGAATCGGAGGACTCCATATTGCGTCCATCAGACAACGTATCAGACCTGGCTCAGGCAGTCTACTTGGAGGATCATAAGAAGTTTCAGGCTCTCATTGCTAAAATGTCTTAAAGCCTTGAATAATAAAAATAGTTCCAATAGAAGAAGAAGAGGAAGATCCTATTTATAAAATCTTACCTAAGAGAGCTTCCTCTGAATTAACCCTTCCTCTCTCAAGAAAGCTAATGAAGCAATCTAGGCTTCACTGGAAAACACCATCAGCGACCTCTTCTGTGGATTCTCACTTTAGTGCCTTTTATTGGTGCCAGCAGAGGATCACTCCATGTTTCTGAAGCATCCCACCCTGAAGTCCATGGTGGTGCAAGCATCTGTGGATAGAACATCTAGTGTCAGAGACCACTCCTTCTGACAAGGAGAACAACTGCATAGAGATCCCGGGAAGGAAAATGTTCTCTTCCTCCACAGTGATCCTCAGGGCATCTAACTATGTCTCTGCGATGTCTACATTTCAGCACCTTCTATGGGACTCTTTGGGCCCACTTCTGGCCTGCATGCCTCCAGATGACAAAAAGAAAGCAGAGGTCATCAGAGCTGATGGCCTTTCTCTAGCTCAGTGACAATTGACAACCTTGTCACACGTTGCTGACACGGCAGCCAGAGCAACAGCAAATAGTGTGGTGGCTAGAAGGCACTCCTGGCTCCACTCTACAGCTTTACCATACCAGGCACGTGCAAAGATAAAAAATCTAAAATTTGATGAGAATGGACTCTTTGCTTCAGACACAGATGATGTCCTAGCGAAATGAAGGACACTAAGAGAACGGCATATGCACTGGGCATCTCTTACAAAACAAAAAAAGGTACTCCTTTGCCCCTTCCAATAAGTCTGCCCGATACACTCCAGGATAGTTCCAGCAATTCCTGATGTACTTCCCTTCTACTCAGTCTCAGTTATGGAGGCAATATAATAGACCAAAGCAAAGGTCTCGCCAGCAGACTGCATCATCTATGTCTGCTCCCAACAAGCAGAGATCTCATTTTTAATCATGGCATCAAAAGCTTAGAACCAGTTCCCATAGAAACTTACTTCCCAAGCAAGTTGGCTTCCTGTCTAAAAATCTGGACTCTTATTACATGCAACAAGTTGGTTCTTGACACCGTTTCCCACAGTTACAGGATCCATTTTGCAAAAATCCCCTTCCCAAAACCTCTGTTCCAATTCCTCTTTAGGGATCCAACTCACAAGACATCCTTGGAACAGGAGATTTTAGCCCTCCTCTCTAAAGGAGCTATTGAGGAGGTGCCTGGAAATTTCATGGGAAGGGGCTTCTACTCCAGGTATTTCCTGGTATCTAAGGGTGAAAACAAACATGATGCTAACCACCCTTTGTGGTTATTTATGTATGTTGTAGGGCTGCATAGGGCACCATTACAGTCCTGCAACATGCATAAATAACCCCCAAGGGTGGTTAAAGGGTGGTTAGCGTCATGTCTGTTTTCACCCTAAGAGGAATGGGGGTCTCAGACCCATTATGGACCTTAGAATGCTGAATAAGTTCATAAGGTCCTTCAAATTCATGATGGTTACTCTGAAGAAAATATTCCCTCTCCTGTTCAAGGGAGCATGGTTCTCTGCTTTGGATTTGCAGGGTGCTTATTTTCATATCCCTATTCATCCAGCCCATTTCAAATATCTGAGTCACATTTGAAAACTCTCATTTCCAGTACAAGGTCCTGCCTTCTCAGCTTTCAACAGCTCTCAGGGTGTTCATGAAGTGCCTGGCACCAGTTGCAGTGTACCTAAGAAAACGAAGCCTTTCAGTCTTTCCTTATTTGGATAACTGGCTCCTAGTTTCCCATTTGAAGCACCAGTTGCAGGAAGACACCCAATTCACCATTGACCTCCTGTAACAACTTGGATTTGTGATTAATTTTAAGAAATCAAAATTAACCCCTTCACAATTCATTCAATTTATAGGTGCAGAGATCAACTCATGCGGAAATCCTTTCTACCATGAGATTGGTTCCTCACAATCAAGAACACAGTAGCTACCCTCCACAGCCAACCCAACCAAACAATCCATATGCTCCTACCACTACTAGGCCACATGGCTTCAACTACCTCAGTCATGAGACGCCAGACTGAGGATGCGTCCCCTCCAACACTGTTTGGCCTGGAAGTATTCCCCATCAGAGGATGACCTAGATCACTTCCTCACCCCCCCCCCTTAATTCTACACACCTTGTCTTGGTGGACCAGAAAAGCCAACCTTCTTGAAGGGATGCCTTTCTCACAACCAGTCCCAGACATCCTACTGACCACCAATGCTTCCCTGTATGGATGGGGTGCCCATTGCAACACGCTACAGGTGAGCAGCACTTGGAACAAATGGGAATGTTAGCTTCACATCAACCTCTTAGAACTACGAGCAATTCAATTCACCATTAAAGCATTCCTTCCTCTCATCGAATGCAAGAACATTCAGATTGCCACAGACAACACCACAGCAATGTGGTATATCAACAAACAGGGAGGCACCCGCTCATCCAGACTCTGCAGAGGGGTGATGAAGCTCTGGAAGTGGTCCATTCTCCACGTTTATCCCATCATGACCCACCTAGCGGGTGAATCAAATGTGATTGCAGATGTACTGAGCAAGGCGCCCACTCTACAGCATGAGTGGATACTCAACAGATCTGTCGCTCTAGACCTATTCTCCAAATGGGGTCAACCAAGAATAGATCTTAGCTTTACCCCACAATGCTCAATGTCCCATATACTGCACTTGACCGGGGAAGGAACAGGGATCCCTGAATGACACGTTCCTAATACCTTGGACAGACCACCTCCTTGACGCCTTCCCTCCATTCCCCTTAATTGCATGAGTCCTGATGAAACTGGACAAAGACAAAGCTTGCTACATCCTCATAGCTTCCAGCTGGCCCAGGCAGCCATGGTTCACCCGCTTACGGGCCATGGCTGTTCGTCATCAATGTCTTCCTCTAATTCCAGATTTTCTTCACTAGAACAACTGAGACATTCTTCACCCCAACCTCCAATTGTTACACCTACCAGCTTGACTGATATCACCCTAACTCACCAAGCCCTCTTAGGTCTGCCTGAACATAAGAAGTGCCATACTGGGTCAGACCAACAGTAAATTGAACCCAGCATCCTGTCTCAGACAGTGGCCAATCACTGGGGCCTGGGAGAAGCACCCAACAGGTCACCATGTTATCAGTTCCCTGTGGGTCATCCCCAAGCTCCCAACAGTAAAGGGTTTTGTTCTCCAATCCTATCTGGCTACTAGCTGCTAATGGACCTATCTTCCAGAAACTTGTTCAAAACTCTTTTAAATGCAGCTATACTGCTGGCCTTGACCACCACCTCTGGCAGTAAATTCCACAACCTAATTGTACGCTGAGTGAAAAAATACTTTCTTTTGTTTGTTTTTACTCTGCCACCGGTGAGTTTCATGGAGTGCCCCCTAGTTTTAGTACTAGTTGAGGGGGTAAATAACCATTCCCTGTTTACAAGTTCCACACCACTCATGATTTTATAGACCTCTATCATATCTCCTCTCAGCAGTCTCTTTTCCAAGTGAAGAGCCCCAACCTATCAAGCCTCTCCTCATACAGGTGCTGTTCCATACCCTGGATCATTTTTGCTGCCCTTCTCTGTACCTTTTCTAGTTCCACTATGTCTTTTTTGAGATGGGGCGACCAGAACTGCACACAATATTCAAGGTGCGGTCGCACCATTGATTTGTATAGAGGCATTATGACATCCTCAGTTTAATTCTCTATTCCCTTGAGAATAATTCCTAACATTCTATTTGTTTTTTTGACCGCTGTGGCAAACTGAGCTGAGGATTTCAGTGTATTATCCACAATCACTCCCAGATCCTTTTCCTGAGTGGTAACTCCTAGCTTAGTACCCAGCATTGTGTACTCATAATTTGGATTATTTTTCCCAATGTGCATCACTTTGCACTTGTCCACATTAAATCTCATCTGCCATTTAGATGCCCAGGTACCCAGAAGAGGCAGTACATATCCTAAAGACTGCCCAGAAGGACTCCACTAACAAAACATACAACCTGAAATGAAAGTTTTTTCCATATGGACAGCGTCTCAACAAATATGTCCAGAAACCACTACCATCACAAAACTCCTGACCTACCTGGTCCATTTCAAATCGCAAGGACTAGGACCATCTTCAATCAAAGTCCATCTTGCTGCAATTGCCGCCTTCCTGCCACCTGTTGGTGGTCACCCGACCTTCTTGCATCCAGTCTTGAAATGCTTCCTCAAAGGGCTGTACAACATTGCCCTACCTGTTCATGACCCTTGTCCCCCATGAGACTTAAACCTCATCTTGGGGAGGCTAATCCTACCTCCTTTTGAGCCACTGGCAACCTGCTCTCTCCACCTGCTATCTCTAAAGGTCTGTATGCTAGTACTCTTGACTTCTGCCAGAAGGGCAAGTGAAATAGCAGCATTGTTGATGCTCCCAATGTTCCTGATTTTCCACAATGACTTTGGGTGAAAACAGACATGACGCTAACCACCCTTGGTGGTTATTTATGCATGTTGCAGGGTTGTACTGGTGCCCTATGCAGCCCTGAAACATACATAAATGACCACCAAGGGTGGTTAGCGTCATGTCTGTTTTCACCCAAAGTCATCCTACGTTTACCTCCAATGTTCTGACCTAAGGTGGTCTCCACATTTCATATGTCTCAGGACATCATGTTGTCAGTCTTCTTCCTGAGGCTTCACTCTTCCCACGGGAATGTACATTGGACATCAAGAGAGCCTTGTCTTTTTAAATCGAAAGGACTAAACCTTTTAGTAAATCCACTTCCCTCTTTGTCACTGTGGGGGATGAGGCCCTCATCGAGAAACAAAGTCTCACCTCAGACCATCTCTTCCTCGAATATTGTGTGCAGCTCTGGTCACCCCATCTCAAAAAAGACATAGCTGAACTAGAAAAGATACAGAGCAGGGCAACAAAAATGATCAAGGGCATAGAAGGGCTCCTGTATGAGAAGAGGCTTGGTAGGTTGGGGCTCTTCAGTTTGGAGAAGAGATGACTGAGAGCAGATATGATAGAGGTCTATAAAATCATGAGTGGTGTGGAACTAATAAACAAGGAGCAGTNTGGTACCGGCCATTGGAAGTCTCTCCAAGCAGTTTTATCCATGTGCTCTCATAGCCCGTGTCTGATTGGCTGCCATTTTGGCAGGCTGAAACGTCCGTATAAAAGGCAGGGTGGGGCATGCATTACTTCAGTTTCTTCCAACCACCAAGCAAGGCTGTTGAAGGAAGTTCTTCTCCTAGCAGTATCTTCTCATGAAGATCTTTACCTCACAAAAATAGTTTAGCTACCATCTTCATTAATACTTGCTTAGAAGAAATCTTCCTTCCACACCAAAGTTTGTTTTTTCCCCTCTCTCTCCCTTTATGGGATGGGGGCAGGACACACAGAGGCTTCCCCTCCTAAATGCTGAATACTCCCAAGAAAGGGGGCTTCACAAAATGTAAGATCTGCCGTTTCCATTCCTCTCACGGACCCTCATGACATGTGCCTTTTTTGCCTTCGCGAGACCCACAAAACCCACAGCTGTCAGGCCTGTGGTAGTCTTTCCAAACAGACTGTAGAAAGTTGAAAAATGAGGTTCCAGTTTCACCTGACTGAAAGGGTGCTCTTGCCCCATAGTGGCTCCCCCACTCATTCTGCCGCGGCTCTGGCATCGTCAGAAAGGATGGCCTCTGCGCCTCCTTCTATGGGGGTTAAAAATCCTTTACCACAGCCGCAAGATCCTGTGCACAGGCACTCTGCTTAGGAGACTTCCCCTGCATCGAGAGTGGCCCCCACACCGGTCACAACCAAAGGACCTGACTGCACAGACTGATACTTCCACAACGACCCAAGCCCTGGTATGGGAAGAAGCCCCCATACACAGGGATGCCTCCGCGCCGGGGGATACTCCCGTGCAGACAACTACCACTACGGCCTTCGTACCAAGCATTGTCCCTGCACCAAGGGAGGCTCCCGTACCAAACACCATCCTTGCACCGAGGGACACTCCTGTATTGACTACCCCTCTGCACACATCGGCTCAGGAGGGAATCTCTGTACTGAGGCTTTCCTCCGCACCAACAGCTTCCTCTCCAAAAAAGAAGTCTGTGGTGTCTTCCCCCTCCAAGAAATGATCCTCCAGTAAATCCATCCAAAAGAAGAGGAGGGATAAATCCTTAGATCTTGAATTGGGATCCAAGTGCTCCACAATCTTTTATCATTCTCCATCAAATTCTCCCCGTACAATGAACTTGAGCTCGCCACAACTGCAACTATCCGCAACACTGGTGCCGGTGACTCCTCCTATCTCTGAGAAATTCAGCTGAGAACTCCCCTCACTTCTCACTGGACTCTTATTTGGATGCTGATAATAGAATGCAGTGTAGTTCTCCCCAGTTCTTATGCCCATCCACACCACCGGAGTTTCCAAGACCTAGACTTCAGAGTGTGATCTCTCGGCCTTCTAAACCTCAGCATCTGGAACCAAGTTCACCAGCACATTTTCTATGCTATGGCCTCAAGCATCATGCTAGCCTTCTCCCCGCTACCACCCATACCAATGGGACCAGCCCTACTCAATGGGATAGGACTATTTTCAATATGCTACAGCAGAGTATCCCAGCCACAGCTGCTGTGGCACGTCCACCACAAACTATGTCTGTGCCATCACCAACATGCCAACTTCCAACATGCTCAACTTCCAGCGTGACAGTGTCTTCATCTGCTCCTCATCCTCCCATCACAACCTGCAGATGTACCCAATTGTGTAACAGCTGTGGGTATCCCCCTCACAATTGGAATCACGTGCATCTGCTTCCACACACGCAGCTCTTTGCCAGCTTCTGATGGGGAGAGTTCCCAGGCATCTGAGGAACATAGGAAATCAGAGCATTCTGACACTTCTCACAAAGACACTTCTCCTTCAATGCCATCCAGTGAATCGGAGGACTCCATATTGCGTCCATCAGACAACGTATCAGACCTGGCTCAGGCAGTCTACTTGGAGGATCATAAGAAGTTTCAGGCTCTCATTGCTAAAATGTCTTAAAGCCTTGAATAATAAAAATAGTTCCAATAGAAGAAGAAGAGGAAGATCCTATTTATAAAATCTTACCTAAGAGAGCTTCCTCTGAATTAACCCTTCCTCTCTCAAGAAAGCTAATGAAGCAATCTAGGCTTCACTGGAAAACACCATCAGCGACCTCTTCTGTGGATTCTCACTTTAGTGCCTTTTATTGGTGCCAGCAGAGGATCACTCCATGTTTCTGAAACATCCCACCCCGAACTCAATGGCTGTCTCTTATACACATCTAGATGTGTATAAGAGACAGGGCCTGAAGGGTGCAGGAATGAATGGACTGGGAAGGAGTCCCATGGAGGTGATATGTTGCAATAGGTCTTGATTTCTGTCACCCTTTCCCTCTCTATTTCAAGTGCTCATGGCAGCCCTACAGAACTTCCATGGGATTCCCATCAATCTTCTCATTAGCATAGGTGAGCCATAACTGGTGATGGGGGAATTTTGAGCTAGTGATTTCCATCCCACGTGAGTGATGTCTAGTGGATGGTGTGTGGTGGCTGACCCATCTTCCAGGGTGATTGGCTATTGGCAAGGATGCCGTTGGAACTTTGCACTATGAACTTCCTGTGTGAGTGATATCTCTGTGGGGGAAGGATGCTTGCCCCCTGCTGCTGTGACACCATTAGAACTTTGAGCTATGGACTCCCATCCTGTGTGAGTGAACACTCTATGGGGAAGAGAGCTTGCCCACCTGGTTGCCCCCAGCTGCAGGGACCCCCATTGGAACTTTAAGCTATGGGTCTTGTGAGTTCTCTCTGTGGGATGGGTGGGGTTCCCCATGACCCCACTACCGTGAACCGCTTGGAACTGTGCCCTATGGATTGCCAGTGTGAGTCATCTGTGACTCGTGGTGTTAAGGGTGTATGGAAGGAACTGGACTGGCAGCTTGCCAGGCAGACTGGTGGTTTCGGGCTGCATGCGGCTGCTTTCATGTGTCCCTTCTGTTTTCCCCTTTTCTTCCTGTGGTTGTCATGGGGTTTCCTGTGCTTGTCATGGGGTTTCTCCCTGCAGCTGGCTTCTGGTGGGTGGCAGCTGGTTCTCCCTGTGGCTGGTTGGCAGCTCTGGGTTCTGGTATGGTGCCAGGGGCTGGTTCCCCGGTTTCCACCCCCACCCTCCCAAAGTACTGTGGAGGGTGGATGAACATGACTACTGTGGCTTCTTTTGCCTACAGTTCGCCATGGCTATACAATACAGTGGCAGGCGTGGTGCTGGGAGCGGTATGGGACTAGGCCTGGCCGCTCACATGTTTGTGGTGTTCCTCTGCCCTGCCGGGGGCATGTTGATGTTGAGACAGCTCTCTGGCCACCAGAGATCACAGGCACATTTTTTCTGTGGCCCTCCCTGATCTGGGGAGTGTCGGATGCAGGTTTTTTCCCCCCAGAGTGGGCCAGTGAGCTGTCTCACTGCCATCACATCTATTTTTACCCTATCTCTCATCCTCCATTCCACATCTGTGTTGACTTTGGGTTTGGCCAGATAGCTGCTATAATGTGGGGCTTGCACCTGTGTGCTCCAAAGCCATCGATTCCAGCTCTGGGGATAAGGTGAGGCCTACACACACACACAATTCCCTGGTCATTCGGCTTTTAACTTCTACAAGTATGCTGACAGCTTATAAAAGGTTTGGTGGGAAGCAACCTGTCAGTAACTCAAACCAATGGCTGACACATGCCCTTTACATGAAGCTATGCAAAACAACTTGGCAGATCAAAGGAAAGCCATGAAATGAGTATGTGCTGTCACGGTTTTAGTTTTGTTTTTGTGGGTTTTTTTGTTTGTTTAAAAACCCATTTAAAAAGATACAAACTATATTTGACTCCCGTGTGGGCTTTCAAATTACTTGCCTGAAGGAGCTCCACAAAGCAGTTCTGTGCAGGTAGGTTTCTGTCCCTGTTTGTTTTGTGATCCATCTCGTGACAATTGTATGGCTTTGTATTTGTTTTTAACACTGTGTAAGATACCACACAATACACTAAGGAGACTGGAAAAAAGAAAACAAACGAGAGTGAAACAGATAAATACTCAAGGTAAGATTTTAGAAATCATCTATGGGATTCAGAGCCATATTTCCATTTCAAAAATAAAATAAAATCCATTTTAGGACACTTCTTAAGGAAGGAAAACATACTGGCCATGCTGATCATGGAAATATACTTGTCTTGGAACACATTTCTGCCTGATATGGTTTTGATTATTAAGGGTGTAATACTTTACCTATTCATGCTGGCACTATCCCGTCCCTTGTGCTTTTACACAGGCAGGCTCCCACTGAATTTGGTAGTACTGTGCTTTGCCACTGGAGTCGAGCCATATGTGGTTAATTGCAGAATCACGTCCCTACACAGTATTTTAAAATAATTTGCTCTCAAAGGTCTACAGGATGAAACCAGGTGAAAAGGAAACCTAAGAACACAACACTGGAAAATTTAGCTTACCTTCAGTGCATTCAACAGAATGCATGTTCAGCAAGGCCACAGTACAAATAGCATCTATTTATTTCACTTGCTTGTATGATGAAGTGTACCTTTTACTTTTTAAACAGTTTAAGGTCTAGGTTGAAAACTATTAGTGTAAGTTTAAAGTAAAAGAGAAAGGCTGGAATTTTCTAACTGCACGGAACCTTAATTCTTATTGTTCTTGTGCTTGTTGTCATGGAAACCTGTGGGCTCAGACTGTGACTAATGAGATTCAGACGAGGGGAAAGATGTACCCATAGGTGAGACTGATGTTCAGCAAGAACATGCCCTACATGAAAGTGACATTGTACAAATAATTACATAAAAACATAGTAATTCTAAATCCACTGGTTCCTTTGTAAAATGCAAGAGAGCACGGGAAGGTCAGAGTTTGTAATGAGAAAGGTCTAGGATAGACTCTGCCATCCTCAAACCAGCAGGAAACTGGAGAACATTTCTGCAGTTTTCCCAAACCCTGTTTGATTTCCACCTTTCAGTGTGGAAATAAGTCACAGTTTGTAGACCAGCTACCAGATGCAGCTGCCATAACTTTGTTGACAAAACCTGGAGACTGTGTTCTAACAAGAACTGGGGTGGGAGAAGTTCTGGACAAGTCTCCATAAAAACCCTTTTGCAAATAGTGGTGAACATTGTTGATTTTAATACTCTGCTAAAAAGCATGAAAAGGTTTGTTACAAATTTGTAAAAAAATTGAAATAGTAATAACTGCAATTTTTGTGACATTAATAATAGATTATACTTTATGCATAGATTGTTTTGAGCATAACATTCAAATAAGCACTACAATGGTTTAGCTGAGACAAACCTGTCCACAGCCTGGCAGTCCTTACAGTATGAGCTGTTTCAGGGTGGCTTGAGACAAAGGCGAGCATCTCGCAGGACTGAGACCCAACATGAGCCTTGATGGGCAATATGGTTTGCCCCGATGTTCCACCGCTGAGGATGACTCCGCCCCCTCCCTCCTACCACCATGGCCTTTGTTTTGGTGTAGTTTATCACGAGGTTCTCGGCATCGCAATATTCTTTGAATTTTTGCAGCGCCCTTCATAAACCCACAGATGAGTAGGAGATTAAGACTGTATCGTCTGCATATAATAGTGCAGGGATACTTCTTTTGCCTATTTTAGAAGTGTGAGAGTCAATAGCTTTCAGGTAAACTATTACATAATTTAAAAGATGTTAAGTAGGGCCGGGGCCAATATACAGCCCTGGTGCATGCCATGGCGTACAGGGACTTCCTTAGTAGGGGCCTTGTGGGGGGCGCATCTTATCTGTAGCGTATTACTCGTGTGCAGCTTGATAATAAGAAACAAGAGCCTGTGATCCATTGAAGAGTTACAAAGTTGTAACAAGATACGTTCCCTGTCCACCGAATCAAAAGCCATTTGTAGATCTATAAAGCACAGGAAAATCTTCCTCCGACGCTCCACATAGCGATCTATGATCTGGTGGAGAAGAAAAATCTGTTTGGTAGTAGATTTACCTCTTTGGAAACCAGCTTGTTCTGGTTCTATAATTTTGGTATACTTCCAGCCAGTCTTGCAGTATCCCCAGTAGAAAATGAGTGTATAGTTTTCCAATAATGCTCAACAGACTGATCAGCCTATAGTTTGCCGGTAGCAGCGGGTTGCCCTTTTTAAAAATAGGTACCACAAAACTATCCAGTCCTTAGGGATGTGCCCGGAGGAGTTTATCTGTGAAAAAAGTGGGGCCAGGACCTTTGCCCACCAGTCCGGAGCACTCTTCAGAAGGTCTGGAGGAATATAATCTGGTCCTGGTGCCTTCCCAGGTTTTAATTGGGCTATAAGCTCCATTACTTCCTCTTCTCTTACCGGAGACCATCTTGGAAGTCTATCAATTAGGGCAAGGTCAATAGGGTTTTTAATATTGGTGTTTTTTGCATAAATGCCCGTGTAAAATTCTATCCAGGTTTCTGGGGGCAAAGTAGGGACTTTTCCCACCTTCCTCCCTGTATTAAAAGCACAGACAAGATCCCAAAACCTTTTGGAATCATGAGCATCAGCTGCTTCTAACAATTGGGACCAATGTCTCTATTGGAAGGCAATTTTTTTCCTGCACAAGAGCTGGCGGTATGCCTTCCTTAAGGAATTCAGTCGGACTCGCAAGATGGATGTAGGGTCCTGTCTGAGTTTCCTGGCTAATCTCCTTAGATCGGAACGATGGCTACAGCACTCCCTATCGAACCAACTAGGGGTGTAATCGCCCCTAACTTTGGGTGCCCTCCTTATTGTCAGCAAAGGGCCCAAGAGCTCCAGTAATTTATTGAAAAGGGACAAATAATCATTTCCCTGAGCCAAAAATTTAAGGAAAAGATCCTGTGCTATGTGCCTTTGCAAAAAGTACAGACAGACCACTTTCAATTCCTCCTCCCATTTAACACGGGAACAAACCTCCTCCGGAGTCTCGTGAGCTGCAAAAGGTGCACTAGCAAGAGCCATAGGCAACTTTGGGGTTACTGGGTTCGAAATTGAGAGAACCAGGAGGAAGTGGTTCGTCTCAGTTGCTGGAAAAATACTAAGCGAATTTACAACAGAGGCATGATTTTCTGAGATTAGAAAATAATCAATCGTACTGAAGCCCTGTGGTGCATGAAAGGTAAAATTTCCATCCAGATTGCCTTTGGTGCAGCCGTTCAGAATAGTTACATTTAAATATGTCAAAAGTTCATACATCAGGCTCGCACCTGAGCTGGAGATCGAATCCCTAGAAACCCGATTGAACCTCAGTAAAGGGGGAGCGAAATCATCAGTCAAATAACCCCTGAGAGTCAAGTGTCTTGCCTATCCTGGTGTTAAAATCACCACACATGAGTATTATAGCATTTCTCCTACTCTGAGCCGCTAATTCTGTCTTTTCCTTTAACACCTCTCACAAATCATGGGAATAATGTACTGAGTACCTAGGCGGGATATAGACATTACCTATTAACAGTTTCAATCCTGTGGGGAACATACAATGGAAAATGGCAAAATGGGCTTTGTAAGAGTCAATCATTTGTATTTTGAGTTCTAAGGTGGTCTGAGCCAGGAGGGCTAGACCTCCTGCTGCTCTGCCCTGCGTCTTTAGCCTGCAAACTGTGGGCAGAAAAGCCATTGACCACAATGTCTTTCACAGCCCAGGTCTCTTGGAGAAGCACTATATCAAACCTTGAAATAAATTCCCTAAAACCCACTTCCAACGATCGTGCCCCCCCCCGCCAGAAATATTCCAGCTAACTAAAGTTAAATCATATGAGCTTTTAAGGTCCAGTCAAATTGCTGGTGGTATATCCTGGGAGATCCCTAGATCTGTTACCTGAGACAGAACCCGCGGGGAAGAAAAAACTCTATCTTGGCCATCTGGCAAAGGCGGCTGAGAGGCCACTATATTGCTTTTAGGCGAGGCAAGCTGTAAAACCTCCAAAACATCCCCAGGAGATACAGACACGGACCCTGCGAGATGATCTGGAGACAAAAGTTGTTGCACTGCCCTGTGCCTGATATGCGGAATAAAACCCTCTACTGCCAGTTTATCACCTGCAAGTAAGTCACCCACGAGGTAGTAGTCATCCTTCGCCACTGGCCTGGGGGACAGCACAGGGGGCCTCTTCCCCCCGGCCCAACGTGCCTGATCTTACAGACCTCACTATGGGAGAAAGGGCCATTGCTAGGAGGGTGAGGGGTCTGTTGGACTGCAAGGGAAAAAAGGGAGGGCCCATGGGCCTTCGCGAACTTAAGGGGACTTCAGTTTAGCCCGGCCTAGTCCTCAGCTCCTTCAATTTCTCTAAAAGATAAAAGGACCTAGTTTGTTCAAAATTGACTGTTCCCCAGGAGGTGCCATTTCTGGGAGCTGAGCCCCAGCTGGCGAACTAATTGTGGAAAGCTGCAGAGCAACCGCTTGCGGGCATGGGGCGGCGGTCTATTTCCATACCCCTGTTAAATGAAAGTTCAGTGAGACTGGGTGTCCTATCCCCACCTCTGAGGATTTTTCCATGGACCAAACCATTTCTTGCAATACCAACCTTTGGGACCTCCTTTGCAGGGGGATCACTAGGTAAACGTAATAACTCAGGGGCATGGTTCAGGTCCACCCGAGTGATCCCCGGGCAAGGAGAACGGTCCTGGTTAGAATCGGGAAGTAAGACCCTAGATATAAAGACAGCCCTACTATTTAATAGTTTCCCTTTTGCTAAGATTTGTGAGATCAGGGAAGGCAAATTAAAAGTGGCATTTATCACCCATCTGTCCCTAGAACTAATAAGGTGCTCCACTGAATCTATATTATGCCTAGTCACTGGAAATCTGAGCAATAGTCTTAGATGCTCTGCAACATCCAAAGGGATGTTCCAGAAGGGAAAATTCCCTGCCGGTAGGGGTAACACTGTACAATTCAAATTTAAAGGGGCAATCCTGAAGTTCCCTAGGGGACCACGAGAAGCCAGTTCACTTGGGCCCAACTGATGAAAGTTTGCCACTACCTTAGGCAAAGGCTCAGGGAGTGGCACTACAGAAAGATCAATGCCTGTGGGGGCCAGAGAACCCTTCATGGATTCAGGCTTAATGTTAGCTTGGTCTACAGAAGGGCCAACAAGCAAATCAACTTTGGCTAAAAGGCGGTTTATGTGAATAAACATATACCGCACTGTTTCCACGGTTAGAACCACATGATCGGCTAAAAAATTTGTTAAACCAACTCCAACAGTCTCCCCTCCTGTATTCCCTCCCCCAGAAATTAGCAAGCTACGATCGAAAAGCTGACCCCCTAGGGGAAGAATGGGTTGATACTATGCCTGAATTATTAGGAATGGAGACTTGAGAGTCCATTAATACTGCAAAGCGATTATTCAAGGGAAGTTCCGAGTTTCAGGGCAACTCTGTTCTGGGGGACTGGGCAGATTCGTGGACTAAATACCCCTCCATTCTCCTCTGTTTTGGATCTTTTGGCAACAGAGGGGACCGAGAAACAACCTCAGTCCTAGGTCTTTTGGAGTTTGGCATGTCAACTGTTTAATGTCCAGCAGTCCCAAAGGGTCCCCACTAACCTTATGCTGGAAAAGCAGGACAGAGAATCCCAGAATGGTTACTTGGGGAGATAGGTTTAGTCATGTCCCCCTTGCAGGCCTATCCAAGGTAAGTCTGCAGATAAATTTCAGGGGCACAGTCAGACCAATCCGCCTTCAAGGCACAAAACCTATCCTCACGCTTGCTCTCCATCCCTTCCAATTAGTGGGGAACCTGAGGCCAGACTAGAAATCTTCACTAAATCCATGCAGGCACCCACCCTGCACCTGGGCTACATGTACAGCAAACGCCAGCGTGTGTGTCGTCCAAATTGCCCGGGCAGCGTTTGCGAAGGGCGGAGCTCCCCAAGGCTCTCAAATGGAAAGAGTCAAATGTACAAATTAGCACCAGTGAGGAAATCCACGCCACTGTGACAAGAGACCTCTGTCAGGGTGCTCCCTCTAGCTCCAGCAAAGCCACACGCTCCAAAGAGGACTATAGCTGGGTGGTGACATCATCCTAGACCCTGCCGCCCATTGCCGTTCTTTCACCCTCTCTATGAAGCACGCCCGTTGGTTTCTGTCTAGTGTGTTCGCTCCAGGCTTCTTTCCAGCAATGCTGCCCTGAGCATGGTAAGGGGGGTGGGCACTACCACTGCGTCCCCAGCGAATGGGCCCAGCCAACGGGTGACACCCTTTGGATGTTGCCTAAGAGCTGATGCCCAAAGGGCCCCCAGCTCCTGTATAAGTACCTGGAGACAGACGAACACAGCCAATGAGCTCTGGGCTTCCAGATGACACTCCCTTTCCCCCAACTCAGCCCAGCTGCACACACTCCAGCCACACAAAGGGGTTGGCACCCAAGGGCTGACGTTGTTGGATTGTGCAACAGTCACAAGTAAAAGCCCATTGCAAGCCCTGCAACTTTAATATGGGGCTTGTCCAGTAGGGGGAGGGTCAGGGGATGAAACAGTTTTTTTTCTCTCCTTGTCTCCTCTTTTCTCCTCTCTCTGTCCTCCATCTTGTCCCACGCAGTCTGTACAGTATGGAATGGAAGCATGTCTTCTGAGTTCTTAGTAAAGTTCTGTTTTGAAGAAACTTCTGCTGTGTGTTATTCAACAGAAAGCTAACTTTACAGCAAAAACATGGTCAGGAAATTTTACTACCGAGAAATCAGTCCTGAGGCGCAGCCAAGCTAGGATGACTCAGATAAGGCTGAGTCAAAGTGAAGGACTAGGTTGAGCATAACTGAGCCAAGCAGGAGCAGTGGAGCTGGCATGGCTAGCTGCTGGGGCCACATGTTGAGCTGCTCTGAAGAGGCAATTCCAGAACAGCCTGAGACAATGGCCCCAGTCAGGAAGCTGTCTCTACCCCTGACAGGAATATTCTTAGTGAGGCAAATGGGAATAATTAGTGGTTTAAGCACAGTCGCCACAGGGTGCAACCCTCAACCTATTGAAGTCAATGGCAAAAAGATTTGTGCCAATAAGTATTGAGGTCTTTACATTTAGACTTTTTTGAATGAGTCTCTTACTTACTCTTTTGATGTGTGTGAGAAGGAAGTAGATTCTATTTCACTCTTTAATTGCAATGTTTTGAAGTAATAATACTACTTACAATTAAGCAGATATATTTATTATTATTTTATTTATATAGCACCAGCGATGTACCTGACACTGTACAATCAGTAGTTATAGACAGGTCCCTACCCAAAGAGCTTACAATCTAAGAGACAAGGGAGAGGTGAACATTGGGAGAGACTAGGATACATTCATGAGGCTGAGAAAATGCAGGTGCAGGTGCTTAACGTAGTTACCGGAAAGAGATTCTGGGGGAGGGAAGGAAGAGGACACAATTTCACTTATGACGAGACGGGGAGAAGAGATAGGTTTACAGGAGGGACTTGAAAGTTGGGAGGGAGAGAGTAGAACAAATGTATTCAGGGAGGGAGTTCCAGGGATGGGGGGCAGCAAGAGAGAAGTGGCAAAAACATTTAGTGGAGCAGGGGAGTTGCAAGTAGGTGAGGATCGCAGATAGGACACTATTGGTTGTTCATTCTTCTATTAGTCACTTTTCTGATCAGAAGGCAGGAGAGCTGTTAGTAGCATGACTGGGTTTACTGAGCAGGGGAAAAGGAGGGAGGCAGGTATTAGATACTGTCCCACAGTATGTCCAATGGTCCATGGGCAAGTAAAAGATAAACAATTCACAGTTTGCCATTCATCTAATAAAGGCAGAGACACAGGACTGCTGAAGCCAGGGCACCCTAAATTAATGCAAACCTTCTTGCAGCCAGGATGTTAAAATGAAATCTAAAATGGCTTTTTGCAGCCTACGTTAAAATATCCCCAAACTGTATCGCTCACTTAACATTTTATCAAAGCATTTATTTTTCAAATGAATATTTCCTTGTCCAAGGGAAGGGTCTGAATCCTCCAAAATTCCACATTACGAGACTGTCTAGAACATAGCTCCTTTGGGAGTCAGTAATTCACTCCAGCTGAGCTCAGTTATGGTTTCCTTTAAACTAGGGATCCCAGCAATCCCTGAGTGAAGAGCAGCAGCTGCAGTGCTCTCTTTGTTTATACATTAGGGAGAAAGCCCTAAGGCTGCCCTTGAGTAGTCACTCCTCTCCTGCATACCTCTACTTCCATGTGCAGTAGGGAAAAAGGCATCTGGCTGGGGAGTGGTTTATGAATTCAAAAGAGAGATGTGTCTTGTCTCTTTTAATAAAGAAGTGGGGTTCAGCACCAGGACAGCTCCCTACGAATACAGCACTGTTTTTATACAGCATCAAGAGTATACTGAAGGCCTCAAAATGAGTAAGAAGCCTTGCTCTCAGGAATAATGTAGCTATACATGTGGGAAGGAAACAGAAGGGTGGATGGTTGGAATTAGGGTTAGGGTTACATTCCCTCCTCAGTTTTCCTAGTGCCAAGTATACTGGCCTCCAATTCTGATAGTAATAGTCTAGAAGGAGAGTGTGATTGCTGTGTTGGTCTCAACATTAATAGATGGAGACAATGTAGTGCAGATAATCTCATTGGACCAATTTCTGTTGAGAGTATGGAAGTGTTGGGTCTGCACAGGTCCCTTCCTCCTGGTCCTTCACTAAGTTACCAGCCTGAGGAAGGGCCCTGTGTGGGCCAAAAACATGCATACTCTCACCAACAGAAATTGGTTCAATAAAAGATACTATCGGGACTACTTTTTCTTCACTGAATATTTGTCGAGTTCAAATTAGGTCACACTCCTCCACTAAAGTAATGGGAGTTTTGCCATTGACGTTAATGGTGGAGGAGTACACACTTAGTTTCATTTCAAAGAGGTAGGCAATCCACTTATAATCTAATGGTACTAAGCAACTGGACAGATGACTTCATGATTAAGTTTTTTGATTCAGCAAAGCATATGTGTTTATATCTTAGGGGCAATAGTATAGCTGGGTT
The DNA here is from genome assembly GCA_003113815.1 of Sphenodon punctatus. NCBI lineage: Eukaryota > Metazoa > Chordata > Lepidosauria > Sphenodontia > Sphenodontidae > Sphenodon > Sphenodon punctatus. Next base: position 915,085 of record QEPC01000282.1, read on the forward strand.
TAAAAAAGGACTGGATAGGTTCTTGGAGAATAGGTCCATTAACAGCTATTAGCCAAGTAAATTACAAGATGGGAACTTCTTACTGTCAGGAGCAGGGAAGTGATCAGCAAGGAATGGATTGCCCATTGTGACTGCTGGTACTTCTCCCATGCAACCAAAATTGGCTGCTGTCAGAGACAGAATGCTGGGCTTGATGGACCATTGGTCTAACTCAGTATGGCATTTCTTATGTGCTTATCTTGTTGTCTCTACTGAGATGTGCTTTAGAGCTTTGCTGAACTGAGGCAGAGCGAGTGACCTTATACTTTTGATCTCTTCTTTCTGGAATGGCTAGTACTAAACCTACAGCACCACCAGCCTCTCCGTTGTCCCTTGTCACGTCAGAAACCTAAAGGGAGCTCATTCAAAAGCCATTTTCCTTTTTACAAGGCTCATGAATGAAAGCATGGTATGTCTGCCTCTAAGAAGCTGTATACTAGCTTGAGAAATAGATGCACAGAAAATCTGTGTGAGAATGGCAATAAGAATGGGGAAAGTGCTTTGACATTCAGGTTGTAAAATGCCCCTCTATGAAATGACAAAAATTGATGTTATTTCTGACCACAGATCAGGAACTGAATTAGTATGGCAGTTTCAGGGCTGTGGTGAGTGATATCACTGATTAAGCAGTTCCTGAAACGGATATTTTACAGAGCTAAGCATGTATTTGGTCAATCATCCTCGACAACTGATCTTGTACACAAATATTAATGCACGTTTGTTGTTAATGTTTAATGGGGTGGGGGGAAGGTAGCATGGGAGAGTTGGACTGAGGATGGCAGTGCGTTGGAATGCCATAACCCCCACATCTAATGAGTGGAGGTGTGAGCTAGGGAGAAGGGCTGGTGTGGGCACTCCCTTGGGTAAGAGGAAAGGGAATGGGAGTTGATGGGTTATGGTCAGGTTGTAACTTCTATCTTTTGTATGGTGGCAGGGGGTGGGGACTTCCTTGGATGATAGGAAAGGGAATGGGATTGAGGAGGGAGTGGCTAATTGTGTTCTATGGTTTCATTTTTAATTGTATAAAATAAGGGGGAAGAAAGGGGTCTGTAGGTTGTATTGTGGGATTAATGTTATCTATTTTTATTTATTATTATTAATAATAATAATAATTAATTAATAATAGCTTTTATTGCAAGTCCATAGGCCATTGCAAACAAGACAAATACAAAAATAAAATTTATACAGAAATCCATAAAAACATAAAGACATATCAATACACAGAGCAAAATAATTTAAAATACAAACCACATTCTAATAAAGATTTAAATGTTAGAAATCCCTAGACTTTAACAGGAGACAATATTATAATTGTCACATTGTCACATTTATATGCCGCCCCCTTATGCCTACGGCATCTCGGGGTGGCTTCCATAAAAAACTAAAACAATATTTAAAACCAGAATAAAATTTACAATCAACAGTTTAAAACCTTAATTAACCCACCCCCTCCCACTCCCCGAAGGCCTGGGAGGACAGGCACATCTTACATGCCTGTCGAAAGGCCAGTAGACTTGGGGCCAGGTGGGCTTCCTCCGGGAGGGAGTTCCACAGCCGCAGCCCTACCACCGAGAACGCCCTCTCCATTGTGGCCCCCTGCTTCACGCGGGGGGCCTCCAGGAAGGCGCTCCCGGTGGACTAGTTAAGTTATTACTAGTTAATCTAAGTTTCTGTTTTATAGAATCAACTGATACCAAATACTGAGCAACTTTAATTGTAGTTTCCATGACACAATCACCCAGGAGTAAACAAACATAAAACTTTGCAGATCTACCAGGAAAGATAGAGATCAGGGGAGTAATATATTTAGTGCGAGCCTTATCATATAGTGGACAGTCCAAAAAAATATAACTCAGTGAATCTACCTGATTTAGAGCACATGGGCACAATCGTTCAGCAAATAGAACTCCCCTATAACGACCCTCAATCAACACAGAGGGAAAACAATTTAGTGGAGCAAGAAAAAAAAGACGTCTTGCCCTTGTTGGAAGCTTCCCATCCAGATACAACGTAGGGGTCCTGGATGTATTTGCAAAAAAAGGGTAAAATCCCAAAGCCTTACTCTCTCCAATTGCTGCTCTTAATTCCTGCCAGGTGACATCAGAGATTCTTTCTGCCAATAATTTCTTAGCCCCTTTATGATCTAATGGATCCAAAATCTCTGGGGAAAATCCCAGAGATTTTATCTTGCTCACCACCAGGCTAACCCATGCATTTGGTATTTTATCTTCCAAAACCAGTAGTGACAGTGGGGCAGCTATTTTAAAATGAAGCAGAGGCCAGTAGGTTATTGCCCCCATCCAAATCCTCTCATTTAGGGGCAACAGACTACATTCTAGGCATATAGCTAGGTTATTGAACTCTGCCGGCGCAGACAATAAAGTCCTAACAAAGCCTGATTGCAATTTATCTAATCCTTTACATTTCCCCAGGGCCCATAAATGGGCTTATTTGTATTTAACATGGTATTGTAAGCCACCCTGGCCCTTTTTGGAAAGGGTAGAGGATACATTCAAAACAACGTAACAGAACATCTGCATTTAATGTGAGCAATTAGCACTGGATAAAATCTATTTGGAGTGGAGTAGTGGGAGATCTGGAGTGCAGCCACACAAGCCGTGAGCACCCCAACGCCGCACAGCCCCATGGAGGGCCCCATGGAGGCACACTGTGGGGCCAGTGCGGGGAGCTGGGCAGACAGTTGTCCCTTTCCCCCTCTGCGGGGCAGCGGGGTGGGCAGGCCGCTGTCAGATATCCTGCCCCAGAAGGGGCAGACAGAGATGCTGGCCACACAAGCAGGCACCCAGCCCTGCTCTGCTTCCCTTGCCCAGCCCAACCAAAATCCCGCACCCAGCTGTGACGTGACTGTGCAGTGCACGCTGGGCAACAGGACCCCCCACTCAAAGTCCCGCCATGAAGCTTGCCACGTGGTGAGGCAGAAAGGGCCCAGGCACACGAGCTACCACACCTTACCACACCTTTTTGGGGTAAGGCTGCTATGCAACACGTCCTTGGCCTTTTTCTGAGGACACATCACATATCAGCCAGCTGCTTGCCCCGCCATGCGGCAGAGGGGAACATCTAGTGGCCACCAGCCACACAATGTTTTGTTTCATGTGGTACGGCTGCCCAGAGAGGGTTAAGGCTGCCCAAGGTGTGGCAGCCTACCTAAGGCATTTCATGTGACTGCATCCCTGGCCTCTGCTTCCAGCTTTGCTATAGCCTGCAATGTTGGATATGCCACTTCTAAGTTCTACTATGGCTTTTCAGCTCTGGCGATAGCACTTTGACTTTTTCTTGCAAAGAGAGTAAGCAAGTGATTCCTGCTTCTAGCATAACAGTTCTGAGGAGCTTGTGAATTGCTGATATTAAGCAATGTTGTCTTCAGCTAAATTAATCTTTCAGACAGGAAAGATCTTTCTTTGTTTTCCAATATACTCTGCTACCTGTTGAAGCACAGCAGAATGCACAGCCTGAGGGAGTTCAGATATATTGTTTATAGCAGCTGAGAGGGAAGCTTGAAGATCATGAATATATTCCTGTTTTCAGCAACATGGTAACCATACTCTCTCTCTCTAGACTGGTTTCAGAGTGCGAGTCAAACCAAAACTTTATCTCTGAGGTCAAGCAACTCTGAATTCTATGAAGTGACTGAATCTCCATTACTGGAGTGGCTTCTCTTTGGCTATCTTGGCAAATCAGGTGCCACTATGTTAACTTGGAAGGGTCCTATTGGCACAAAAGTGCTATATGTAACATTTAAGATGCTGACTCCCCCCACCCCCACTGAGTTTTCTCCACATTTTCTGAAGCCCTAGTGCACCTCTTGGAACTTCATATTATTCCTTGATGGGTTCCCCTGCCATTCTTTTTTTCTGACAATGGAAAGTATTCTTATTACTTTTGGGGCAAACTCAAAATAAATGCTTTTCTGTAGTCTGACTACTTGGTATAATGCAAATATAAGAACACCAAATGGACATAGCATTCAGCCTTCAGGGTTTTTTTTCCTCGGCTTCATCCTATTCCTCCTACTCATTCTTCCTTGGATGCTTTGTGATGAAATTCCTACAGGGTTTACCAATAAGTATTAATGCTATTTTATTATTTACAGCCACTGTGTCATTCAGTACAGACTACTTTTTTTTTCCCCATGGAAAAATGCTTTATCAGTTGGTTGGTTTTTAATCAGTCTGCTATGTGAAAATCTAGCTCAGGGCTCATTTACACAAAACTCATTTAGAGTGAGTGGTGGAACAACCCTATGTTCTGAGTGTTGTGTGAAATCCTTACCACTCTCATGCTCCTTGATGATCCCTTGTTCTGTGCCACCTGATGCAAGTGTTCAGCTGTTGAGCGACAGGAAATCAGTTGCTGTGTGACTGCACTGCACAGCTGCAGGACAAAGCAAACACAGATTGAGGAGCAAGTGATCTATTTGGAAGGGGTAGAGGTATCTTGTGAATGAGCCTTAAGGTATTGGTAGCAGAACTCTTCCTCTGTTGGAATTCTGGCAATCAAAGAGATATCGAACCAAAGTTTCAAGTGTTTGGGAGGAAGCTCAGGCCATTATGTCAATGTGTTTTTTCTTTTTTCTTTTCAGAGGAGTGGGGAGTTTGACGTCATATAATGATGAGTCACCCCTCTTTTAACAGGCTAACAAACAGAGCTCTGCTTGCAACAGCTGCTCTGTTAGTCAGTCACAAAAAAGCTTAGCAAAACCTCAAGGGAAAAGCTTGTGTGAATAAGTAATTAAATTTCTATTTTCACTGAGAGCTCATTATGGCAAGGCTGTGTATTGAAAAGGCATTTTCAGATAGTTCTCTATTTTGTACTGTTATAAATAGCTGCTGGGCAGGTACCTAAGCCAGTCAAGGGGACATTTGATTTATCAGACTCATGCAAAATAGGTTATGTAACTTTGACTTTACCAACTCGGCTGTCTTATTAAGACTCGGTCTGTACAGGTATTTGCCGACGCACCCCCAGCCCCAAATGAGACACGGAGACATAGCTGGATTGTAAAAGGCCGCACTCTTTAATGCAATCAGAGCAAGAACGTTGGTTAGATTGTCACTAGGCAATCGAATGGGTCCAGTATTTTCTATAATCCTATAATAACATTAACAGGTATGTATATGGCGTGGATATGCCCTCCAATGCCATTACCAATTCAAATTAAACTTTCCCTTCGAACAGCTCCCTGGCCAAGGCCGAAGGGTGAATGCCTCAGAGGCCTGAGTCAGGAGTATATGGTGTCATTAAGATCGAGGGCCATGCTTGCCCTTACCCCCGCTTGACACTCCCCCCCGAGGAACGATCCTGCCGTCAGCCTTGCCCTGCTTGTCAACAGGTATCATCCCCCATCTCTTATGGAGATGACTCCTTTATCTATACTATCACTACCTAACAAAACAGCCTATTAACCATACTGGACCCCCGCCACCAAAAAGGGGCAAAATTTCAATTTGTCCCTTGCCCCACCAACGCTCGCTCACACAAGATTGCTCAAAAACGCCCCCAAGTTCTCTAAGTACAAGCTGTTTCCTTCTCTGGACAGATGTACTCCATCAGTCAAAAATAGTTCTGGTCGTACGTGGGTAATTTGATTATGTTTCAAACAGCTTCCACCCTCCGCCAGCCACCATTTATTAATTTCTCTATTTACATTACGCCTAGCCTTGTCAATTATTTTTGGGTGCACCCCATCACCCCATGTGATGCGTGGCATCAAGTGAGTCCAAATTATCTGTACCCCTGGGAAGAAACCTTTAATTGACAGCATCTGTGACTTAATTTTTATAATCAAGTTTACACTAGTTCCTATTCTTAAATCATTTTCCCCTAAATGTATAATTAAGATACGTGGGTGTGGAAGGTTCTGCAACTGTACCAACCATGGGATCAGCTGTTCCCACTTCATCCCCCCCCGACCCAACCATCTGATTTGCGCTCTGTTCCCCATACCCAAATGTGTTCCCCCCAAAGATCGTCTAGCTGCATCTCCTGCTCGGCGCACCATGCTGTGGCCGACCATCCAAACAACCGTCTTACTTCCTGTGTAACACCTATGTCCTAAGAGAATGTACATAAGAAAATAAAGTGTTAGTTTTCGTGTTGAGGCCGGATGTATCCCAAATAGGCCCTTGAACGCCATCTTCCTAATGTCTTAATTTTCTTTTCTGATAAACCCGCTTCCGAAGCCGTTGTTGCAGCTCCAATTCTAAATGAATGAGAACCATAATTTTTGGGTGACAAACCTATCTCCTGTATTGTTCTCCTCATTACTGTATTAAACTGGTACCTTGTAACTGGAGTTTTATCCCTATGTATAAACAGGTTCCCTTCAACCTGTGGTCGAATTGTCAGGTACTCAGTGACCATTTGAAAGGGGCAAAGCTCGTGTCTGTCGATACGATTCAAATTGACCCACTGTCCTCTTCCCCTCTGGTCTGTTTTTGAACGCCTGACCCTTATTTTTAGTAGGTCGTGAGAGAGTTGGATGTCCTGCCTATCTATAGCCTTTCCTGAGTTGTCCCATTTGCTTTCTGCCACAACTTCGCTTATCCTAAATGCACCAAAAAACATAACCTTAAAAAGTGTAGAAAACAGTATAACTTCATATTGATTTAAACAAACTCTCGGCAGTGCACTGCACAATTCTTGCAAGATGGTGACCGTTATGGGGGCCCTCTTATCCTCGTGTTTTTCCCTTTCTCGCTCCCAGGATTCGAACATTCGGCGAGCGAAAAAACCATTGTCAGGTGGGGGCTGCCCGTTCATGCGACTTATAAATGCCAAAGCAGCTACTTTTCCAGATATTGTCCTACCTGCCAATCCCCGGTTTCGTAGGTGCAAAATAAATTGGAGCATTTCATCCTCCCTTATGGGGAACTCCAAACCCCAGCCCCTATTTTGTCTGTAATCTTGAAACTCCTTGTAGGCCCTGGTATAAGCTGACAATGTACGGGGTGCAAGGGATCCCTGTACTATTCTTTGTACTTCTATTCTCCAAGGTTCCATACCCTTGGGGGGAGGGGTTCTGGGTTGTGTGCAGCAGCCGGCGCTAACTCCCGAAATCTCTCCATCTGTAATCGAGAGAGCGCGTCTGCTATTTTGTTATCCACCCCTGGGACGTGCCGTGCTGTAAATAGGATGTTGTGCTGTAAACAGTTAAGAACCATTGTTCGCACGAGGCGCATAACCCTTTGTGACCGTGATGACATAGAGTTGATCACATGGACAACTGCCAGGTTATCACACCAGAAAACCACCGATTTATCGGAGAATTCCCTGTGCCACAGCTGCACAGCCAAAACTATCGGAAATAACTCCAGGAATGTGAGGTCCCGTGTTATCCCCGATGCCCCCCATTCGCTTGGCCAAGGCGCAGCGCACCAACGCCCCCTAAAATAAATTCCAAAACCGATCCCTCCTGCTGAGTCAGTATGTACCTGTAAATACGTTCCCCCTGAGAAGTTCTCCCTCCAAAAACTTACTCCATTGTATTTTGCTAAAAACGTCGCCCAGATACTCAGATCGTCCTTAATCCCTTTCGTTATGCGGACATGATGGTACTGGGGAGGGTTACCCGCCAGTGGAATGTAGAGCCTGGATAGGAATGCCCTACCTGGGGCGACCACTCTACACGCGAAGTTTAGGCTGCCTACTAACGATTGAAGAATGCGGATAGTAACCTTTTTGGCTGTCATGCAATTTTGTATTTTAACACGCAATGCCTCCAGTTTATCAGCCGGTAAACGAGAGAGCAAGCGGACTGTATCTATTTCTATCCCCAAATATGTGAGTCTGGTCGCGGGTCCTTCCGTCTTTTCAGGGGCCAGAGGCAGTCCAAGCTGTTCTGCCAGGACCTGGAACTCATTCAAGAGCTCCTCGCATTCGCCCGGAGCCGCCGAAGCAATTATGAGAAAATCGTCTAAATATTTGGAGATCTCACCCGATCGAATCCTCTGCCGGAATGCCCACTCCACTAACGAACTGAAACGTTCGAACGCGGAGCATGAAATTGAGCATCCCATAGGCATAGCCCGATCAAAGTAATACTGATCCTCAAACTTCATTCCTAGCAGGTGAAAGCTGTCCGGGTGGACCGGCAAGAGTCTAAATGCCGACTTGACGTCGCACTTTGCTAAACGAGCTCCCCTTCCGTATGCCCTTACCCTTTCTATGGCCTGGTCGAAAGACGTGTACCTTACCGTGGCCAACTCCTTTGGAATGGCATCATTTACTGATCGTCCCTTCGGGTAGGATAGGTGGTGAATTAAGCGAAATTCCCCTGGGGCCTTTTTTGGCACTATCCCTAGGGGAGAGATCACCCACTCCCCAAAGGGGGGAACAGCAAATGGGCCCGCAATTCTCCCTTCCGTTGTTTCTTTCAATATTTTGTCCCTTACCACGTGTTCCATGCCCTTCACTGACTTAAGGTTGGGAGGGGTCCGCCCTTGTGTTACTTTTATTGCCGGAATAACAAAACCTAACTTGAAACCCTGAATAACATAATGAACCTCCTTCCTATCCGGGTGATCCCTTAGGATCTGCTCGAGTCGCCGGATATTAATTGGGGTTGGGCCCTTTTCCTTTCCCAGGTCCTTGCTGTCCACCTTGGCTGTTCGGACCGGGTCCTGTGCCCATTTGGTTCCTCCTACCTCCTGTTGGCTTTCCCCTGTAACAGTTGGAAACTGAGTGCGTTCCGCCGCATACTGAGCATGCGTGACGGAACTTACAATTGCCCCGTGTGCAACGCCCATTTCTGTTATACTCCCAACAGGTGGCGCTACCTGGGCGCCTACTGTCCCCTCTGTTAGGGTCATTTGCTGGGGCTACCCCGCCCTTTATTAGTATGTGTCCGCTATCTGTCTTTGGTGTATTGGTCGTATCGACCATACAGTCCAGCCACAGGTCCTGTGCATGTCGATCCCAACGGAGCCCCGGTGTGAAAGAAGCTCTGTGACGAAAAGCTTCATCATACCTCAGCCATGCTCCCTGGGGGCCCACCCCATACGCCCTCTTTATTATATCTGCGTATTTCAGCAGTTCGACTGCCCGCTCTGGAAAAACTTCCAGGACCACCCCTATGTATATGGAAAAGGCAGAGGACCAGTTTGCCCAGTTCCTGTCTGCCTTTGGTCTCTTAAATCTCTCTCTCTCTTTACTATCCTCCTTATCCCCTGGGTCACTTATAGGGTCACTGAATAGGAGTGCAAAGATGTCAATATACTCCCCCTTCCATATTTTTTCCCTAGTAGTGTATGGTAGGTGTTCTCCTATAGGGGCCGATAGTTCTGAATATCCCCCCCCTTGCGGGGGTGGGGGGCGATTAAATAAACGACTGGGGGCTGCCCCTGAATACTCTGACACCCTATCTTGCTCCGCTCCTTGTCTAAGCCGATTCATATTCTCCGGGCGGAAACCACTACCCGCTGCTTGGTATCCCGAGGGGGGGGGGATCGGTGTCACCTTCACCCAGGTCCCATTCCACCACAACATCTGTGGTGCGTTACGCAAAGTTGAGGGTGTGGTAACCTGGGCCTGCCTAGGCGTCCCTTCTTCTTCGTTTTCCCCCTCCCTCCTTTCCTTCTCTGCTCTATCCAATTGTGCCCTTAGCCTTGCATCAAATCTGGCCAGCCAGTGAGTCCTTCCTTCCTGTTCCTCCTCCCCATATGCACCCCTATCCTGTAAAAAATTCATCTCACCTCCTCGGGGCCATTCAGTAGTCCTCGGTGGTTCTAGTGGTGCCCTCCTGCGCGCTGCCATCTCCTCCAGCTCCTTCTCGAGCCCCTGGATTCGCTCCCACATTGCCCGATCTCCTTGCTCGTCATCCTCGCTCCCTTCATTCTGCTCTGGGGCTGATGGTTCGACCTCCTGTGCACCTGTTGGGACAATATTCTGCCCCCTTTCGGCTTGGGGGGCCCTTTCTGGTGGGGCCCCAAGTGCCGCAGATGGGGTACTCCTTCTCCCTCTCGGCTGGCCTCTCTCCCCTTGGTATGCCAAAGGAGCATCCTCAGAGGCTTCCCAAGGCAGCCCCCTTTCCTCCTCGTTCCACTCCCAGCCTTCATATCCCACTGTGGGGTGTCTACGGTCCTGGCCAGGGGGGTTGCTTTGCGCCCCTTGGCAGTCCGTCCAACCTGCCCGGTATGGCTGGCGCGGTGGTGGGTAGTAGGCCTCTGCCCACTCTTCGTTCCTGAAACGGGCAGGGGGGGCCAAGGCCCGACCCCCACGCCGTAGCGCACCTCCCCCTTCATTTTGGGCAGGGGCCCAGACCTCCGCAGGGGCACTGCGCCCCCTTTCAGTCCTGCCATACCCTCCCCTAGGGGGTGCCCCCCTCGATCCAGAGGGACTGCGCCCCATCTCTTCGGGCCCATACTCCCTTCTAGGGGCTGTTCCCCCTTCATCAGGTCTGCCTTGTTCCCTCAAGGTAGCTGCCAAGGCCTCACAGGCCTGGAGGCGGCTCCTCATTTCAAACCTTGAAGGGGGGTTAGGATTGAATTCCCCCCCACCGGTTGGGCAATCAGCGGCGGCCAGAGGCGTGTCAGCTGCCTCGGCGGCCTTCCTTTTCCCCCCCTTCTTTTGTTTCGGGGGCTGAGCTGCCCGTTTCTTTTGCTTTCCCATCCCTAGGGGCCCTCTCACAAACTTTGATCCCACTTTGATCCCGAAACAATTTTCTTCTCCTCGCAGGCACAACTGCTGCCTGCCGCTGCTGGGACCAAGTGAGCGGGGAGAGCGAACCGCGTGCGCTGGCCGTCCTCCCTGCCCCTCCCTTCTAGCAGGGAGGGGGAGGGAGTGTCCCCAGCGCCGACCAATCAGGCACCCGCTCTCGGGTCCTGATGCCTGGGCCGCCAATCGCAGGCGCCCAGGCCGAACAGCGCGGGGTTTCCCGGCGCCCTGCAGCTTCTCCGCGCCCATTCCTACAGGGCTGTAAGCGGCGGGCGCGGCAACCTCCCCCCGCCCCTATTGCGGTGCGGAGGGCCTTTGCTAAAGGCTTATTTACACACAGTTTGGGGGCTATTGTCACTTCATCAGAAACCCGTGTCTTAGTGCCAAGTCCTTACTGTGCACATAGATCAGTGTAAAACATCTATGTTATAACTTGTGTCTATAAACCGTGATAGGTCTAGCTGTGTCTGCACCTAGGATTTGCACCAGTTTCTAATGCTCTCTGGCTGCAATCCTCAAACCTCTTACTCCAGGGTAGTTCTGTTGACTTCAATGGGACTACTTCAGAGATAGAAACGGCTTCTGTTTCTGAACCAATGCAATTGCGTTGTTGCAAAATTGTGTGTAGGTCAGACCTAGAAAAGACCTACTGAATGAGCATATTCTTGGAAAGCCAGTATAATATTTTGAGTGGAATTCCAGAAGAAAGGTCAAGTTTGGATCTCTTTGGATGTGACACCAGGGCTCACATACCAGCATGGAGTATCCAACATACTAACACCAGCGCTCCAATACGTTACGCATCTCTGGCACATCTAAAGGTAAGTTTCTTACTTGTAATGATTCCTCACTGAGTTGTATCCTCTCACCAAGCCCCACTATAGGTATTTGTGCCATATAGTGCCCAACTTGGATCATAGCAAGCACATTTCCTCCCACACCCTGACATCACTTCTCTTGAGTGTAGAAATAGCCCCAGCCCAGCCTGCTGCTTCAGGTCATAGTAAGCCTTAGCCTCAGGCATTGGGGACATGATCTGGAATCTCCATTTAGTTGATGTAAAACGTGGCTATAGTGTTGTCCATGCAGAGCAGGATGCAGTGCCCCAGACATGTGGCTCATAAGCCCTCAAGGCCAGCTTGGAGTTCTAGCACATAGATGTGCAGCTCCTGTTTTCTGGAGGACCATGCCCCATTTATGGAGCAGCCACCAGAATGGGCTCCCCAATCCTGCATGGATGCATCTGTGGTAACAGAGAGCTCAGGCATTTATGTCCAACTGCAGACATTGGTGATTCCACCATCACAGACTGCATAGGACCTCTGCAGGGGCTTTTAGCTGTAGCGCTGGTGTCCCTAGCCCTTTGAGGAGCCAGGGCCCCAGTCACGACTGTAATGGACATATCCTCAAGTATGCCTGGGGTGTTGTGGTTATGTTGTTGATGCTATGAGCCCTAAGAGACCTGGGAAACAATGGGTGTTTTCAGACATGATGATACTACAAATTCCAATACTTTCCCTCACTTAACCCTGCTCCGGCGGGAAACCCCACCATCACATATGTTTGGCAGTCCCTGGTCATTCACCACACCGTACCCCATTTCCAACCTGATTTGCGGTAGCCCCAACCACGCTTCTGGAGGTCTGAAAATTGGAGCGGAACATCCCGTGGTAGCTGCTACCATGGTCATAGTAAAGTGTGGTAAGGCATGGTATCACGTCAGTTAGGCTGACCTGAGTCATGGTCTGAAAGTCCTGCCCAGAAGGGGGTGGGGGTGGAGCATGCTGAAGGTGGTTGCCGGGCATCCAAACAGAAACCTGTCAGTGGTGGGACATACAAAGGGACCATTTCACAGATGAACAGTGCTGGGATCACACCATGGAAGCAGGATCATCTGCAAGGACAGCCACTGGCTCTGGGTCCACCCTTGGGCCTGGGTCCGCTGCCTCGTCGGAAGCAAACACCCGGTCGGGTAAGTCAACAGCCCCGGGTAGAGGGGCCTAGCAGAGCAGATGGCATAGGCTCACAGGTGCCCCTCATATCCACAGGCAAACAGAGCTACAGCTGCCCCGGATGATCCACCAACCCCTGCCTGGGAACCAGGTGCCCGACTCCAAGCATAAGGAGATGCATGGGGCCACTAGGAGACCATGGCCTTCATCCATCTGTGGGGGAATGAGAACACCCAAAAGGAACTATTCATGATGCACCAGAACATGCAGGTGTTCAAGACATCTGGCAGATGTGTGAGGCAAGGTTCTGCTGCATGATCTACCGGTACCAGGGGAAGGCCAAGGAGATGAAGAGGGGGTACAAGGCCATCATTGTTGACAACAGCAACAGGTCCGGCCACAGGACCCAGACTACCCCCTATCACGATCTCCTTGACAGGTTCCTGTGCATGAGGGGATCCATTGTGTCCCCCACACATAGTGGGCACTGCCACTGCCAAGGGCCTCAGTGTGGTGGACCAGCCACCCCCCATGGCGCCAGAGCCCACACTCATGCATTTAACCATCCTCTGAAGCTTGGATGAAGAGGCATGCTTATTGGGCATCATGAGACCTCAGGAGCAGCATGCAGCTGACAGCCTCCCAGCCTCTAACTATGGAGTCTCCGACACTGAGACCCACGTGATCATCATTATCTGAGCCCCAGGAGAGATAACGGAGGGCATCATGGACTCTCTGGGGCCAGTGGACATGGGCTCAGGGTCTTAGGGTAAGCAACAACAAGGGGGGAAGGAGGGGAAAGGACAACAGGACTTGGGCTGCGGAGGGGGCTGCCGATAGTGTTCTGTGAGAGGCAGGTAATGCATAGCTGCAACATAACACCACCAGAGGTACACAGGAGGAGGTGGCTGTGGAGGAGGAGGATGGACCTGCAGGAGTGCCCAGGGATGCAATTTCCGATGACCAAGAAGGTAGGCATTGATGAGGCAGGGGGGGAGTGCAGAACAGGGAGGGGAGACTGGGGAGGGACCCCCTCAAGGTGGGCATCAATCCTAATGTCCACAACCCCTCACACACAGGAGGTCAAAAGCTCCATTTAGATGAGCCACAGCTCAGAGAGGCCCTCCCACCACATGCAGGTACACATGGGGAAGCCAAGGACATCAAGGGAAGGGGGTGTTGGCAAATGGGGAGGGTGTGGGAGGTGGGGTGATTGAGGGCATGAACACCATCACCCACCAGTCACTCTGGGATTAGCATGGGAGCCCAGACCCCAGTGCAAGTGCACAACATGTAACCCCTCCCTCCTGTGCTTGGAAACCAGTCCAAACTGGGGGGGGGGAGGCTCAGCTGACAACCCTACCTGTTCCTCGCTCCACAGAGCAGCCAGGCCAGGTGGCTGAGGGATGACCAGGTCTGGTACCCAGAGGCCTGCACTGGTTTGGGGAAGACCTAGAGGCAGACCTGCTGCAGATTGGGACAAGCCAGGGGGAGGAGATCCGTAATGCCATCCAGCAAATAGAGGTGGTGGATGACCAGTTCATGGTGCATGTTGCTGCCCACTAGTGCAACCTGCTGTTGGAAATGAGGAAGGACCGGTGGCTTGAGAGGTCTGACTGGAACCGGCACCTGCAGCGGGTGAGTGCCTTCCAGGAGGCCATGGAGATGCAGGGTCAGTTCAACAGGGAGTGTATGAATGAGTCCCTCAAGATCGGATGGGCCCTCCTCATCCACGCTGGTGCTGCTAGCGCCTCAATCACTGCTGCAGGGCCCTCGCTTGTAGGTCCCATACCCCTCCATGTGCCACCTCCATTTGCCCCACCGGATCCACTCCCCAGGGTGCCACCACCCCAGGTCTGGTCCCTATGGGTTAGATACCCTGTGCCAGGCATGGTGCAGCGGGCCAAAGCACCTGCCCACTCCACACCAGCCAGCAGGCCACCTGAGGCCAGACACTGGCCTGAACACCAGCCCCTTCTGGGAGCACCCAGGAGGAGTGTGATGACCCGCAGAAGTCAGAGTCCCATGACATTACACCCTTGCTGCAAGCAACGGGTTGGAAGAGGGGGTGGCCCAGGAAAGCAGAGGGGGCCTGGGGCCGGGACAAAAGGGAAAGGTGTTAAGACTGATAAAGTTATTGCATGCATGAGTCCTGGCATCCATGTCCTCATTGCATGGGTCAGACCACAGAGACCTCCCCTTTGGGTTCTGCTCATCATTCCCAGGGACTGGTGATAATGGTCCCCTATAGTACAATGGGCCCCACCAATGGTATTGTCTATGGTCCCGATGGATGCGTGCCCAGTGCATCACCCTCCACGTCATACATGGGCCTGGTTGTGGTTCTGGTGGGGTGGTGTTTCTAGGTAGCCTCAGGAGCATAAGTTCAGGAGGAACTGACAGTCATTGTAGCACTGTAGGTCCTAATAGTAGTAGTAGTACAATTTATTGCATGGTTTTAAACCATTGCATGTATCCAACAACATACAGACAAACAAGATAGAAGGGCATACATCTGTGTCTACAATTTAAACATATAATCCAGAAATTATGCATAGGATATCTGAAGATAAAACAGAACCCACGATTCTCTAGAGCACACCAGCGAGAGACCTCTCTATAACCTGTATATTTTCTCTAGCATAGGGCCTTAGAATCCAAAAAATTCTCCCTGTCCTTAACCATCAGAGTCAGAAATTCTGCAATGGCCTCAATTACCTAGGTCTTGGAATTATTTAGAAGGGCGCTCAGTATAAATACCTCCAAGTGACATGGATACTTGTCCAAAAGCCAGGCCAGAAATTTAGTCCTAGCCCTGTCATAAAGATGGCAACTCAAAATCATGTGCCCCACAGTCTCAGCCGTAATCTGTTCAAATGGGCACAAATTCTAGGCAAAGGGCACACAGCGAAATCGTCCCTCCAAGACTTGCAAAGGGAGAGCATTTACACGGGCCCGAAACAAAAGATGCTTGGCCCTAAGAGGGATGGAGGTCCGGAGGTAGCTAATCATGCAGCCCTGTTCTGGTATCCAGTCTGCATAGTCCCCTAGATGTCGGGAGGCATTTATAATCCCTACCTCCCCTTGCCTATGTATGTCCCTTAATCTGATGAGGATTTCCCTCCTAACCGTACCCGGTGGCTTATGGGACAAATAGTCCGTGGAGATCCCGATCTTTGCCAAGTACATCTCCCATGATGCTTGCCATGAACTGACAAAGCTATCTCCGGCTACCTCCTTCATGAGATCTGATCCCTGCCCTAAAAAAAGTTTGCACCAGAATTTTGCCATTGATTCTATGGCTGTCAAATGCCACGCATCCTGACCAAGTTCCAATCTGAACGCCGCATGCGGGACAGATTTGGGACTACCCAACAATTTGACCAGGAACTTAGCCTGGACGGCGTTCAGTTCCTGCGCAAATGGGAGGGCCCACAGCTCTGCCCCATAGAGCAACTGGGCCCTCACCTTGCTGTTCAAAACCCTCAGAGCAAGATGCATGGCATTCCTCCCTTGCTGGAAAAATAAGCCCAGAATCGCCTGCAGCGGGGCTTTTGCAGACACAAGGGCTCTTTTTAAATGCATCCGCCAGGTACCTGACTTATGGAAGTTGAGACCAAGGTAACAGAATGAAATAACCTCCTGTACCTGGTGTCCACCTATATCCCACACGAAGGGGCTGAGTTTTTTACTGGTAAACACCAGTACCTTTGATTTGTCATAATTCAATGACAAGTGATTTTCCGAGCAAAAGGCGGCAAAAGACTTGAGTTGCCTCCTAAGGCCTACTCTGGTTTGCGATAGAAGTACTATATCGTCGGCATAAGCCAAGCATCCCACTGCCCTAGATCCCAGTTTTGGCGGAAAGAACCGGGTATCTGCCATTAAAGGTATGACCTCATTAATGTAATAGTTGAACAACATTGGGGCCAAGACACAGCCCTGCCTCACACCCTTATGGGTGTCTATTGGGGCCGTGACGTGGCCCTGCCCACCTACTCTCACCACCATCGAGGAGTTGCCATGGAGGGCACAGACAAGAGCCACCAACCTTCTGTCCATAGTGGATTTCCGTAACTTTCCCCATAAGATCTCCCTATCTACGGTGTCAAAGGCGGACTTAAGGTCCAGGAATGCTGCAAAAAATACCTTGTTCTGAACTCTGTATTTGGCTTGCAGATGAGACAGAACAAAACATTGCTCCATAGTAGAGCGACCACCCTGGAACCCCGCCTGCTCTGCCGCCAATGCCCTGGTCTCCATTATCCACCTTGTTAGTCTCGCCAGCAAATATTTAGAATATATCTTTCCAACTACTGACAATAGACTTATGGGACGATAATTGGCCGGGTTGGATTTATGACCCTTTTTATATAAGGGAATAACCACTGCCTTGCCCCACTCCCCAGGAATTCTACCTGACCCATTAATTGCGGTAAAAAGAGCCGCCAGTAAAGGGATCCACCACTCCCTATGTTTTTTAATAAGCTCAATGTGGATCCGGTCCACCCCGGGCGCCTTCCCATTCCTGAAGGACTCCACCAACTCCTCGACCTCAGCCTCTAGTACTGGCGGCCAAGTCGGCAAGTCATCAGTGAAAAAAGGTGGAAAATCCTCCACCGGAGATCTGCCAAACAAGCTATAGAGTTCGGAGAAGTGAATCCTCCAGGCCTGGGGGGTAACTGCTAAAGTAGTGACCCTGGGTTCTCCATCAGTGGCTCCCTTAACCAAGCGCCAAAATAGTCTAGAGTCGTTGTTCTCAGCTGCTTTGCATAGTTTCACCCAATTTCCTTCCCAAAAATCCCTCTTTTTTTGTATAAGCAATCCCCGGTACTCAGCTTTGCAAATCCAATATGCAGATGGTAGCTTGGTCGCTTTACTGCCTCTATAATGAAAGTAGATAGACTTCAGCCTAGCCCTAGCTGCATAGCATTCCCTATCAAACCACCTCTTACCCCTTCCGTGTTGAAGTCTCTGGCGATCTATGCCCTGCAGACATGGCAGGCTCGACAGCAAGGAGGAAATATGGTCAAAAAGCTCCACCACCTGCTGGTTATCTCGGGAATGTAATAATTGGTCTCTCAGCTGGCAAATACGAGACCAATCTAGAGAATTTTCAACTTCTTTAGCCAAAGAGTCATTCCAAGGCGGAACCTTGTGCCTTAATAATCCCGAGCACTCGCCATCCTGAGATACCAAAAAACCCTGAGCTGAAGGCGTTAAAGCCAAGGTAAGGGCTAATGGAAGATGGTCTCCTACTAATTCTGACCCAATACTGAAATCCAAAACATGGGGAATCAGGTCTGGGGATAACAGGGCGAAGTCTACTACACTGGAGCCCGCAGGTCCCAGATAAGTGAACTCACCTTCTGGGTCAGAAAAGCCTGTCCCATTCAAAATATGCAGGCGGTGACCACTTGCAAAATTAGCCAGCTGTATACCTGATGTATTAATGATCAAATCCTTGGATTTTCTGGTCGAAAGATCAATGGATGGCAACTCAAAACTGGGATTACAGTATGGTAATAAGGCATCATCATCCTGGCCCAGCCTAGCATTAAAGTCCCCAAGCAGCACAAATAATCCTCCTGGGTACTTACCACTAAGCTGGTCTAGTAGGTTGTCCAAGTCATCCCAAATACTATCCTTATAAAATCTAGAATTCCGTGGAGGTATATAAACGGTAAGAATGATCAAAATATAAACCCCTAACCTAACTACAAATCCCAGGGCATATTGGGGGGAAGAAATAAAGACAAGGTCACCAGTGCCCAGCTCTTGAGACACAAAACACACCAATCCACCACTGGCTCGCCCCCGTACGGCCATACTAACTGCCAGAAGATCGTAAACTTGGTAACCCTCCAGTTCCAAAGGGGATTTTGACCAGGTTTCCTGGCATAGGATCACCTGGAACTGTTTTATAAAGGACAGAAAACTAGAATCAGTCTTATGATGCTCCCACTCCGCAATATACCAGGAACAGAGTCGAAGACAGGGACTGGTACTTCCAGGGGAGGTTGATAGTCAATCTATTCCACTCAAATTCAAATTCCCCCTACCCAGTAACCTATGCTGCTCCAGCCCTAATAGATGGCTCCTATGATCCCTATCTAAAGCCTCCCCACAACTATTCCCTGGCAGGAGTTCTGATGTTACTAATACCCCCTAAATATCCCTAATACCTATAGAAGGTGCCTTCCCCCCCATAACAACTGACCTGGCAACGGTCGTAGAAGTACCAGGTTCCTTGGCTTCCTCATAGGAGGCAGGTGCCACCAAGCTAGTGTTTATTGGCATCAGAGGGCCTGTGAACTCACTGGGTATGGTCTGGATAGCTACCTCCGGAGATGGTATTGAGGGACCATCTGATGGCATGGGGGGGGTACAAGGGGGTGGGCATGCAGAGAGGCACGACAGCTAGATTCTGATAAACCTTATCTATATAAACCCCCCAAGAACTGAATAACTCTGTATGCTCCAAAAACCTATGAGTAGTTGCAGGAGTATTAAAATAAACCATTAAGCGTTGCATATGACTGTTCCCTGCTAAATAAACAATATGCCTAATATAATGCATAGGAATAGAGTAATGCAGGATGTTAGATACAAAGGTCCGGGTACGTGCTTTAGTATTCCAGACTGGAAAATACCCAGAAGGCAAGGGAGCAACAGTGAACAACAGAGCGTCTGGTGCTGGGCCTACTAAGTGTCCCCCACTTGCTGGTGATGACAATAGCGGGTCCAACAATTTGTCGCACAGTGACTCCCCTAACTCTGGGTTTATGAAATCCAAGGTCTGAGTGGCAACCGAGGCTGTAAGAGATACCCGGGAACCCTGTAGCCGAGCCAAAGTCTCCCTACTATCCACAATCGCCTCCGAGATTGAGGTCAGAAGGCTCAGCTGAGTTTTCAATTGGAGAAATATATTGTCCAAGTGGGAGTAAAGCTTGGACACCAGATCCCCAATTAAATAACACTGATTCCCCATATATCCAGGAGTAAACCCCGAATTCCTATTCCTTGAGGGTGAAATACAAGGATCCTCAACCACCTGGTTAGAGGTACTCATTGGACCTGACAAGAGCTTGGTCCCCAACAAAGGAGATGACAGTTCTTCTACCGCTCGAGCCATAGGGCCAGGCGTAGAGACTTTCCTTGGTGCAGCAGAACAAATGTCCTCAGCTAATTGGGGGATTGAGGAACATAGCTCAGGCAAGGGCAGTTGCCCCATAGGGGCAGCTGGTAAGCCCCCAACCCTCTGGGACACATTCAGCTCCGATGTATCAAGGAACTCCTCACCAGAACAAGTACCCAGTTGCTCAAGCTGTGGGAGCCCTGCTCTAGTCGGGGAGCACAGCTCCCGCTCCTCAATGCTAAGGGCAGGGGAAGAGCCTTTTAAAAATGCATCCAGCCTTTGTTGCCTGGATGCCCACCTAGTTCCAGAGCTTACTCCCTGTCTTTTCCCTTTCTTCCCCTTCTTTGTCATGTCTAGTTAGTGGCTCCTGTAAGGCCTACTCTTATAGGAACAGCACACCCCGCAATTTCAATGCCCGAGGGGTTATGATCGCTAAGCAATGATGTTCCTCCCCCAGAAACACCCAGTAGGTATGGCACAAATGCCCAATATTATAATGATGGATTATACAGTGCTCCCAGCAATATTCCTACTCCCCACTCCCCTATGGACCCCGAAGGGCCCCAAAGGGCCACACCCTTTGGCTGCGACCCTTTGGCTCGCGGCCACTGGCTGGCCTACGGCACAGCTGCAGGTGGATTCCTTATATGCCTCCCAGCAGCTTCCGGTGACAGGTGAGTGGAGTAGGGGGGAGGGGTCCCCGTTCAGTTGATCCCACTAATCCCCACACTCACACAACCCCTTGGGTCTTTTGCAGGAGGACAGCCGGCAGATGGGACTCCCAGCACGGCGGCAGGCTCGGTGTCAACAAGAGCAGCGAGTGTTCAGCCCGGAGCAGCTGCTGCAGCGAGGGGCAGATGGAAAAGAGCGCGCCAGGTCCTAATAGGTACCCACTGTCCCACAATAGGATGCACCTTGGGTCAGTGCACACCGAACCCCCATGCTGGGTATACTCTTTGTGAGGGATCCATGAGTGGAGGGGTGTGATCAAGGGAAATCCCTGCAGCTAGAACTGCACATTGTCCATTCTTGCTACATGCTGGCTCAATGCATCCCTGATCCACTTGGCATAGTGGTAGTCCCTAGGGTTGTCATCCTGCCTGTAGAGGAGTGCGGGGCCTGGGGCTCGATCAGGCACTGGTTGGTTGAGGGCAGCACCAGCAGTTTCACATATGTTGTGGAGCACACAGGCTGCTCCAATCATCAGGGCAACTGTCTCCACCTTAGGCTGCATTCCCATCTGCAGCAGCAGTGGCGGCAGAGGGAGGGGCAAGGGAAGACGCAGAAGCGGGGAGGAGCCGACTGACAGGAAAAGAGCCGGTGTGAACGGGGATCTTCCGTGGCTTCTCTTGTGCATGTCAGGGCACAAAATCCTGCCCTGACATGCACAAGAGAAGCTGCGGCAGATCCCTGTTCGCACCGGCTCTTTTCTTGGCAGCTGGCTCCTTCCCTCACCCCTCCCTCTGCCACCACTGCCACCGCAGATGGAAATGCAGCCTAAAAGTCTAGGCGTGTAGCCAGGCACCTCCAACATTGCTTGAGTGCCCCAAATGACTGCTTTACCACAGTGCTGGTGGTGCATAGGTGGTTATTGTATAGTATCTGTGCTGGTGTTCGGGACACCGGATAAACTTTCATGAGCCATTGGAGGAGTGGGTAGGTGGGGTCCCCAATGATCACCGGAGGCATCATGACCCTCTCTATGCGGGACATGGTGGGATCCCCAAATTCCCCCCTGTACATGTGGGCAAACGGGGAATATGGTGAGGATCCGGGCATCATGGCTGCAGCTGGAGTGGCTGGTGAAGATGTCGGTGAAGCAGGCATTCGTTACAGCCTGAAACTATATGGAGTGGTACCCATGGCAGATGATATACTCAGCTGCCTCATTGTTGGGGGTCTGCAGGATCTCTATCTGGGTACCATCAATTGCACCAATGCAGTTGGGAAAGGCTACTGCCATGAATCCTGTCATGACCTGGTCCTGATCTACAAGCTGAATCACCCAGTCAAGTAGAACAGTCTCCACAGCCTTGCAGAACTCCTGGATGATGGTGAATGCTGTGCTGAGCCCAATGCCCAAATGCTGGGCAACAGAACGGCAGGAGTCGGTGGAACCAGGTTCCATATGGCAATGGCTACCCTCTGGAATACAGGGATTGGTGCTCGTATCCTGGTGTGCTGATGCTCCAGCCATGGGCAGAGGCGGCCTTCTATCCAAAACACCAGTCTCTGCTCCATCCTGAAGTTGGCACCCCATGCATCATCATCTGACCAGTTGAGGACCCTCGCCCACCACTGTGCTACCCTGGGAACGATCTAGTGGTAGTGCTAAATGGGCATGGCCAGGTAGATGCCACAGGAGGCTGCAGCAATGTGCCGCTGCAGGCTCCATGTGATGTTCAACAGCTGGCCATTGTTCTGGTGCCATGCTGAGAGGATGCATCTCATGGTCCGGAGGTGGTCCTGCGACTGGCCTGGTCTTGGCAGTGCCTGTTGACGTCCCCGAAGATAGAGGTCTGCAGCTCACTCACGGAATCCAGGATCATGCAGGATAGCTCATCATGGTTAGCACATGCTTGCATGAGTATCACATGCTGTCAAAACCAATTTGCGATGCAGTGGAGTAGGTGCCTCCAGGCGTCAACCTGTCCCACATCCAGGGTGTGGTTGACTGTAAGGGAAGGCAGAGAGGTTAACATGACCACAGGGGTGTTGTATACCATATTGCTTTGAGGCAAATCAGTGCCAGTTTGCAGGTTAAGTCCCTTGGGTTATATAGGTGCAACGTACTTAGCACAGTTTATCAGAAGCATGTGGCCCCTGTCCAATCAGAGCAGGTGCTGGTATATGCTAGGAATGGGCAAGCTGTCTGCTCCCTGAAGGGGGATGGGCTTGCTTACGGTTACCTGTAGCAGGGCAGTTGCACACAGCTCCGTCCAGTTGGTGGTGATCAGGCTCTCTGCCCTTTGCAGTGTTTGGGGCATTAGCTTGGGGTCCTGCCTTGGACAGGTTTCTGTCCCTCACTGCCTCAGTTTTCCCCGTGAAGTGGCATTATGGGGCAATTCCCCCCCCCCATGGTCGAATGGTGGTGCCTTCAGGGGCCATAGCCTACCCGCACATTCTTTCACCCTCTCCCCCCCCCCCCACGCCTTGCGTTCCCATCTTCCCTCCTTGGCATTGACTTTGCTGTAAGCTGTTGGGCTCCTCCATTACTGCCCAAGCTGGCTATGACCTCCTGAGCAGGGAGATCCACTGGATCGGTCATCCCGCTAGTGGGCCATAGTGCTNTATATATATATATATATATATAAATATATGGTCAGTCACAGGCGCCAATCTCAACAACAACAGAAGTGTGGATTCAATGGATTAAATAAATAAATAAATAAATAAATAGTGTGGAAATACTGACAAACAGTTGCAAGTGCTCCCAGAAGGTAGGTATTTCCCAGTGGTATGGGAACACCATACCAATGGGTGTTCCCATACCACTCGGTCATTCTCGGTTCAGCACTAGTACTGCTTCATAGACCTGCAGACAGGTAGAGGAGCCCATGCTGCCGATAGCTCCAGCCCTAGTGATTGGCTTGGTGCCAAGGACTCACCCCAAGAGGGGCTCTCGATGGCGAGAGTTGGAATGGTGCTGATGACTGTGCCAGCAGGTTCCTCAGTGCCAAGGGGATTGCTGGCATGTAAGAGCTGACCATCGAGAACATAAACTGCTATATTAGCAATGTTGTCAGATATTCCAGCAGGTGCAGTGCCTCCTGGGTGTCCGCCTCCTCCAGCTCCAGACATTCTTGTGTGTCACTGAGTGGTTCTCCAGCAATAATATTTCCCTATACTGGGGATTCAGATGGAAAAAACTCAGAAGATACAGCGCAAGAGGATCCTTATGCCTTTCTTCACCAATTGAGCTCTGGCATAGGGGGTGCACATCAGTAACTTGCCTCTTCATGCAGAGGAGTGTACCGGAGAGGCTTAAGGCAGCTGTGGGCCTTGTGGAGTCTGCATAGACCCCGTAGGTCAGTGCCCAATGGCACCTCCCCTGTCGAGGCATGGCCCAGAGTGGGAGAATCTCTGAGCCACTCTTGGCATGCCTCCAAATTCTGTGGTCCCAGACTGTGATATGCTCCACCAGGGTCTATGCTTCCTCATATGGGGTTTGAAGCTTCTGCAGATGGTACATGCTCTGGTATCCTGCTCAGCACCTCAACAAAAACACTCTGTGCATATGCAAAATGGCCACGGGGGGTGGGGGGAGGGGAGAGCTGTGTATGCACAGAATGGCCATGACAGCCATTTTGCACATGCGCAAAGCATTTGGTGTGTGTGTGTGTGTGTGTGTGTTAGGGGTCCTCTGGCAACAAATTCTGTAAGTTAATTATGTGTTGAGTGAAAAAGTACTTCTTTTTATTTGTTTTAAATTTACCGGCAGCTAGTTCCATGGAGTGTCCCCTAGGTCTAGTACTGTTTGAGAGGGTAAATAACCATTCCCTATCTACTCGTTCCACACCACCTAAGATTTTATAAACCTCTATCATGTCCCCTCTCAGCTTCTCTTCTCTAAGCTGAAGAGACCCAGCTTGTCAAGTCTCTCTGTACAGAAGCCGTTCTGTACCCTTTATCATTCTTGTTGCCCTTCTCTGAACCTTTTCTAGTTCAGCTATGTCTTTTTTGACATGGGGCGACCAGAACTGCACAAAATATGGTATGGTCGCACCATTGGTTTGTATAGAGGCATTATGACATCCTCCGTTTTAGTCTCTATTCCTTTGCAAATAACTCCTAACATTCTGTTTGCTTTTTTGACTGCTGCTGCACACTGGGCTGAGGATTTCAGTGTATTGTCCACAATCACTCCCAGATCCTTTTTCTGAGTGGTAACTCCTAGNGCGCAATTAAGGAAACCAGCAGTGGATCCTAAAATGCACCATTATGGGATGCACTATCACACCAAGTTTTTAAAACTGATTTTCTTGTCCTGCTCTGGCATTGGCTCTCACATTCTTTTCATTGCTGCTGCTGTTGGTGTCTGTTGCATCCAGTTTTGAGATCTGTGTGACATTGGTTCTCTCCTCTGTTTCTCAGTGCTGCTCTGGGTGGTTGACCGACTGCACCTTTCCCCCCATTTGGCAATGCTATAGGAGGTCATTTCAGTTCAATTCATTTGTTGAAATGAATAGGTTTGGTTTTCCATTTAATTCAATGGGAAATTTTCCCATTGAAGTCAATGGGGAAAAAAATCTGATTCTGATCTGATTCTGATTCAATTGAATCTGATTCTGATTTTGATCCAATTCCAATTTTCAATTCAGTATCCCATCCCTAGAAAATATGCATCATATATATCGAGCATGGTGAAAACATTCCCCCACTTTAGAGCAAGGTTAATTTGAGAGGTTACTATACGAAACCTGTAATGTTTCACAAATTTATTCAGTGCCCTGAGATCCAAAATAAGCCAAAAGCCCTCCAGCTTCATTGGTATGAGGAAGTAGGAGGAATAGAAACCACGTACCTGTTAATTCATGGGGATGGATTCAATGCCCCCCTCCAGCAACTGCCAGATTTCCACCCAGAGGGTGGCAGCCATTACAACATCCCCAGGGACTCGGGTATGCACAAACCTTTGCTTGGACTGCATGACAAACTGTATCCTATACTCACGCCTCCATGATGGTGGTTAGGACTCATGTGTCAGAAGTAATCAGCCTCCAGACTCCCGGGAAATGCCACAGCTGGTCCCTGAAGGAAGGGACCTCAAGGGCTGCCCAAATGGGCTGATGGCCACCACTGTGGCCATCAGGGATTTAGAACTAGAATAGGTGACCAGGAAGACATGTCCCACTCCTGGGACCGGATACATCTTGAGCGTCTTTGGGTCAACAGGAAGCACAGTGGCAAGCTTGCTAGAAATGCCTTTGTCCACTGACTCCAATATTCCCTTTGCAAGTGGAATAATTATACACTCCCTTTGTCCAATTGCGTAGGTGTTGTACAGTTGATATGGTTCTTTCATATTTGGCTTGCTCAGAGATACACCTCTGTGGCCACCATGCTGACCAAGAGGACCTGAAAGAACCTGAAGTTAGTTGGAGGTCACAGGGGAGAATGCCCNCAGAGGGAGTAATCCTCCACCCCCTACCTGGACAGTAGGAGCTATTGGACCCAGCTGCTGGGAAACTCCAACAGCTTGGGACTTTGGAGAGATCTACTAAGGAGAGGTTGCCCAGTTGGAACATGGGACTGAGGCAAATCTGTCTGGGACTGTATTATAGGAACTGTGAGTAGCCAGCCAGTTGACTGGTCCCTGGGTGGCTTCAGGATAGTTAGGGCCTGGGGTACCAGAGGGACTGCATTCCCAGTACTAGTTAGGACCCAGATGAACTGAGACTTGATGTGTGTACTATAAATAAATTGTATTTGAGCTGATCCCCACTATAGATTGTAAGCTCTCGGGCAGGAACCGTGGCTATCTTATTTTTTGTAAAGCGCCAGGTACATCGCTGGCACTATATAAATGCTTATAATAATAATAATAATAATATAATAGACTGTTATTGGGCCTGGATCCTGACATCACTTACCACCTGGCACTACCACCCTGTTACACACGTATGCAAAATAGCCAGTATGTTCTGCACATGTGTGCCCTTTTCCAAAATGGCAGTGATAGTGTCACTGCCATTTTAGAAAAGGGCAGCCAGTCTGCACATGTATGGTGGCCATTTTGCACATGCACAGACCGGCTGCCCTTTTCCAAAATGATGCACATGCACAGAATGACCTGGTGGCCATAATTACTTATGCACAATGATTTTATTTTAAAAAATATGTTTTAGTTTTTAACAAAAATGAATGAAAGCAAACAAATGTTGCTTATGCATTCATTTTGGGGTTTTCAGTTACTAAAACAAATGGGGCTACATTTGTTTTAGTATTGCACACCTCTACTACTGTGCTCTGCTACAACAGGAAAGAATTGAAGCAGCAGGCTGGGCTGGGACTATTTATTAGCCAAAGGGAAGCAACGTCAGGGCATGAGGGAAAATGTGCTTGCTATGGTCTAAGTTGGGCACTAGATGGTGCCAGATCTATAGTGGGACTTGGTGAGAGGATAATGAAGAATAATAAAGAGTTCTTTCCTGTATCTTGTCCTTCACTGATGCATTAGCTATTTCATGTCCTTAACATGAAAAAATAACTTCATTATTTTCTCAAGAGGTTTGTATTAATAAAACAAACCATATTGATATTTATAATCTGCAGTTAATACTGCTTTGTGTTCACAAGGGCCCTTTTCACACAGATGCTCTAACAAGGATAAAATGGGTGTTACATTTTATTAGACATGTTGCAGGGCTGCAGGTGTGCTCAATGGGTGCCCTGCAACATGTATAACAAAATGTAACACCCATTTTATCAGTGTTAGCATGTCTGTGTGAAAAGGGCCAAGGTAGACAGTGGTCCCAACATTTTTCTGTGTGACTCCATTTTGAGATTTTAACTATTGGCCTGTGACCCCAAACAGCAACAAATACATGCCAAGTACAACAAATATCAACTGGGATCACTGTCCATTCAGCAGGTGTTGTGACTCCATTTGGCATCCTCTTGACCCACAGTTTGGGAGCCTCTGAGCTAAGGAAAGCTGGTTTGGGAATGTGGGAATGAACCTTGGTACCTTCTTGAGGAAAGGTGTCAACTCATGCTTCCTGTTGAGTTGACACTGACTCTATCTCTGTCCATGATATTTGGGAACCCTGCTGCCATCTATTGCAAATGATTCTGCTGACAGCTGATATCACAGATACAGAATGTAACTCTCAGCTACAGAAGGTAAGTAGAGAGGACAGCTGCTAGACCACCACCATGGAAAGGATAAGCTAATGAAGGTTTCTGAATGTAAAGAATCTACAAGGAGATTGTCAAAGGCAGAAATGGCAGTTAGGTGCCTGTATCTCATTGACCTAACTGCCACTTGTGCCTTTGATGTCATGTAATTTACTTTCTTGAACACCCTGGGTCAATCACTGTAGACTTAGCACTTCTAATTGCCTGGTAGGTCAGTCTAACGGATTATGTAAACGTTGGAGTGTCCAAATGAATCTGCTCTGTATTCCAAAGTCTTTCAGCCCATTAAAAACCAATTTGAGCGGTAGGCAGCATTTTAAATGGCAGAACAAAGCTGGGGTAGATTCATTTGGAAGCAAAATGGAATAGAAAGACAGATAAAATTATATTTGGGGTTCTGTACAAAATGTGTGGGAAAGCATGATTGCTGCCCTTCCCCCCCCCCCATTCCCCCTCCAAAGGAGGAGGGAAATGGGGTTGTTGTTTTTTCTTGTTTCCTTCTGCTCTGGAAAATGTGTGTAAAACTGGCATGGTAATGCTTCATATTCATGGTGATTCATTCATTTCCATAGCAAATTTATTCAGGTTGCAGGTAAAAAGAGATTGCTTTTTTCTAACTGCCAGCCATGGCAACTCACCCTCTGCTCTGACAGACAAAATGAATATTTTTGTCTCCTTCAGCGTTGCAGCAATTTAAATCTCCGGGCTACAGTAAATGTTCCCATGCAAAAAAGTAGTACTGATGCTTCTATCCAGACTTTGCCTTCAGTGACACCTGTGAAAGCTTATCAAGGGCATACTCTGGGGGGCCACTGAATGAAGTTATACTTGCAACTGCAGATCTTTAGCAAATGTATGCATGCAGGATGGGAGAAGCTCAGCCATGCTTTTCAAAGGACTCCACATCAAGCAGTTCCGTTCTGTTACACCGAGATCCAAAATGCTGTATGCTCTTAAAAAAATCTGATCTTTTGAGTCTAGGGCTGGAGTTTCAAAACCAAGCTTGGGAGCCAGTGTAGCCTACTGGACAAGATGTCTGACTTTGTCATGGGGAAACCAAGGTTCAAATTTCACCTCAGCCATGAACTGAACTCACTGGGTGGCCTTGGGTAAGACACTGTCTATCAGCCTCAGTTCCCAGTCTCTAAAATAGGAATAATAATGGCCTGCCTCACAGGAATGTTGTGAGGCTGAGCTAGATAAGTACGGTAAAACACTTTGAACACTGAAAGCATTATATAAATGATAATATAGGCAAATATTTGTACGCGCACACTGAGAAAAATTGATGTGGAACTGAATTAGGGAGAAACAGTGACTATCGAATCCCATAATAATGCAGTTTTTACAGGATCACTTGTGCATAGGCAATGGGTGGGCCTCAAAAGTAGCAGGGCACAGATAAAAAAAATCTGAGGGGGTGTGAGCTGTCCTCTGTATTGCTTTCTTGATGGGTGGGTGTAATCCCAATGAAGGGATCAGCAGAATTCTGTCAGGTGGATGGATGGACCACCCATCTCCTTAACAGCACTTCCTCTGACACCCTCTCCACTTGGCTTCTGCACAGCTGTTCCCAACCTGGTTCACTGGAAGTAGGTGGCAATGCTAAATGGTAGGGCTGAAACCAAGACTCTGGAATTATTCAGAAGTTGCCAAATTTGGGGGTCTTTGACCTGGAAACAGCAGTTTCTGAAGTTTGGGAAAGTGGCCTTTCTTTAGAAGTGCCAAAAAACAAAACTGGCACACACCTCCCAGAGCCATCCCATTCTCTGGTGAATTTGGCTGTGTGTTGCTACACTGCTAACCGTGAGTAATCAGCTGGGCTGGGAAGGCTCCTAGCATGGTATGGTATGGTTTGGCCTGGCCTGCCTGTGCACAGGGCCAATGTTGGGGCATGGGAGGGTTTGCATGCCATGCTTTTTTTAATTAAAAAATTGGGTTCCACTGGGGGCACATTGCTTGCTGGCTACTGCTGCTTGGTTGGCTTGGCAGTCAGACAGCAGCACCATGAGCCGCCCAAAGGGCTTTCACTGCCTGGTTCCAGGAGTAAGGTTCCCTTCATGCCAGGTGTGTGTGTGTGTGTGTTAGAGAGAGGGAGAGAGAAGAACCAGCGTGGTGTTTGCTGGGCTGGTTGGCTTTTGGTGTGCAGAATCGCAGTTGCTTGCAGTCTGCGTGGTTGATTCAAGTTGTCTTCTTTTACCAAGGGTCCTTTGGCTGCCTCCAGGCAGGGGCAACACAAGCACGCTATGTTGGTTTTTTAAAAAAAATAATTGGCTGCTACCAGGCCAGCTGTGGTGCTTGGTTTGCTCAACTTGGCAGTCAGACAGCAGCACCATGAACCACCCACAGGGCTCTCTCTGCTTGGCTCCAGGAGTTCCCATGTATCCCTGGTCTCCCCAAGTTACTAGTTCCACACCAATCCATGCCAAGAGGTTGCCATTGTCAACTGTTGCCCTCCCTCCCCCCCCCCTCCAGAGGGAGGTTGTAAATGTTTTGTTTTCTTGAGCAAATGTCTCAACTCTTGCTAGAGTGGTTTTCTGTGAGCTGCTTGGTTGTCAATATAATGATGATTGATTGTAGAAGTGTGTGCCCTCACTGCTCATGATGGGCCATGCATGCTGTGGGTATACAGTAATACAGTTTGGATTTTTAAAACAATTCTGCACATTCGCAGTTGCACTTTTGTGGGGTTCTCTGAATCTTGTGTGATTATTTATTTCCCACTCTTGGTAGCCTGCTTTTCTGGGGGTTTAAGAAGTTCACCAAGATGTGTCCAGGTAGAGCACTGGGGGTATACTTTCCAGTCTTTTTCTGGTATATGGTGTGTGGGGAGGGGGCTTAATAAAATTGGAAATTAAATTTAAAATTCACTCATGTTTCCTTTAGTGCTTATTTCAAAAGTGTGTCGCTCTGGTGCCCCATTTCAGAGGAGGGAGGGAGAGAAATATAACATCAGATCACCCACTGCCCTTGCCTGCCCAGAGTGCCATTGGAAGCTGCATTATCATCAGTTCAGTCTTGGCTCGCTGCTCCTAACCTGGTGGTGCCCCATGGTGAGGTGACTGATGGGGGAGGAATAAGTAGGAACTTTCAAAAAGATCACCCACTGCCCCACTGGCATNAGAATGCAGCCAAATACCCCACACAAGGTAAGTGAAAAGTTCATCTGCCTCTCGGCTAACCAACAGCTGGACGATACTTGTCTCATCTAGAAGCTGAAGATAAAATGATCAGTTGAAGACCGATCTAATAGATATATTATTCACAAGAGCTTCTGAAATTCCAGGGTTAATGCTGGGCTTATGGATCTTGATAAATCCACTCTGTTGTGTAGGACTAAGAGTCTCTTTCTCTGAAAGTGATGTTTCTTTCAAGAGGTCAACATAGTCATGGATCACAAGCAAATCTGCCTTAACCCATTTTGTGTCATGTTCAGAATCATAGTTTTGCAAGCGAGAGTTGGAGTGTAGTCTGTTAGACAGAGCTTCTTCCTCACTTCCAGTTGGTTATTTCTCCAGCTAGGAAAGGCTACCTAGATTTATTGGCTCGTTTAAACACTGGTGGATATCTTATCCACACAACAAGACACTGGGGAGTTTTTCTAACACCATGAATGTTAGGTTACATGTCATTATTAATTATTTACAGTATACTTAAAGGCTAGGTCATAAGTTTCCTATAGCTTGTCTCTTTTATGTGGCTAAGAATAGGATAGTTGTTACACTTGTATAGTTAAAAGTTACAAGTTACAAGGGTATTCCATGATGGCAGGGTCAGTCAGTCTCTCTGCATCAGCATGTCTGCCTTGCTGCTACATCACCACTATGGGATTCCAGAACATGCACTGGGGAGACCATGGATCAATTTAAACATTTTATTTATTTATTTATTTATTTATTTTATTTTATTTTATTTTTATCCCACCCTATCCTCAAAGGCTCAGGGTGGCTCACAAATATATAAGGTAGAAATGTAAAATAAATAATTTAAACCCCAGAAAACTAATAACACCCCATCACCCTCCCCACCAATCTATCCCTGGGTTGGTGATATTTACCTAATCCCTCATTCCAGCCTCGATTCCCTAACTGCAGAAGGGCCCTTTTTACATACCCTTGTTGTATGGACCTTGCATGAAATTGGTATTCAAAGGAAGATGCCCTCGGCCCACCTCAGAGGCCACAATGGAACATAAGGAAAGAGGCAGTCTTTCAGATACTTGGAGTCCAAGTCATTTAGGGCTTTTATAGGTAAAAACCTGCACCTTCATTTGTGCCCGTAAAGATATTAGCAGCCAATACAGACACTGGAGCACTGGTGTGATGTGCTCCTGGTGACCTACCCATAACAGAAAGTGGGCCACTGCATTCTGTGCCAACTGGAGCTTCCGAACAGTTATCAAGGGCAGCCTCATGTAGAGTGCATTGGGTTTTAACCTGGAAGGGGCAGGGCCATGCTGGCAGAGGTGGGTTGAAGTGACTGTCATATTCCTTTCTGACAATAACTCTGCCCCTAAAGAAAAGTTATGATGTCATTAGATTGTAAGCTCTCTGGCAGGGACTGTGTCTATTTTATTCTCTGTAAAGTGACAGGTACATTTCTGGTGCTATATATAAATGCTTATAATAATAATAATAATAATTAATTAATAATGTGCTGCATGGGGCGGAGTCACATAGAAAAGCAGGCAGAACAAAGAACCTGCAGTGCCCCTTCTAACATAACTCTAGCCAGCGTATCTTGACAGGAATGAGACCACATTGGAAAAGGGGTTGGAAAGTCCCTCTGGCCCTCTCCTTTTGGACATGACCACCTCCTGCCATGTTACTGGGGGTGTGCCTGTCTTACCAGGAGAAATTACCGTACTCTGGATTAAAATCTCAAATTTCTGAGTGAAACCCAAAGAGGTGGCAAGCTCCCTAAATGTTATACTGGATTACTTCAGAGTGCCTACATGTAACTTAGGGTGTTAACATATGTGTTGCTGGCCCGGTTCGCCAGCTCTGGCATGCCTAGGCCAGCACCGAACCCCACGTATTTGTTCCAGGCCCACTAGATATGGGCCCGGTTCAAACCCCAACTGGGTTGGCAGCCAGGCCAGAAACACGGGCCTGAAACCAGCCTGGCTCACGGTCCTGCCCTGCAAGGCACCTAGGCAGGCGAACTGGGCAAGCGCATCTGTTTTCACACCCATCCAGCCCAGTGTTGGGGATCGCCATGGCTGCCTGTTGTTGGCAGCCATGGCTGCTCATCATGGTTGGGGGGGAGGGTGCTGACCATAGCATGGGGACAGAGGTGGCCAGTCATGCATTGCTCCTTCCCTCCCTCCCAGACTGGGCAAACATTAGTTTCTGTCCCCTGACTTTACCTGGCTGGGGGTTGTGGGGGTGACCATCACACCCTAAATGGGCAGCAGTGGCTGCACATTTGTTAACACCCATCCATGCTTACCAGGAGAGTGGGTCAGAGGCTGAAAATGATGCTGTCCTACCTAAAGGTGTGTTCAGATGGGGTTCCTGATCTGGAAGTGTTTGTCTGGTGTATCTGGCTCCCTTCTGTCTGCTTCTACAAGTAATGAAAAGCTGAAGCTGCTTAGTTCCACCTCTCCCTGGCATTCATTTCTTTGACATCAGTACTTGCTTTGAACCTGGGAGCATGGCCCATGGTTCCTTGCCCTCACCCAGCTTTGTGGGATTAGGATAAAAAACTGTCAGCGCACAGAAATGTTGTGAGGGGCACACAAACAAGGAAGGGAAAGGGCGCAGGGAAAGGGGAGGACTTCCAGAGGTAAAATAAGCAGAATAGAATTGCCTGGAACTTCTTTGCAGAGCCCTGCACAGGCTCCAAAATGTGCCCTGAGTGTCACGGGGGTAGGGGAGAAGAGGGAGGAAGGGAAGGGGGAAGGGATAGCAGGGTTCAAGAATATCTCCCACACCAACAAATACACACGAATATACTCAGGGCAACTTCCTCTCTGCTTGGGTTTCCCCTTACGGTTTAAGATGTCCCTCAGGATAGAGTGTGGGCTTTCTCTCAGGTTCAGAGAGCAACCCGTATCATCATTGGGACTGTTAGAGAGATGAAGCCACTTGCCCCAAGGATGGGGACAATACAAAACTTCCAGACCAAACACTCGGGGAACTTCACAGGTCCCAGGGCACAGCGTGTGTGTGGGATAGTGAGGGAAGAAAGGGAGGAGGGGAAAGGGAATTCCCAAGGTATGGAGGGGGGGAAATGGGGTAGGAAGGGGTAAGGGATATCACAAGCGGGTGGAGGGTAGGACTTATACTCAAGGGCAAGGGTTTGCAACAGGGAACACGGGACCTAGGAAACAAAAGGCAGGAGGAACAGGGAAACCCACACACCAGGATCCCACTTTGCTGTCGCTCAATACAAACAGGACAATGCTGACACAAAAGCATTCACTCACCACTGACTCCAGGGACAAGGGGGGGATAACACAAGGAAGGCTCAGGCTCTCAGGTCTTTCACTCCGTAGGCTAAAATAAGTTTATCCAGGCAGATGGGGGGCCAGTCTCTCCGAAATGATTACCGGCGGTGGCTCATGGCCCCGCCGGTTCTATTTATAGCCCTTCGCCTAATTTGCGCCAGGTGAGCTCCGGGCGGGACCCCAACCCATCATGGAGTCTTGTGCTGTGCTCTGCACGCCGGAGGGAGGGGCGGGGTCAGGAGAACACGCCAGCGTGAGGAGTAGCTCCACCCCCCTCGCACCGACGGCAGCAGTGCTCCCAACCTGCGAGGAAGCCTGCTCCTAACGGCGGCGAGCAGAGCGCGTCCTGACACTGAGCTTAGCTCTGGTCCAACTGCATTGGGGACAACCTGGACATTGGTGGGCCTGATTTGTAGAAGGGCTGTCCCCACCCCTACAGAGTGTCATGCTGTGCAGGAGGCAAGGCCTCGTGGCCAGGGAGCACTCCCTGGCCTGAGTCTGAGGGGCTGGGAGGGATCCCCAACAGAGTCTGACCAGATCAGTTCTGTTCTGTCAGGCTCAGTCTGGTATGCAGGGCTCTACTGCCTTCCTCTGTGTAATCCCATTACTTTGTTCAGGTAGGTACCCCTCAAAATTGCCTTGTGCATATTTCCCAACATTAGAGCGGCCAACGGGGTCAATTTGCCAATTTGCCAATAAGCTCTGCCAACAGTGAATAAACTCTGCCTCTTCACGCACTTGCATGCGGGGACATGCTTCCCAACATTACAAGTGCACAAAGAGGGACAGAAGCTCTCCTGTCTATCATTCCACAGAGGACGCTTGCACATGTTACGGGGTGTGTGTGTGTGTGTGTGTGTGTGTGTGCAAGGAACTTCCATGATAGCAATCGCATGTTTATTGTCACAGGAATTAGTGCATGTAGATATCCACAATTCTACGTTTCTTTTGTGACAAGAGAAAACACCTGTGAGTGTAAGTGCTACATCTGGGGACCTGGTCATGCACAAGTGTTAGCACAGGAGAAAAGCAGGATTGCACATTTCTATGTGTGCTAATTCCCATGACAATAAAGCCATGATTGCCATCATGGAAGTTCCACCCCACCCCCACTCCCGGTAACGTGTGCAAGTTCCCTTTGTTTCTTGTCATCTCATCATCTTCCCATTTTCTTCTTAAGAGCTTTTCCAGGGAGGGAACCAGGAAAGAGGTGCCTGAGTCTCAAATACTGGTCTTTTTGCATCTCTCTGCTGAAAGAGGGCTTTCAGCAAAAAGAGGGTGATGGGATCCAGCACCAAAGATCAATTGTCCCTCCTAAATATGGACTGTTGGGGAAGTATGCCTTGTGTGAACACATGTGAGGACACAGGGGAAAGTGAGTTAGGGTGTCACTACATCAGAAATTGAGGTCATGTCTATCCTGCTGCTTTGTAACTAGCCAGGTTCGTGCACTTGCATCTTTTCAACATCATTCTTTCCCTATGTGCCCTTTCTTTTTCTCCCGCCTCCCCTTATCCGATTTAGATTGTAAGCCCCTCAGGGAAGGGACCTGTCTCTAATCACAACTATTCAGCATCAGGAACATTGCTTCTGGTATATAAATAATTAATAAATAATAATAATAATAATAATAAATTAATAATAATGTCAACAAGTTCTGACAGAGCTGTGCAACGCAGGGCCTTGCAAACCGCCATAGCTCATTGCAGGGTGTCATGACTGCCTAAAGATGAGATTGACAATCCTATTTCAGAGTCACTTCATTAACTCTTTTCAATGCCAAATACGTAATACTCAGATTCAGCATGAGTCCCTCACATTGGTTCACAGGATTAGTGCCTGCATTGAATTGCTGCAGGGTCTTCCCCTTAAGCTAAAAATGTGAGGTTCTCAAACTTTAAATGACTTGATATACTGTTTCATGACTCATTTCCTTTAGTCAGTCACTGAGTCAGAGCTTTAAAATTGCACAAAAAGGTCTCTGAACGAACTCCTTGGTACCTCATGTTCTTTTCTGGTATGTATCAGAGGAGGTATTCAAATATATGTTTTTTCCTTTCCTTCAACTGTGCTGAAAAGTAAATGAATTGTTTTTATATTTGGCAGTTTAAAGCAAGGAAAGGCAGCGATTATACATTTTCTTTCCCCTTTGGGTTACAGTTCAAGATGAGGGCAGACTGGAATCTCAGGGCTAAACCTCCCACAAACATTTTAAAAGTTTAGAAATCTGCAACACTTTGAAGCTTGGGCCTATCTTTGCAATTAGGTCTGATTTCCAGCTCCTAAAAGTTTTGAAAAAGTTACATTTTGGATCCAGAGCCAAAGGTCAAATCTGAGGCTGCTCTAGTTACAAGTTAGCTTTCCATGCTAGCAAAATGGATTTGGTGGTGTTAGCACAATCACTGACAGAAGATCACAAGAGCCTTGGTGATTCGTTGGTGTTCCAAGACTCTTCTGAGACCCCTGATCAGCTTGTTCTTTCTTTCTTTCTTTCTTTCTTGTGCTGACTTGCTGGATAATGCTACCTGCCTGAGCTGCCTCCATCTCATAACAGTAATACAGCACCACTGTAGTCTCTAGAGAGTGTGGTTGCTGTGTTGGTCCCAAATGTAAGAGTTGGTGACAAAGTAGTTCAAATTATGGGTAAAAACAAACCTAACAGTAACCCTCTGTGGCCCGCTCTAGCTCACTTTGGCCAACAGGCCACTGCCATTTTTGTTACCAGGAACCAGTTGTTTTCCCGAACTGACCCTGGGCATGTTGACAGCTAGCCTGGACTCTCACCTCAGCAAATGGTCAAAGTTACAGCCTGGGCTAGTGCCAACACAATTGGGGGAAAGTGGGCTAGAGCATGTTCACACGTATGTTCCTGCTGACCCAGATAGGGTCTGTAATGGCCAGCCACCCTGGCCATCCATCATGGTGGGGGTGGGGTGCTGACTGAAACCTTGGAGGTGGGGCTAGGTGGCCACACATTTGTGCATTTCTCCACACCCCTGGTCCCAGTCACGTGAATGCTTGGTCCGTGGCATGACCCAGTCCAGACCATGTCTGTGGCAGCTTCCTGACTCAAGCCAGACTGGGTTGCTGGCACAGTCACTTCTGTTTTTACCCAATATCTTTTATTAGACCCACTTCTGTTATGAGAGCATGCAGGCTTTTGGGTAGGGATGGGCGAACGCGGTTCGGATGTTTGGAGTTCGAACCGAACTCGGTCTGTTCAGACGTCCGAACCGAATGTCCGAACCAAACGTCCGAACCGAACTCTCGAATGACCGAACAGTTCGGTCATGTTTGGATGAGTTCAGATGAGTTTGAGGGCAGGAAAAACGTCTTTCCAGGGCCGAAAATTAGGTTTTGGTTTCGATTTCGTTTTGATCTTGGTTTCATTTCGGATTCGCTATTTTTGACTGTTCAGCCAAGTTCGGCCAAACCGAACTTGGCTGAACCAAACCATCAAACTCGAACTCGGGTTTCGAACCGAACGACCGAACAGCCGAACCGCATTCTGTTTGCCCATCCCTACTTTTTGGACACACAAGACCTGAGATGCCTGAGGAAGGGCTCTCTGGCCTGAAGATTTGCATATTCTTGCCAACAAAAGTGGATCTCTAACTAGGATGCCCCTTGCCCCTTCAGATAGCCAAGATCCTCAGGCTGTGACTGGAGAAACAGAGCACAGTCATGCGGTCGCCCATCCCCATGGAGATGTACATAGCCATCATCATCTGTAAGCTCACCACTTCAGACTACTGCTGCTCTATTGCCCAGTAATTCAAATTCAAATTCTTTATTCATGGCATCAGCTCACGTCATAGCCGAAAATTTAAAATACAAAAACTCCGAACAATGGGAGACAATTACATATTAATATAATACAGAATTTAACACGTTTGGACTTCAAAAAGCCCTTAAATGCCCAGTAATTCAGCGTTGGAAACTCTACAGTGGGCACCATCCTTGTCAAGGTTTACACGATGATAGTGGGAGTGCTGCTGAACTGCGTGGTGTGGTTGGCAAACCCTGCAGATGTAATGGAAGGTTTTCAGCATGAGGAGTTTCTGAACTATATCGGGGAAACCAGTGGGAGCCATATCACCATAATTTCCCCACCCCATAGCAAGGAGGACTACTTATTTATTTATTTATTATTTTGTAAATTTATATCCCGCCCCATCCTGCAACGCAGCTCGGGGCGGGATACTTGAACCACAAAGGATTCTTCTCCATGGCTCTCTAGGCCATAGTGGACCAGCATGTCCAGTTCATGAATGTGCTGGCCAGATGATCAGGGAAAAACCACAACACCCACATCTTCTGCCAGTCCCTATTGTTTGGCTGCATGTACTAGGAACTTTGGACCCACCACTGAAACCTTTATCGAGGGGGTACACATGTGGACTGGTCCTCTGGGAGACCTGCCCACCCACTGAAGCCCTGGCTTATGATGGCCTACAGTGTTGCCCACATCCAGAGCAAAGGTACTTCAACAGGCAGCTAGGCACCATCTACTCCCTTGTGGTGAGGACTTTTGGGCTTTAAAAGCAGCACTGGAAAGCAACTGTGGCCAAGATAGATTTCCAGATGGAGACTACTCCCCTACTAACCACACTGCCTGTGTTCTCCACATCATCAGAGAGACGGGCAGGGCTTCATTGGAGAACCCTCTCCCCCCACTCCCAGGTAGTTGCCTGGCTGTCATTCTGAGCCATAGCCACAGTGATGTAAAGGCTCTTAAAGTCAGGCAATGGCTTTAAAAGAGAGAGTGTTGGGCACCTGCTGCAGATCAGGATGAGCTGGGTCAACACATCTTTGAATTTGGTATATGTTGAGCTTGGCAGACATTACATGTACACCAGTGAGAATGAGAGCAGAGAGAGGGGATGGGAGTTGTTGCTCCTTGGAACACTGTAGACTCTTTGCCCACGACTCTGTGGTGCTGGTGGATCTGTATGCATGGAGGCACCGCACGCAACCTAATTGACAGGACATGGGGACACATTAACCCACATTATTTTGTCTGCAGGACAGACTCCACATGCTCTGAGACTCTGTCGTGAGTGGCGATTGTGTGTCTGGTGCATGGTGGCCATGCACCATGAGGGGTGAACACCTAACAAACAGGCAGGTGGACACCCACTTGGTGTGGGCTACTGTCTTCGTTACATCCAAAGTCTCATTATAAGCCCTAGAGTAAAGAGGTCAGTGGAGTAAAGAATAAACATGAATAGATTGAACGTAAGCCAAATGCATAACCTTCCTGAAGTGCAGGGGTGTGAGAGCTCCCAGAAGTTCAGATGAATCATAAACTAAAAAGGTTGTCTGTGTTTATCCTTTCACCCAAACTGTGCTTAGTCACATTCATTACTAGGCAACATTGTCAAACTGCTTTAATATACTGTAGCAGAACTGGCCAGCGCTGCCAGGTGTGGGCATTTGGCCCTCTTTCCCCCTCCCCTCTCTGGTTGGAATACTGGCATAAGCCAATGAAGATCTAGGGTGCTTTTAAACGTGCGCTCTCCCAAGCACATTTTGGAGAAGACGGCTCCCCCGGTGAAGCCGTCTTCTCTGCCCCAGTCAGTGATTAAATTTAATCACTGGCTGGGGGCTTTATAGGGGGGAGGGGGTTTGCAAGCGCTGCCTGGAGGAGGCAGTTTTCGCCGACTTTCCCCAGCCTCCCCCATCCCCTCCCATGCTTGCAAACAGGGGAAGCCGCAATTAACCGCGGCGGTTCCCAGGGATGCAAGTGAGGGGGCAGGAATCCTCAGCCGGTTTGATGCAGGAAAGATCTGGCATCAAACCGCACCAAGCATTTAAATGATCACAAAGAAAGGCGGCTGATTAAAGGATCAGCTGCATTTTTTATATCGTTTAAAAGCGCCCCTAGGCTGTGGCTTGGGGTGAGAGAAGGAAAGAAAAAGAAAGAGTTCAGTTGGAACTAACAGCTGATGTGTGGAGGCGAATAGAGGATGGCGACAGGGCTGAGGAAAGGATTGCCCAACCAGGACAAATAAGGGGACTGTACAGCAACCACAGTGAGGAGTTGTTGTGGAGCATCTATGTGCCAGTGACCAGTGGTGTATGCTGCTATAGGACCAGAGACCCAGGACATAGTGGGGCACCAGAAGCAGCAGCAATCAAAAGAGGACAGCGCTGTCAAGGACAGGTTGGGGTTTTGTTGGTTTTTTAAAATTTTATTTTTTGCTTTTTCTAGTTACCTAGGCTATTATAAGCTATTTATTTTGATACTTGTTATGTTAAAACTGCTTCCTGTTTTTCTGAGTCCAAGCTCAGTGTCTCCTGGTTAAACAGCTGGAATCCAAGT
Source organism: Sphenodon punctatus (assembly GCA_003113815.1). Lineage (NCBI taxonomy): Eukaryota > Metazoa > Chordata > Lepidosauria > Sphenodontia > Sphenodontidae > Sphenodon > Sphenodon punctatus. Next base: position 955,524 of record QEPC01000282.1, read on the forward strand.
ACTAAATTTTACTGGGCAAATTTCTTGGTGGGCAATCTATTACAAATTGGTGGCAGAGGTGGAATTCCAGCCAGGCCTGGACTTAGGGGCCAGGCCCCTAGGCCTGGGGCTTGGGTGACATTTTCTGGGGGGGCGGCAATGTTTTTCTCCCTGCACAGCTGAGGCTGCTGCCCACAGCCAAAGCCTGCTGCCTGGGTCCCCATCCCTCACCTGCCTCTGCCGTCTGTCTGCTAGTAGTGCTGCTGCAGCAACGGGACACCCAGAACACTGATAGGACTGGGAGATAAAGCTGTTTGTTTACAAACAACTCCTCCCCACACGAGCGATCAGAAGGTTGTTGCCTTGTAAAGAAGGTTCATCGAGATGACTCCCAACATTCTCACAACTGGGTTGTGCATGCTCACCGTATTCAAATAATAGACCATGTGATGGTCTCGAGCTCCTCTACTATAAAAATAAATCTCCACCCTCAGAATGACAGTTCCTTCCAACCCTTTCTAAGAATATAAGAAAAAATTCTATGCAGGACTGGAAGGGTGGGTGTTGTGAGAATGTTTGAAGCCATCTCAAATAAACTTGTTTACAAGGCAGCAACCTTCTTTTCTTCTTTGAGTGGCTCCTTACATGCCCTTTGTACATGGGCCCACCAGATAGGGGGTCCGTGGGCATGCTGGTACGTGGGTGGGGCATGCACACAACCGCAAACGCATCCTCACTCACCCTCCACTCATCCACACCCACAGAGAAACCTCAATTTCCCTCGGTTGCTCCATGCGTGGGGACAAGTGGGGGGTGAGTGGGGATGCATGTTAGGCAGCCATGTGCATGCACCCCCAGTCACTGCAGGTGTGAGCACCGTATCATTCACATGGAGCTCCCCCACCAATGAACACACAGCATGGTGGCGGGGCTTGGGCTGGGGGCAGCAGCCTGAGAAGGGCCATGGGGAGCAAAATTCCTAAGTTTGGCCCTGATTCCAGCAATAACAGGAGACAGCTGGGGTAGGGCTCCAATCTGTAGCTGCCATGGATGGAGCACGGTACAGAGCACAGAGTGTCCAGGTTCCTTGACAAGTGTTCATGCCTGAAAAGCTCTACAGGCACAGATAGGGACTGATCTGACTGGGCTGACTAGTTGTCAGCTCAACTGTCAATCGTCGGGATGATCACAACAAGTTGCAGTTTATGGCCCTCCTATTAAAATGAGGCACTAGAGAGGTATACAGGGGATTGGCATCTGAGGACCAGACTGATTACAAGAGGCTCAAGTCTGTTCTCAAGCAGCATCTAGAACTCCTTGTGCTAAGGGACTGGTGCAAAGCTACATTTATGGATAGGAGAAGGCAAACAGGGGAGTCCCTTAGAAATTTTGGTACTGCCCTTCTCTACCTTGATTTAAAGTTTACCCTGACGTAGATGCAGCCACTCAGGACATGGTGGCCAGGGATAATTTCAATGCACTCTATGTGGGGCTACCCATGGTGACAGTTTGGAGACTGCAGCTGGTACAGAATGTGGAGGCCCGACCTCTAACGAGGACGGATCGTCGCAAGTACATTTCACCAGTGCTCCATTCTCTGCACTGACTGCCTATTGTCTTGCGGGCTCGATTCAAGGTGTTGGTAATGACCTTTAAAGCCCTAAATGGTCTGGGTTCCACCTACCTGCAGGACCACCTCATACCCCGGGCCGTGGTACAACCCTTGCGGTCAGCCAGGGATGCCCTACTCAAGGTCCCCTGGGTTTCCTGGGTGGCGACGATGGGGAGTGCGTTCTCGATGGCCACACCCAGGCTGTGGAATTCCCTCCCAATGGAGGCCCGTTTGGCCCCGGACCTCCCCTCCTTTTGGAGACAGTGTAAGACCTGACTTTTCCACCAGGCCTTCGGGGAGGGAGATGGG